>JASPKZ010005294.1:0-327500 GCA_030220185.1 Diploptera punctata
TGTTATAATTAAATCTTTAACATTGAGCAATGCAAGCTTAATATGGTATGATAAGAAAAATAAATGCCTGGACGGGATTCGAACCCGGATCTCTGAGTCTGTACCTCAGCGTGATATCCATTACACTACCAGGCGAATCCAATTCAAACACTTATTTTTCTTATATATGTATTATACTCTCCATTATTACTAGATGTCGCGAGAACACTGTCTTCACTGCCATCTAGTAGCTGACTATATCAAGTAAGCAAATTAAAGAGAATATTTATTTTACTTTATAGCAGTGACGCTTTATCGATGTTATAATTAAATCTTTAACATTGAGCAATGCAAGCTTAATATGGTATGATAAGAAAAATAAATGCCTGGACGGGATTCGAACCCGGATCTCTGAGTCTGTACCTCAGCGTGATATCCATTACACTACCAGGCGAATCCAATTCAAACACTTATTTTTCTTATATATGTATTATACTCTCCATTATTACTAGATGTCGCGAGAACACTGTCTTCACTGCCATCTAGTAGCTGACTATATCAAGTAAGCAAATTAAAGAGAATATTTATTTTACTTTATAGCAGTGACGCTTTATCGATGTTATAATTAAATCTTTAACATTGAGCAATGCAAGCTTAATATGGTATGATAAGAAAAATAAATGCCTGGACGGGATTCGAACCCGGATCTCTGAGTCTGTACCTCAGCGTGATATCCATTACACTACCAGGCGAATCCAATTCAAACACTTATTTTTCTTATATATGTATTATACTCTCCATTATTACTAGATGTCGCGAGAACACTGTCTTCACTGCCATCTAGTAGCTGACTATATCAAGTAAGCAAATTAAAGAGAATATTTATTTTACTTTATAGCAGTGACGCTTTATCGATGTTATAATTAAATCTTTAACATTGAGCAATGCAAGCTTAATATGGTATGATAAGAAAAATAAATGCCTGGACGGGATTCGAACCCGGATCTCTGAGTCTGTACCTCAGCGTGATATCCATTACACTACCAGGCGAATCCAATTCAAACACTTATTTTTCTTATATATGTATTATACTCTCCATTATTACTAGATGTCGCGAGAACACTGTCTTCACTGCCATCTAGTAGCTGACTATATCAAGTAAGCAAATTAAAGAGAATATTTATTTTACTTTATAGCAGTGACGCTTTATCGATGTTATAATTAAATCTTTAACATTGAGCAATGCAAGCTTAATATGGTATGATAAGAAAAATAAATGCCTGGACGGGATTCGAACCCGGATCTCTGAGTCTGTACCTCAGCGTGATATCCATTACACTACCAGGCGAATCCAATTCAAACACTTATTTTTCTTATATATGTATTATACTCTCCATTATTACTAGATGTCGCGAGAACACTGTCTTCACTGCCATCTAGTAGCTGACTATATCAAGTAAGCAAATTAAAGAGAATATTTATTTTACTTTATAGCAGTGACGCTTTATCGATGTTATAATTAAATCTTTAACATTGAGCAATGCAAGCTTAATATGGTATGATAAGAAAAATAAATGCCTGGACGGGATTCGAACCCGGATCTCTGAGTCTGTACCTCAGCGTGATATCCATTACACTACCAGGCGAATCCAATTCAAACACTTATTTTTCTTATATATGTATTATACTCTCCATTATTACTAGATGTCGCGAGAACACTGTCTTCACTGCCATCTAGTAGCTGACTATATCAAGTAAGCAAATTAAAGAGAATATTTATTTTACTTTATAGCAGTGACGCTTTATCGATGTTATAATTAAATCTTTAACATTGAGCAATGCAAGCTTAATATGGTATGATAAGAAAAATAAATGCCTGGACGGGATTCGAACCCGGATCTCTGAGTCTGTACCTCAGCGTGATATCCATTACACTACCAGGCGAATCCAATTCAAACACTTATTTTTCTTATATATGTATTATACTCTCCATTATTACTAGATGTCGCGAGAACACTGTCTTCACTGCCATCTAGTAGCTGACTATATCAAGTAAGCAAATTAAAGAGAATATTTATTTTACTTTATAGCAGTGACGCTTTATCGATGTTATAATTAAATCTTTAACATTGAGCAATGCAAGCTTAATATGGTATGATAAGAAAAATAAATGCCTGGACGGGATTCGAACCCGGATCTCTGAGTCTGTACCTCAGCGTGATATCCATTACACTACCAGGCGAATCCAATTCAAACACTTATTTTTCTTATATATGTATTATACTCTCCATTATTACTAGATGTCGCGAGAACACTGTCTTCACTGCCATCTAGTAGCTGACTATATCAAGTAAGCAAATTAAAGAGAATATTTATTTTACTTTATAGCAGTGACGCTTTATCGATGTTATAATTAAATCTTTAACATTGAGCAATGCAAGCTTAATATGGTATGATAAGAAAAATAAATGCCTGGACGGGATTCGAACCCGGATCTCTGAGTCTGTACCTCAGCGTGATATCCATTACACTACCAGGCGAATCCAATTCAAACACTTATTTTTCTTATATATGTATTATACTCTCCATTATTACTAGATGTCGCGAGAACACTGTCTTCACTGCCATCTAGTAGCTGACTATATCAAGTAAGCAAATTAAAGAGAATATTTATTTTACTTTATAGCAGTGACGCTTTATCGATGTTATAATTAAATCTTTAACATTGAGCAATGCAAGCTTAATATGGTATGATAAGAAAAATAAATGCCTGGACGGGATTCGAACCCGGATCTCTGAGTCTGTACCTCAGCGTGATATCCATTACACTACCAGGCGAATCCAATTCAAACACTTATTTTTCTTATATATGTATTATACTCTCCATTATTACTAGATGTCGCGAGAACACTGTCTTCACTGCCATCTAGTAGCTGACTATATCAAGTAAGCAAATTAAAGAGAATATTTATTTTACTTTATAGCAGTGACGCTTTATCGATGTTATAATTAAATCTTTAACATTGAGCAATGCAAGCTTAATATGGTATGATAAGAAAAATAAATGCCTGGACGGGATTCGAACCCGGATCTCTGAGTCTGTACCTCAGCGTGATATCCATTACACTACCAGGCGAATCCAATTCAAACACTTATTTTTCTTATATATGTATTATACTCTCCATTATTACTAGATGTCGCGAGAACACTGTCTTCACTGCCATCTAGTAGCTGACTATATCAAGTAAGCAAATTAAAGAGAATATTTATTTTACTTTATAGCAGTGACGCTTTATCGATGTTATAATTAAATCTTTAACATTGAGCAATGCAAGCTTAATATGGTATGATAAGAAAAATAAATGCCTGGACGGGATTCGAACCCGGATCTCTGAGTCTGTACCTCAGCGTGATATCCATTACACTACCAGGCGAATCCAATTCAAACACTTATTTTTCTTATATATGTATTATACTCTCCATTATTACTAGATGTCGCGAGAACACTGTCTTCACTGCCATCTAGTAGCTGACTATATCAAGTAAGCAAATTAAAGAGAATATTTATTTTACTTTATAGCAGTGACGCTTTATCGATGTTATAATTAAATCTTTAACATTGAGCAATGCAAGCTTAATATGGTATGATAAGAAAAATAAATGCCTGGACGGGATTCGAACCCGGATCTCTGAGTCTGTACCTCAGCGTGATATCCATTACACTACCAGGCGAATCCAATTCAAACACTTATTTTTCTTATATATGTATTATACTCTCCATTATTACTAGATGTCGCGAGAACACTGTCTTCACTGCCATCTAGTAGCTGACTATATCAAGTAAGCAAATTAAAGAGAATATTTATTTTACTTTATAGCAGTGACGCTTTATCGATGTTATAATTAAATCTTTAACATTGAGCAATGCAAGCTTAATATGGTATGATAAGAAAAATAAATGCCTGGACGGGATTCGAACCCGGATCTCTGAGTCTGTACCTCAGCGTGATATCCATTACACTACCAGGCGAATCCAATTCAAACACTTATTTTTCTTATATATGTATTATACTCTCCATTATTACTAGATGTCGCGAGAACACTGTCTTCACTGCCATCTAGTAGCTGACTATATCAAGTAAGCAAATTAAAGAGAATATTTATTTTACTTTATAGCAGTGACGCTTTATCGATGTTATAATTAAATCTTTAACATTGAGCAATGCAAGCTTAATATGGTATGATAAGAAAAATAAATGCCTGGACGGGATTCGAACCCGGATCTCTGAGTCTGTACCTCAGCGTGATATCCATTACACTACCAGGCGAATCCAATTCAAACACTTATTTTTCTTATATATGTATTATACTCTCCATTATTACTAGATGTCGCGAGAACACTGTCTTCACTGCCATCTAGTAGCTGACTATATCAAGTAAGCAAATTAAAGAGAATATTTATTTTACTTTATAGCAGTGACGCTTTATCGATGTTATAATTAAATCTTTAACATTGAGCAATGCAAGCTTAATATGGTATGATAAGAAAAATAAATGCCTGGACGGGATTCGAACCCGGATCTCTGAGTCTGTACCTCAGCGTGATATCCATTACACTACCAGGCGAATCCAATTCAAACACTTATTTTTCTTATATATGTATTATACTCTCCATTATTACTAGATGTCGCGAGAACACTGTCTTCACTGCCATCTAGTAGCTGACTATATCAAGTAAGCAAATTAAAGAGAATATTTATTTTACTTTATAGCAGTGACGCTTTATCGATGTTATAATTAAATCTTTAACATTGAGCAATGCAAGCTTAATATGGTATGATAAGAAAAATAAATGCCTGGACGGGATTCGAACCCGGATCTCTGAGTCTGTACCTCAGCGTGATATCCATTACACTACCAGGCGAATCCAATTCAAACACTTATTTTTTCTTATATATGTATTATACTCTCCATTATTACTAGATGTCGCGAGAACACTGTCTTCACTGCCATCTAGTAGCTGACTATATCAAGTAAGCAAATTAAAGAGAATATTTATTTTACTTTATAGCAGTGACGCTTTATCGATGTTATAATTAAATCTTTAACATTGAGCAATGCAAGCTTAATATGGTATGATAAGAAAAATAAATGCCTGGACGGGATTCGAACCCGGATCTCTGAGTCTGTACCTCAGCGTGATATCCATTACACTACCAGGCGAATCCAATTCAAACACTTATTTTTCTTATATATGTATTATACTCTCCATTATTACTAGATGTCGCGAGAACACTGTCTTCACTGCCATCTAGTAGCTGACTATATCAAGTAAGCAAATTAAAGAGAATATTTATTTTACTTTATAGCAGTGACGCTTTATCGATGTTATAATTAAATCTTTAACATTGAGCAATGCAAGCTTAATATGGTATGATAAGAAAAATAAATGCCTGGACGGGATTCGAACCCGGATCTCTGAGTCTGTACCTCAGCGTGATATCCATTACACTACCAGGCGAATCCAATTCAAACACTTATTTTCTTATATATGTATTATACTCTCCATTATTACTAGATGTCGCGAGAACACTGTCTTCACTGCCATCTAGTAGCTGACTATATCAAGTAAGCAAATTAAAGAGAATATTTATTTTACTTTATAGCAGTGACGCTTTATCGATGTTATAATTAAATCTTTAACATTGAGCAATGCAAGCTTAATATGGTATGATAAGAAAAATAAATGCCTGGACGGGATTCGAACCCGGATCTCTGAGTCTGTACCTCAGCGTGATATCCATTACACTACCAGGCGAATCCAATTCAAACACTTATTTTTCTTATATATGTATTATACTCTCCATTATTACTAGATGTCGCGAGAACACTGTCTTCACTGCCATCTAGTAGCTGACTATATCAAGTAAGCAAATTAAAGAGAATATTTATTTTACTTTATAGCAGTGACGCTTTATCGATGTTATAATTAAATCTTTAACATTGAGCAATGCAAGCTTAATATGGTATGATAAGAAAAATAAATGCCTGGACGGGATTCGAACCCGGATCTCTGAGTCTGTACCTCAGCGTGATATCCATTACACTACCAGGCGAATCCAATTCAAACACTTATTTTTCTTATATATGTATTATACTCTCCATTATTACTAGATGTCGCGAGAACACTGTCTTCACTGCCATCTAGTAGCTGACTATATCAAGTAAGCAAATTAAAGAGAATATTTATTTTACTTTATAGCAGTGACGCTTTATCGATGTTATAATTAAATCTTTAACATTGAGCAATGCAAGCTTAATATGGTATGATAAGAAAAATAAATGCCTGGACGGGATTCGAACCCGGATCTCTGAGTCTGTACCTCAGCGTGATATCCATTACACTACCAGGCGAATCCAATTCAAACACTTATTTTTCTTATATATGTATTATACTCTCCATTATTACTAGATGTCGCGAGAACACTGTCTTCACTGCCATCTAGTAGCTGACTATATCAAGTAAGCAAATTAAAGAGAATATTTATTTTACTTTATAGCAGTGACGCTTTATCGATGTTATAATTAAATCTTTAACATTGAGCAATGCAAGCTTAATATGGTATGATAAGAAAAATAAATGCCTGGACGGGATTCGAACCCGGATCTCTGAGTCTGTACCTCAGCGTGATATCCATTACACTACCAGGCGAATCCAATTCAAACACTTATTTTTCTTATATATGTATTATACTCTCCATTATTACTAGATGTCGCGAGAACACTGTCTTCACTGCCATCTAGTAGCTGACTATATCAAGTAAGCAAATTAAAGAGAATATTTATTTTACTTTATAGCAGTGACGCTTTATCGATGTTATAATTAAATCTTTAACATTGAGCAATGCAAGCTTAATATGGTATGATAAGAAAAATAAATGCCTGGACGGGATTCGAACCCGGATCTCTGAGTCTTTACCCCAGCGTGATATCCATTACACTACCAGGCGAATCCAATTCAAACACTTATTTTTCTTATATATGTATTATACTCTCCATTATTACTAGATGTCGCGAGAACACTGTCTTCACTGCCATCTAGTAGCTGACTATATCAAGTAAGCAAATTAAAGAGAATATTTATTTTACTTTATAGCATTTTTCTTATCATACCATATTAAGCTTGCATTGCTCAATGTTAAAGATTTAATTATAACATCGATAAAGCGTCACTGCTATAAAGTAAAATAAATATTCTCTTTAATTTGCTTACTTGATATAGTCAGCTACTAGATGGCAGTGAAGACAGTGTTCTCGCGACATCTAGTAATAATGGAGAGTATAATACATATATAAGAAAAATAAGTGTTTGAATTGGATTCGCCTGGTAGTGTAATGGATATCACGCTGAGGTACAGACTCAGAGATCCGGGTTCGAATCCCGTCCAGGCATTTATTTTTCTTATCATACCATATTAAGCTTGCATTGCTCAATGTTAAAGATTTAATTATAACATCGATAAAGCGTCACTGCTATAAAGTAAAATAAATATTCTCTTTAATTTGCTTACTTGATATAGTCAGCTACTAGATGGCAGTGAAGACAGTGTTCTCGCGACATCTAGTAATAATGGAGAGTATAATACATATATAAGAAAAATAAGTGTTTGAATTGGATTCGCCTGGTAGTGTAATGGATATCACGCTGAGGTACAGACTCAGAGATCCGGGTTCGAATCCCGTCCAGGCATTTATTTTTCTTATCATACCATATTAAGCTTGCATTGCTCAATGTTAAAGATTTAATTATAACATCGATAAAGCGTCACTGCTATAAAGTAAAATAAATATTCTCTTTAATTTGCTTACTTGATATAGTCAGCTACTAGATGGCAGTGAAGACAGTGTTCTCGCGACATCTAGTAATAATGGAGAGTATAATACATATATAAGAAAAATAAGTGTTTGAATTGGATTCGCCTGGTAGTGTAATGGATATCACGCTGAGGTACAGACTCAGAGATCCGGGTTCGAATCCCGTCCAGGCATTTATTTTTCTTATCATACCATATTAAGCTTGCATTGCTCAATGTTAAAGATTTAATTATAACATCGATAAAGCGTCACTGCTATAAAGTAAAATAAATATTCTCTTTAATTTGCTTACTTGATATAGTCAGCTACTAGATGGCAGTGAAGACAGTGTTCTCGCGACATCTAGTAATAATGGAGAGTATAATACATATATAAGAAAAATAAGTGTTTGAATTGGATTCGCCTGGTAGTGTAATGGATATCACGCTGAGGTACAGACTCAGAGATCCGGGTTCGAATCCCGTCCAGGCATTTATTTTTCTTATCATACCATATTAAGCTTGCATTGCTCAATGTTAAAGATTTAATTATAACATCGATAAAGCGTCACTGCTATAAAGTAAAATAAATATTCTCTTTAATTTGCTTACTTGATATAGTCAGCTACTAGATGGCAGTGAAGACAGTGTTCTCGCGACATCTAGTAATAATGGAGAGTATAATACATATATAAGAAAAATAAGTGTTTGAATTGGATTCGCCTGGTAGTGTAATGGATATCACGCTGAGGTACAGACTCAGAGATCCGGGTTCGAATCCCGTCCAGGCATTTATTTTTCTTATCATACCATATTAAGCTTGCATTGCTCAATGTTAAAGATTTAATTATAACATCGATAAAGCGTCACTGCTATAAAGTAAAATAAATATTCTCTTTAATTTGTTTACTTGATATAGTCAGCTACTAGATGGCAGTGAAGACAGTGTTCTCGAGACATCTAGTAATAATGGAGAGTATAATACATATATAAGAAAAATAAGTGTTTGAATTGGATTCGCCTGGTAGTGTAATGGATATCACGCTGAGGTACAGACTCAGAGATCCGGGTTCGAATCCCGTCCAGGCATTTATTTTTCTTATCATACCATATTAAGCTTGCATTGCTCAATGTTAAAGATTTAATTATAACATATATATATATATACACACACATATATATTTAGGAGCCAGTTTCAAAACATAGCCTAAAGTAAATTGTAGCACATAAAAAATAATACAAGGGGAAATGAAATAAAACCAGACTGAAGAAGGTAATTAAAGACATTAGGAAATAATATAAAACAAAACATTATGGTTAATATTATTCTCCTACCTCATTGAATTGAGAGATTTTCTTCTAGATTTCCTAAAAGAATTTCCTATGCCCTTATTAGATTCCTCATTCATGTCAAAAACCCTGACTATCACAGTCTACTTTGTTTTCCCATAAACATAATAAGCCTATATTTTACAGTTATTGAGTCAGAGTCGTGAGGATGTGAAATACATGATGAGAAAACTTCTAAATGCTTTTGAAATAGGAGGATTAAGAGTAAACATGGAAAAAACTGAATATCTTGTGGTAGGAGGAAGTGGACGAGATATATCCCTATCCCAAGGAATTATTAGAGCTGTTAAAAAATTTAAATATTTTGAATCACTTAATGATGAGTCAGGGAGTTGTAAAGCTGAAGTAGATAGCAGGTTAGAACAAGCACGAAGAGCCATAAAAATGTTGAATGGAGTACTGTGGAGTAGGACCATGTCAAACCACACGAAGAAGAGGATTTTGAAGTCTGTTGTGGAAAGCATAATGACTTATGGTGCTGAGGGATGGACTTTGGTAGAGGGACAAAAAACTAAGATCTTGGCAGTGGAGATGGATGGAATAAGACGCAGTGCCAGGGTGTCCAGGTTGGAAATAAGAAGAAATGAAGAAGTGAGGCAGATGATGGATATGGAGGAGACAGTGGTGGAAAGGATCGAAAGACGAGCTCTTCAGTGGTATGGCCATGTTAGGAGAATGGAGGATGATAGGTGGCCCAAAACTCTTTTGGAATGGTCACCTTCTGGTAGAAGGAAACGGGGCAGGCCAAGAACAACTTGGAGAGGAGAGATGCATAGATTGATGAACGACCGAGGTCTGGAGGAGGATGAATGGCGTGATCGGCAAGAATGACGAATGGGAATACAGGGTAACCGCTGAAAAGTGGAGAGGCCCTCAAAAGTAAAAAAAAAAAGTAAGAGTTTTATCCATTCTCCTGTTTGACTCTCTTTGGTTGACATTTTTTTTCCTAGTCACTTTATTCTCAAATACTCGTAGCTGTTATTATATATAATTTGTTTGAGAATATTGGTAAAGTTGATGTCCCCCTTCCGCGCAAAGACAGTTATGGTGCTGCCATCTATCCGAGCTTCTCTGGGTACAAACGCTAACTGAAAGAATTTCTGCTTCCGCTCTTCGTGTCTTTGGTGGGGATCACACGGTCCCATATAGACTATTAGACCGTTGCACTATATCCCAACAACGCCCCATCTCCGAATCTATATCCCAAAATAAAATTATTCCAAAATAAACAACTAGGGTTGGAATCCAAAGAACTTGTATATATAAAATAAATCTAAATTGAATACCATTAAATCACTACACACAAAGTGATACGATCTCAAAATTCAGAACAACTATAACGAGAGCACTCTTTTCATTCTTCAAGGTCCTAGGGGAGGACATGCGTACTCCTTCCTTTGATTGGGCACTTTGTCGACGATCGCGTCCTGTCTTCCTTGCTGGGATATTCACTCTGGAGTGTATGGTAATCTAAGAAATAATATCCTACAAAACCTCCATGGCGCGACAGGCCTAGAAGCTGCTGGTCTCGCATCTACATGTGTTAATCACAGAGGTAGAGGTGTAGGAGTGACATGTGGTAAGCATGTCGGGTCCCTCAGCCGTCATAGCTAGTTTTCTCAACCTGGAGCCGCTACTTATTGTAACTACGCAACTTCCTCACGATGCTGAGTGGGCACCGGTTCCATACTGACAGATATTCCATGAGAAAATGTCTTCCCCCATGGTGACTCTAACCAGCGCAAGTCCCTTAGCTCTGCACCTAGGCATTTTGCCTTAACAATTCGGCTACAATAATATCTTACAACTAAATTACATTAAGGGCTGAAGAGGACAAAATAAGTCCCTAAAAACCCAGAAAAGAATAGGTCCATCCCTTATGGCGCTATGAACGGAAAAATGGAGGCACTTTTCCAGACATTTTTTAGGAGCCACCCGATGAAATTCCGGACTAGGACCTATCTGGGTTCAGGTTTGTGGTAGGCTGAGTAATCGACAGGGCTCAGCTAGCTGCGCGGACTTGGACTCGGGGGACCGGATATAAATAAAAGTGGGCTCTGCCTTTTCGATCACTACAATACTGTAGTCTTTGCCTGTTTCCCTGGGTAAGGGCTCCCTTTATAGCCTGCGACTGAACAGCCCAGATGACCTAATCCTCAATGCCGATGATTATTATTACTATTATTAGGCCTATTATTGTTAACGATAAATGACGGATATTGCTAGTACGGGCGAATGCACTTGTTAAGTGCATTTAATTAATATGATGTGTTTATTATCAACATATGCACGCTAAAATACCAACATATCTTAACACTATTAAATACTCTAAATACAATTTCGACTCCTTTTTTAAAACTGTAAAACTATAGTTCACCATACCTATCGTTAAGGTAAGATGGTAGGCCAAAATTTAAAAAAATCAATTTTTTTTCATAATTAAATAGTCTGTTCCTTTCTGAACATTTCTGTATATGATTAATTTACTGAACGCCAATTATAAGTGCGTTAATTATTTTTAAAACAACTGACAGCTGTCAGCCTGTAATATCATTATACTTTAAACCTTGTTTTCCCGAAAGTAAAAATGTTCGAACATTTGCCCCATTATATCAGGAACTGTTAGAGATATTTACATGAAATTTTTACAGGCGGTAAATCTAGTTATACTAAACCTGTGGAACCACAATAATTATAATCTCTTGTACAGATCCTCACTTATGATTTTTATAAGTATTTTTTTAAATAAAAAAGAGAGTAGTGGCAAAAATATATATAGGACATCAGTATTTAGATACAAGTTTGACTGAGGTTCAGTTATCCTTACAAGCCTCATTTAATATACTGTAAACATTTCATTACAATCCATCTAGTAGTTCCTGAGATAATGGGTCTCAAATTACCATGTTTTAACATTGATGAGATAGGGCCTACCGTCTCACCTTAAATCCAGTTTAGCTTCGGCGAAGTACTGTTAATGGGAGGAGTAACTTGTAATAAAAATCATTATATCTTTGATTCTAAAAGCGGTCCGCTCTTAAAAATCATCAAAACAAAAACATGTGACCTGCTCGCTTTTTCATTGGTCATGGACACCGACATACAGTTTAAAAGTAATAAATAGGCGAAAAGGTAGTTCCCTTCATTAAATTAAAAATTAGTCCTCTGAATATACTTATTCTTCGTCAATGAAAATAATATTCAAAACATAGAAAATGTTCTAAAATATGCCTAATCAACAATTCATTCATTTTGAGAATTATCTTCAACATTGAGGGCTCCTCCAAACAATTCTAGCAATGAACACGATTTTTTTTAAATATATAAATGACTACGGACCTACAGACTATTAGTTTGTAATAAACATTCACAAATTTCCCTTAATTAAAGTTCTCTGTCCTTTGTGTCTTCACCTGTTACACCAAAGTTCCTCATTGAATTTTGATTGTTACTCTTCCAGGTTGTTCTTGGTCTTCCTTTTAGGCTCCTTCTTTCAATTTTCCATGCATAGACAGCATAGTGTATTACATATGGATGATGCATTTGAGTCATACTTCAGTCGATTCTGATACAACCAAATGACTGAGGATGTCGAGTCTTCTATTGCCACGTCACCATCAACATTTTTAAAACACAAGTCTGGCAAACCCTTGACTAGCTAGTCGTAAAAAAAAGTTATTTTAAAAGTATTTCACAGGTTCTGTGAAAAATCTCACCAGCTTTCTTGTAATCTATCTCATTCAACTATCACATGTGTTATATACTTCACATTCCTGTCAAAATGACAGAATGGCGGAAGGATACAATTGGCGTTTGTTTATGTTAGGATCACTCTAAGAATGGATAAGGTATAATTGCCTGACTTTATTAATTTTATTTTGTAGTTACCATGGGTGATGAGCACCCTGGATGCCTACATTGCTCAGTGAGCTGTCTCACAGCAGCGACACGACTAGGCTTATTCTTGCGAACGGGCTGGTTGGGACAATACCGGGCGTAATGCTGGGAATTACCACCAGGTCAATAAGCTCGGGAAAGGAGGAAGGACGGTCTTTTGGGTCTGGGACTTAGCGCCGACTCTGGAACCGAGTGACCCAAGGACAATCTGCGAGGTCGCTAGGAGTTGAGCGACCTGACGTACTATAGCTCAGGCTGGACCCACTTCAGCAACCAAACACGTCCCCAGCTGGTGCACTGGGGGAAAGGTCGGTGGATCTGCTAGACAGTCCTGCCGGCCAAGTCCAAGGGACTCGTGAACCATTAGTGGGGTAGGCAAGAGTTGAGCGCCTTGTCTTACTATTTGCTCAACTGTTGGAGCTTGCGAGCTCCGTGCTGGCCCACAACAACAGCAGAACGCGTCCCTGGGGGCACACCAGGGCTCGGCTCGGACCAGTGCAGAGGGGAGCAACTGTACTGGTTCCTGGCTCGGCCTATGGGCCCGTCGACAAACTGTGGGGTCGCAGGAGATGAGCACCTGGATGTACTAAAAGTCTCACACTCTTAGGCTTGTAGCCCTAGCCGGTCTCACAACGGCTGCAGGACCCGTCCCTGGAGGCAGAACAGGGGAATGGTCGGTGGATCTGCGACAGCAGTCCTCCCGGCTAGGCTCATGGACCAACTGTGGGGTCGTCAGGAATGAGCGACCTGATGTACTATGTAGCTCAGCAATTCCCAGAAGTTGCAACTCCAACACCTTCTCCCTGGGGTGTTGGTTTAGGACCGTGAACTTGAACGTGGACGTGAACATAGGATAGGGAGGACAAGCATCTAGGACTTGGGAGTATGGTCATGACGACCGAGGTATCCCAAGGGGTGGGGGAAGGGCCTAGATGTAGTTAAGAGTAGAGGAACTTCGGGTAATTTGGACCCCTGTTTTGAATTTGTTGTTTTTCTTATTTTAATTAAGGAATTTGAATTTTGTTTAATTATAGTGATTATCATTAGTGTTGTAACTATGAAATAGTATTATTATTTTATTCAAGTATGGAAACATCTTCATAATTCATAAACCTTTTTTACATTACTAGAAAGGTTCACTTTAACTTCCTTATTCGGATAAAGTGGACCCCAGAGACCACCTTAGCTTTTAGTCTGTTTTTAAGTTAATCTACTCTATTAATTTATACAGACAGACACAGATTCATCTGAAAATATGTATGACTGATCATAATTAAAAAGCGTTGATATTTATTTAATGTTTTGAAAAAATTATTGTTGATTATAACATTCACACGTCATTCATCTGCAGAAAGCGACGGTCTTTGGGTTTAGTAAAATTACAAGGATATTAAATAAAATTAATTAAGCGAATGGTTTTTACACATAGCATCCTCATTGATAAATTATATGTATTCGTATAATTATTTTATACAACCACCACGTCACATAATATCAAACCAAACCCATCAGTGTATTAAAACAGCGTCTACATAATATAATATATTTAGGAGTTTTTTTAACATCTGTAATATTTAATAGCAGAAATTTAAGAATTGATTCTTAGCTTGAAAAACTTTTAAAGTGGTAATTTTCATAAATATCACAAATAAAGCCTTCCTCGTACAAATAATAAAACAAAAACTAAAGTTGATGAGGGGAAGAAGTTAAAATATATTCTGTTCGAGGGCAGCACCAATTAACAGGGTCCACTCAAACAGAAGGGTCCACATTACCCCAACTTCCCTACATATTTAGTTTTAATGGCGTAGCGTAGTTTTAAAGGCACTGCGCTACAAGCCGGAAGGTCGAGGATTCGAGTCCCGGTGCGGTCAGGATTTTTAAACTGACTCAAATCTTCCGGCGGAACCATAGCCCCGGGGTTGACTCAACCTCCAACAGAAAACGAGTACCAGACGCTTGTTCTGGGGGTAGAGGCGGCCGTCACGCAGGGCTGACAACCCGGCTGATATCAAGTGCCGATTGTCCAGAAAAAAAATGTGGGAGCTTTAACCTCCTACTACCCCAAAGGCCTCCCGAGGTCTCTAGTGGGATCACTTTACTTTACTTATATATTCGTACATCCCCACGTAGGGGATGGATGCTCCTCTGTGGGAATTAATTAACGTAGCAAATTTCCTTAAAAATGTCAGCGATTTACAGAGGTTAACTTATCGCCTCAAAAAACACACATTGTAGGCAACTAAAGTATAACTTAGATGGGAAAGGTTGATTTTAATTTCTGCTCAGAAGCTCTAATTTAGGCTTGAGGTTCTTTCACGACTAGCCTGAAAATCTTGAGAATCGTATCCACGGCTTAAAGCCCCTCCCTGAGGAATTGTCTCTCGGATTTTTTTCATCATAAAAATCCAACAAACCCGGGATGGTTTGAACCTTCGACCCTTGGAACCGTTGTACTCACTGCGAAAATCCCAGGAATTCTCATTCTTGAGCTCCTGTTACCGGTACACGAGATTCATTTGACAGCCACTCTTGCATCGGGAGTCTGACCCTATTTATTCCAGTTGTGGCAAAATAAGCTTTTAACAAGAAGAAAAGCATTTTCTGCGGACCTTTGGCAAAAGAATTAACGAAGAGGCTAGTAAAGTGATTTGTGAGGAGTGTGGCATTGTATGTGCAGAGACTTGGACATTACTACGGAATGACGAAAAGCGACTGGAAGCTTTTGAGATGTGGATATGGAGAAAAATGAGACGTATAAAATGGACAAAGTAAAAAATAAAGATGTGCTAGACAGAATGGGTGAAAGAACAATGCTGGAACTCATAAAGAAGAGGGGGAAAAAATGGATTGACCACTGGCTAAGATGAAACTGCTGCTGACGGATGCCCTAGAAGGAATGGTCAAGGGAAAGAAAGTTAGAGGCAGAAAAATACATCAGATGATAAACAATATCAAAATAAATGGTTTGTATACGGATACAAAAAGGAAAGCTGAGTTAAGGAAAGAATGGAGAATGCTGAGTTTGCAGTGAAAGGCCCGCTCTTGGGCAGAACACTATGAATGAATATTAGTCCAGCAGGAGGTGTCGTGAGAATAACATTAAACATTTTTTGAGGGAGGTCAATTATATATGGAGTAATTTGAAGATATTAGTTCAGGATAGGGAAGTGTGGATAGGTTATCTTCGCGCGGCCATGAAACGGATTCAATAGTGCCAGTGAGTTAGTGTTATTTGAATGTGTAATGTTGGCAGTCCTCTTGCTTCTAGCAAGTGAATTTTAGTGTCACTATCATCTGACAGCAACCACTGCAGTTCATCTTGGCTGTTACATGTTTATCTGCACTGTCACGTCACTGTCACTCAATGAACATACGGGGATTACCGGTTTATTATTGTACACTGCAAGCCAACATTTTGTGAAAAAATTGTTTTGTTGACTTATTATTACTAGTGTTCGCCAAGTGGTCGAAATTTTACCATAAATAACACGTCACTTTATATTATATTAGACACTGTTAGTTTTGAATTGATTAGACCATAATCATAAAAATACAGGCTATATATTTATGTTGCAGTGAAACTGACAGTATTCTAAATTACTACCCAGCTTCGTGAGGAATTTGGGTAGCTACAATAAGTAGCGGCTCTACGTTGAAAAAACCAGCTATAACGGCTGGTGGAGCCGACATGCAGACCGCATGTCACCCTACACTGGCAGGATGATTCTACCTCTGTGATTAACACATATACATGTATTTTTGGACATGACCTTAGTACATCGCATGCTTCTGTGGGAGAAATTTAACTCTTGCACCAAGGAGATTTTCCATTAACACTGCCTTTCAGTTAAAAACGGCAGAACTGTTTCTAATTTTTTATTGATGACACTAAAGCTCGTCAATAGCTACTAAACAAAAACAAAAATCGGCTGACAAACTGAGGAGAAAATGGTACATTACTATTTTTCTTAGCCTATTTGCATATAGATTATTAATTTTATTTTATTAAAATTATTGTAATTACTATTTATTGTAAACAATATTATTTTTTATAATAACACATTAATTATATGTATACGATAATTCTATTCTTCTTCTTCCTTTCCAGTCCAGGTCAATGCGACCTGTTCCGGTCTCGAGTCCATCTATTATTGACATTACTATGAGCTAAGTATATGCCTTTTCTATTCAACTAATTCTCCCCGAGAGCAGGTCTTTCACAGCAATCATAGCATTTTCATGTTATGTTTTACAGCTTTACTTGGGAATTATATGTGTGGTAGCTTCCCGTTGACCGGTGAAGGATGATGGTAATAATAAGGGTGATGATCATGGCCGGATGATTTTCGGGGACCGTTGGGCCCTAGGCTTCCTGACATTTGTCTTACATATGAGGAAAAACCCCGAAAAAACTCACCCAGGAACCTGTCCTGACCGGAAATCGAACCCGGGCCTGCTGCGTGACAAGGGCCACGGCCCAACCAAAAATGGCGGCATGGGAGAAGAATGTGATGTGCCGGACCCGGAAGTCGACCTAACACCTTACAGTAGACCAACAGCCTTCGTTTTGGTGTTCTATTGGTGCTTAGACCTAAGTCTTCAGGTTTTTGTCTTAGGTGGGAGGATGCCTGGTTTTCACTAGGAGAGTGCCCTCTCCTACTCTAAGTAATGGGTGCTGAAACGATGGCTGTGGGAGTATTTTGTTTGATTTTATTTTCCGACCCTGGGCGTCTTTAAGGTGTTTATCTTTATAGAGTAGAGTAAATAAGCCTTTTTTGTAGCATATCTTCTGATTTAGCAATTACTACCCGGTTGTCAGTAAAAAACAGTACAGAAAGTTTAATATTATTTGTACTCTGAATTCCGAATGTGTATTTTTCATGCCAGTGACGCAGTATGTCATATATATGAAAAGAAAAATGAATGCTTGAGTCGGGATTTGAACCCGAGTCTCTAAACTCTGTACGTTTAGCGCTCTAACGACCTGAGCTACCCAAGTAATCCAATTCAAACATACATTTGTTTTATATATGTAGTATTCTCAATTCGCACAAGAGATAGCGTACTGACATCTAGTGGCTAACATAACAGTTAAGCAAATTTTGAAAGAGAATGTTTACTTTATATTAGTAACGCTTGTAGCCTATATTTATATGTTATAACTATATTTTTGACATATGGCATTGAAGCAAATATGATATGAAAATATAAATGAATGCTTGAGTCGGGATTTGAACCCGAGTCTCTACACTTTGTACGTTTAGCGCTCTAACGACCCGAGCTACCCAAGTATTCTAACACAAACATACATTTTTCTTATATATGTAGTATTCTCCATTCACACAAGAGGTAGCGGAAAATCGTTCCGACTGACATCTAGTGGCCAAATTTGCTTAACTGTTATGTTGGCCACTAGATGTCAGTCGGAACGATTTTCCGCTACCTCTTGTGTGAATTGAGAATACTACATATATAAGAAAAAGGTATGTTTGTGTTGAAATACTTGGGTAGCTCAGGTCGATAGAGCCCTAAACGTACAGAGGTTAGAGACTCGGGTTCAAATCCCGACTCCAGCATTCATTTTTCTTTTCATATCATATTTGCCTTCATTGCCAAATGTCAAAAATATAGTTATAACATATATATGTTGAAAGAAAAGTTTTGGTGATAAGGGATAGCCTTGTTGTACTCCTTGATTTATGGATTTATAACCTGAGGTAGTATTAACTAACGAACTAACTGGCACTATCGAACCCGTGGGTTCATGACCGCGCGGATATAAGCTATATATACATCCCTATCCTGAGCTAATGTTTGCCAATCCTCCCCTGTATAATCTACTTCCCTCAATCATGATTAATATTATTCTTTCACCTCATTCTTGGTCTATCAACAGGTCATTTTCCTTCTGGTTTTCCTACAAGAAGCTTCCATGTACCTCTTTCATTCCTCATTCGTGCCACATATCCTGCCAATCGCAGTCTATGAGACTGTTATTATATTTGGCTTCCTATAAAGACCATGTAGCTCACTCTTATGTAGTCTTCTCCATTCACTTGTCTGTTCGTAGTATTATTGAACTTAATTTGTATGGTATTGTTTCCATAGATGTTCTGAAGAATAGTATTTGATATAATTCTGTTTTGAAGAATTAAAAAAAGTTTGAGTCGTTTTATCTTATGAAGTGCTTTAACAAAATCTACGAAAAATAATTGTTGTCCAAAGTTAAATTTTCATCTTAATATGAAACTCACTTCTTTTTATAAATCTTAGACCTAAAAAATAATATTTTAAAACCACATCTTGTACAAAAACATTCAAGACTCAAATTATATAAAACTCTCGCCCTCCCGACTTTCCTGTATGAAAGTGAAATCTTGGTTCTAAAAAAGAAAGACATCACCAGATTAAGATCTGCAGAAATCAGATTCATGCGTCGAACTGTTGGATGTAACTTACTCTACTCGACCATCAGAGGAATTAAGATATTTTAAAGGAACTCCACATACATCCTTCTGAAGAAAGGATATCCACCTATAGAGACAGATGGCTACAACATGTATCCCGAATGTCACCAACTAGGATCCCTAATGTAGTTCTTCGGTATCACCCACGAGGATGACAACGACCTGGACGTCCACAAAAACGACTTTTAGACCCTGTCTGGTTGAGATCAAAACGGGTCAACATTCGCCTATATTCATGAACGGTGTATGGTGATGATATTTTTAGTGTTGTTCCGTATTAGAGCGTAGAGTTGTGTTGTGTGTTGCCTATTGATCGGATTAGTTTATTGCATAGCTTTCCAACTTGTGGTTCGCGAACCCTCCAGGGGGTTCGCCAAATATTTCAAGGGATTCGCTAAAACGTTTCCGTAATGACGGGTTTCGAGGTTAGGTCTATTATTGTTTCCTTCAATTCTGCAGCATTTTAATAATAATAATAATAATAATAATAATAATAATAATAATAATAATAATAATAATAATTATTATTATTATTATTATTATTATTATTATTATTTTAAATTTAATTTACTCTATTATGCCTCTTGTTGCATATGCGTAACATCGGGAATTTATCACTTTATTTCCACAATAAATTCATATTTACCGCGAATACCTGATTTTACAGTTACGTAAGAACGTTAGGAATGCATTTGATTTCGCTACAACTAGGTCTATACGTTGTGTAACTTTAACTTTTAAACCATAACTCAAGTAACTTTGGATTTTAACAGTTGAGGGTTAAGTTAATTTAAGGTTATTAAATCTTTTCCTCGGAATTAAATTTTGTGCATGTCTACTGTATGTATATTTAAAAGTCAGCGGTTCACCCAACTCGGACCGTTGTGGAAGGGGTTCGGGAGTTGAAGAAGATTGTGAATCACTGGTCTATTGTTATGTATTGCTTAAGTTTGGGTGGTTTTTGGTGCTATTTGTCTGGCGTAGTCTTGAATGTCTGCTATGCCATGTATTAGAAGGATTCGTGTCTGTCTCTCTACTAGTAGGTGATTCGTAGTGTCTTGTTTATAATGAATCATTATCATCTTCAAGGTCGGCTGCATAATATGCTACAGGTCTCTTTACAACGTCGTTTTGGTCTAATACGGAGTAGAATTCATTCATTCACAACAGCGCAATAGAAATAGGCTACATTATGGAAATATCAACAACAAAATCTAAAGTTATGGCCTTTCAAGGGAAATTCCCAGTAAGAAGTAAAATTTGTATTCAGAATTCAATATTAGAGCAAGTTAATTCATTTAAATACTTAGGATATAATCTAACTTATAATGAGGAATATCGATATATCCTTTAAAATACAAAACTATAATAAAGCTTTAAGAATTATCAACCAAGTTTTTAAACCTTCAAAAGTGCAGAGACACACAAGAATGAAAATCTATAAAATTCTCGCTAGACCCATAATCTGTTATGGCAGTGAAGCTTGGACCATCAGAACTCAGGATGATCGTCATATTACAGTCACGGAGATGAAATTTCTCTGACGAACTACAGGTTATAGCCTTCTAGACCACCAAAGAAATTCAACAATAGCCAGAGAGTTAAACATCGTACCTATATCTGAATACCTCCAAGAATATAGAAACAATTGGCTAGCCCATATTCAGCGCATGGATCGTCACAGAATACCAAAACAAATTCTTCACTAGATTCTTCGAGGCAGAAGATCTGTGGGTCGACCTTTTCGGAGATGACGGGAGACCGTAACGGGGCCACTGGGCCTAATACTTGAAAGGACGATGATGATGATGATGTAATGTAAATGGGCAGCTAATGACAAATGATGGAAATTTTGAGGAAATGGTTGAATTAAAATACCTAGAATAGTAATCACAAATAGGAATGAGATGCACAAATAAATTAAACATAGATTAAATTCTGGAAATGCGTGCTATTATGAATTACTTTCAAAAAACTTTATAATGAAAATATATAAAGCTGTTATTCTACCAGTTATATTAAATGGAAGCGAAAGAAGGACTCTTACTTTAAGGGAGGAAAAGAGATTAGGAGTATTTGATAATAAAGATCGTAGGAACATTTTTGGACCAAAGAGAGATGAACAGATAGGTGAATGGAGAAGACTACATAACAGTGAACTACATGGTCTTTATAGAAAGCCAGATATAATAAGAACAGTTACGTCTCGCAGACTGCGATGGGCAGGACATGTGGAGAATGAAAGAGGTACATGGAAGCTTCTTGTAGGACAACCAAAAGGAAAACGACCTATTGGTAGACCAAGAATGAGATGGAAGAATAACATTAATCACGATTTGAGGGATGTAGATTATACAAGGAATGATTGGAAAACATTAGCTCAGGATAGGGATGCATGGAGAGCTTATGTCCACGCGGCCATGAGCCTACTGGTTCGATAGTGACAGTGAGTTCGAGTTAGTTATAATAGCGCAGTAGTTCCTTCAGGTCGCAGAGCTCAGGGTAGTCTGCCGATCCAGTCCGAATAAGAACTAAAGAATTAGTTTATTTCAAGTTCTATTTAATTTGAATTCTTTAAACACTCTGTACAAAGTGTGTATCTTATCTATATAATATCACATTATCCTCATTTCTAGAATCAATTTTGATTTAATCTCGAGGTTATGTCAAAGTGTCATATTTACGTATATTTTGATTAGATTTAATGTCAATCGCAAAATCAAAATCTTACAATTAGTCTACTGTACACAAGGTAAGATAAATCGCCATATTTAGTCCTTGCCGTTTACACTCATAAAAATACGGTAGATTTCGATTTTTTAAAAGTTCACTCGAATATTATTCTGCCACCTGCTCTCAGATATTAGTATTATTATTATTCCCAAAAATTATCCAATAAAATTTTCTACTGCCAATCATTCCAGCTATATGGCCTGCCCATCTCAATCTTCTAGACTTTTTCTTTCGGAATTTATTCACAGTGCAACAGTTTTCCGTCACCCACAAGAAACACCTTCTCCATTTGTAACGTGTCTTAAACATACTAATCTGTAAGTCCCAATTCACTCATACCGGTACTTCTTCTCACACCATCCACCTTCTTCAGATATTCCGTTTCTTATTTTACCATGCATTTCCCTCTCCAAGAGTTTTAGGGAATCCATCAGACGTCATCCTCTTGAGATATCCGTCTACCATCTTAATCACCTCTTCCCAATTGTTAGTAACACGTTTCGTTCAACTTTCATAATTTTCCTAATTTCGCCTACTAACACACTTGAAATGAAAAAAGTGACAGATAAACAATATTTTACTTCACGACGCTCTATAATAACTGAGATCTTCAGCATCACAATTCAAATATGGGTGTGAAAGGTTTGAAATTTATTTCTGGCTGTATGAGTTACACGGTCTTTTTAATAAGAACAGTTAAGTCTCGTAGACTGCGATGGACAGGACGTGTGTCACGAATGGGGAATGGAAGAGGTGCACGGAAGCTTCTTGTATGACAACCAGAGGGAAAACGAACAGTAGGCAGACCAAGATTGAAGTGGGAGAATAATATTAACCATGATTTGAGTGAATTAGATTATACAGAGGATGACTGGAAAACATTAGCTCAGGATAGCTTATGTCAGCATGGCCATGAACCTACGTGATCGATAGTGTCAGTGAGTTAGTTATGGGCAACCCAGTCTCCTGGTCCGCTAATCGGATTGATAATCACTGCACCACAGATAGGCATGTTTACATGAATGGCAGAAAAGTTTAATCTTTGTGTCTGTAACAATGGATAGAAAATGGCGAATGAGTATACCCTCGTATTCAACGGCCTTAATACATATTCATAAATTTGTATATAAACAGACAGTGGGAGAAGTGCAAATACAGTTGGAAAATCTGCACAATCAACATGAATTCAAAGAGTATAATCCTTGTGGCCGTGATTCTGGCAATCTGTAAGTATTTTATTACTAGACTATTGCCAGCAGTGAGACATATTTCAATATAATGGAATAGCAGTGTTTTGCATAATAAATATTATTGTCAATTTTATTCTTCTTATTATTTTATCATTAAATTCATTGCCATAATTATAATGGTTAATCTTACATTATTACTACATGGTCTTTATAGGAAGCCAGATATAATAAGAACAGTTAAGTCTCGTAGACTGCAATGGGCAGGGCATGTTGCGCGTATGGGGAATGAAAGACGTGCATGGAAGCTTCTTGTAGGAAAGCCAGAGGGAAAACGCCCAGTTGGTAGGCCAAGAATGAGGTGGGAAAACAACATTAACTATGATTTGAGGAAAGTAGATTATACAGGGAATGATTGGAAAGCATTGGCTCAGGATAGGGATGTATGGAGAGCTTATGTCCGCGCGGCCATGAACCTTCGGGTTCGATAGTGCCAGTGAGTAAGTAAGTAAGTAAGTAAGTAAGTAAGTAAGTAAGTAATCTTACATTATTATTATTATTATTATTATTATTATTATTATTATTAATATAGATATTATTATCATTGTTATTCTTCTCCGCCTTCTGGAATTATGCCACTGGCCAGTTTCCATATAAATCCATTCGCCTCAAAAGACGAGGTAGACTCGCCGGCAGTTAAATGACCTTCAACTCAGAAGAGAGGTGCACTCACTTATCTCTGCTGTTATATATTTTGCAATATTTTGTACATCCCTTGGCAGGGTAATCTTTTGTTAACATTTATGAATCGTAGAGGAATGTGTTTTTTCCCTTCACTCTCTCAAATACCGTTAACATTTGTTTGTTTTGAATGTCTGAAAAAAGACAATATAATTTACATTAACTTAAATCCGGTTTCTGGGAAAATGCATCGATCATTTAAACCTGAAGCGAATAGGTTAAGAGATTTAGTCTTCCATCTCATTATGGGACGATAAACGTTTTTTTCCCTCCAAATTTACAGTTGGATTTAATGTTGTAATTCTATATGGCGACATTATTTCAATGTGTTTTAATAAATTCTACATATTTCAATAAGATTGAATATTCCTAATTAATTTCTTATATGCCTATCTTCTGATGTATTTTTACATATCATTGTGTAACCTGCTATCGGTCGTAAAAACTTCATTTCAGATGTTTCTATTTCTGTCTGCCTGATTTAGTAATTTTCCAATTTTCACATCAATATGTTTACATAGGTACTGATATTGTTCTGTAAAATTTCAATTTTGAAGATTTTTAGAATCTTAATTTCTTACTGATACATATATGCCATAAAACTGTTAAATATTTATTTATGTAATTTTTCTAGCAGCCTTGTTAAATAATACTCGTAAGTAATGGAAGTTAGGTCTATTCACCTGTGTACTTGTTTAGTTATTAGTTTCTACTCTGTATCCTCTATGGTTTGTTAGTTTCAAGACCAGTGTTTTTGTTTTTATGTCATAAACATTCATGTTGTATTTGTTTGCTTTTTCATTTTATTTAATGTGTGTAGTTAATCAGAGAGTAACTAAATAATACTTCATCATTAGCAAATAATAACGTGTTAGGATCATACTGTTACTTCTTATACGTGTGTTCTCAATTGCTTTTTTTTTTTACTAACAGTTTCACTTATGTAAATGTTGTATTGGAGATTCTTGGAGACAATAGGCAACCTTGTCTTACGACGCATTAATTAGTTTCTATAGATCACAATCATGTCATAAATATAATAATAATAATAATAATAATAATAATAATAATAATAATAACAATAATAATAATAACAATCCCTATGTCCGCGCGGCTATGAACCTACGGGTTCGATAGTGCCAGTGAGTAAGAGTAAGTAAGTAAGTAATAATAATAATAATAATAATAAGCTAATTATTATAAATATCGTTAATATCATCGTTATCAAAATCATTTCCTTTTGTATTTGCGAAAGGGCACACTATGCAAAATACTAAACATAGCCTTTATATAAATATACACATACGAAATAATGAAATAAGGGAAATTATTTGTGTACAAGAGGAGTCGGACATCATAGGCATTATAGAAAAGAAAAGATTGCAGTGCTATGACCATGTCAAAAGAATGACAGAGCAAAGATTGCCTGAAATTGTTATGGAATGGATCCCAATATAAAGAGGAAGAGAGGAAGACCAAAGAAAACTTGAATAGTAGGGGTACAAGCAGCTATGAATATCAGAGGATTGGAGGAAGATCAATGGATGGACAGAGAGGAATGGCGTTTGGTTTCCGGAAGACGGCGGCAGCTGCCATGATACGGGATGATGACATATATATATATATATACCCCTATATACAGAGTTTAGAAACTCGGGTTCAAATCCCGACTCAGGCATTTATTTTTCTTTTCATATATATCCATCCATAGTAATTCTGCCAGAGGGCAGGTCTTTTACTGCAATCATAGCATTCCCATGCTATGCTTTGCAGCTTTATTAGGGAATTATAGGCGTGGTAGCTTCTAGTTGCTTTCCACGCCGGTGAAGGATGATGATGATGATGGCCATATGATTTCGGGGACCGTTTGTACTTAAAGTATTCCTGACATTTGTCTTACAGGTGAGAAAAAACCCTGATAAAACTTCACCCAGAAAAACTGTCCCGACCGGGGATCGAACCCGGGCCAGCTGCGTGACAAGGCAGCACGCTACGTTGAGACCACAGCGGTGGACATCATATCTTTTTTTTTTTGAATGGGGTAATAAGAAGACATTTTGGTAAACAAATGAGGACAGATACAAAACTAAGATTACAAATTACATCACATCAAAAGCTGCTCAAAAACGGAAGTGAAATGTAGATTTTAAACAAAAGAAATTCTCATAAACTTAGAGTAAGCCGAATGCGCTTCTTGCGTTCACTGTTAGGAGTGATAGACTGGATCACCAAAGGAACACTATTATCAGAGGAAAACTAGGAGTACCAAGTTTAGATGAAGATATAGAAAGATACTACCAGGAATGGAAAGAAATAGACTCCCAAAATTGGCGTTCGAATACACTCCAACTGGACAAAGAGACTAAGGAAGAACATCGGTGGAAAGATCAAGACCATCTTCGTTAGGTTTACCGTCACAGGTCACATGGCCTAGAACGGATTTGTTCATGTTGATGATGATGATGATATATATATAGGCTTATATAGTCTATGCCTACATATTTATTTATTTTTTCTTTTCAGGCTTTAGTTAGTTCATTCATTGTTCGTGTGCTTGTCTCCCTCTTCTGTCCACGTTTTCATGGAATTCCGAAGGAATGAATCATTGAGGTTATTCTGATGATAAGATTTTTGAAAAAAAAAAACGTATATTCACCTATCCTATCTAGTAGGCACCGAAAATGACTATGATCAAAATTTATATACATATATAATTTATTTATTTGTGTGTGTCGGTTGATGCTCTAGCGGCCGCAACTTTTGTTTCATCGAAACCAAACAATATATCAAGTAAGAAAGTAATATCGAGTTTGTTAACCAGCAACATCGGACCATTAGGTATGATACATCTGAAACGAAAATTAATAAAAAATGCTATAGCGGTCACAATTTTCGATATTTCAAAACGAAACTCAGTATATGCTATTAAAATAAAGCGAGGAAGGAAATAATATCTTTTAGAAGTGGGGATTTATCTGAAACCCGAAATTAAAAATTGACTCTAGTAAACGTGATGTTTGGTTTGTTGAAATGTATACCATACAACTTAATTAGATTTAGATTTATATAGCCTGGTGGAGTTAAGGCCATGTGGCCTTCTCTTCCACTCACCAGGACAAACATATATTACATCAGAATATAACAATCTCAATTAACTCTAATATTAAATACTAAGTAAAAATTTGATCAAAAAGATAGTTTCTAATACTGTATATTACGATCTATAATACAACCAGTTAATGTTAATTAAAATTAAGACTAAAACTAATAATAAAATGAATGCAAGCAAGACAAATTGTCCCTGTCTAGTGTATACAAAAAATAAAGGAAAATAATGAGATATAGAAAACTAATTTTACGATTATACAATATTTAAAACAAAACAAATGAAAATATTTGTTAATCTTAATATTATTTTCATAACTAATTAAATTCATTAATTGTTAAAAGAATACTATCAGTGAGGTGTATAAGTTAGTTTGTTATTAAATAATTCTTTAGTTTGTGTTTGAAGGATGTTTTAGTTTGACAGTCTCTGACATGGGGCGGAAGGGAATTCCATGTTTTGGTAAGCGAGACCGTAAAAGATAATGAATAATATACAGTGTGATGAGGCGGGATATAAAGGACAATGTGCTGATGGGATCGAGTGTCAAGATTATGTGTGTCGGATAGTCTGATGAAGCGGCGTGATAAATAATTAGGCGATGATATGTGAAGTATTTTATAGAGAAGGGATAAGGAATGGACAGTTCTACGATCTCTTAGACGAAGCCACGGTAATTTTTCCAGGGGCGGTGTAACATGGTCAAATCTGCGAATACCACAAATAAAACGTGCGCAAGAATTATGAACACGTTGAAGTCTTTGAGTGGAAATAATATTTAAGTCTGTAAATAGAGTGTCACAATAATCAAAATGGGGCATTGCAAGTGTTTCTACTAACATTTTCCTAAGAGCGAATGGCAAATAATTTCGTACGCGATTTAATAAATGTATTATTGAGAAGACTTTTTTGCATGTATGGTTTATTTGTGTATTCCAATTTAAGTTGTTGTTAATAAATACTCCTACAATTTTTACTGTCTCACTATAAGGGATTTGAACTCCATTTAGTGACACATGCGAGACTGTGTTTAGGCTAATTGTAGTTAATAGTCTCTGGTGACCCATAATGATTGATTGTGACTATCTAGGATTTTATTGCAGTCCATATTTAACTGTCCAAGTCAATAGTGAGTCAAGATCCTCGTTAATTTTGGCAACAGCGTCATTTAGTGAATATTTGTCTGTGTGGATGTAGATTTGCATGTCGTCTGCAAATAAATTATGTTTGCAATGCTTTAGGGAGTTAGATATGTCATTTATGTAGATTGAAAAAAGCAAAGGCCCAAGCACCGAACCCTGTGAAACCCCAGCTTTACAGAAGGACCAAGTAGAACATAATGCATGATTTCCAACAACAGATTGCTGGCGCTCATGAAGGTAGGAATTGAACCATTGCGTGGCACTATCAAAGAATAAGAGGTTTTTAAGTTTATGCAACAATAAGTCCAAGTCTACCGTGTCGAATGCTTTACTAAAGTCCAGTAATGTAAGAATGGTAAGTTTTCGATTATCAGCAGCTTCGCGTATGTCTTCGCAAATATTTAGTAGAGCAGTATTTGTATTGTGTCCTGTCTTGAAGCCTGATTGAAATTGATCTAGAAGGTTGTATTCATTTAGATAGTCAGTCAGTTGTTTATGGACTAATCGTTCCAGAGCTTTTGAAAGCGTAGGCAAAATGCTGGGTCAAAAGTCGTTTGGGGTTGAGGGTGTTTTAACTTTAGGCAGTAGGCGTACGAGGACTTGTTTCCACAATGAGGGATATGTAGAAGTTTGTAGTGAGGAGTTAAAAATATGAGTTATAGTAGGTAGTATAACTTCGATTATTTTATTCAGTAAAGTAATATTTATATGGTCAGTTCCTTCTGCTTTGGTTTTTATTTGCATGATGGCTTTCTTTACGTCGTAATCTGTAACATATGTGAAGTGGAAATGTTCTCTGTCGGGTTGATTTGTCAGTGATAATTCGTTTATTGTTTGTTCTTTATCCTTTGGAGTAGTAGTAATACCTGTGAAATGATTATTCACAGGTAATTTGTCTACCTGTGTGTCATTTCTCCCAATTCCCATTCTGTTCAAGTTTTTCCAGATTTATGAAGTATTGGTATCAGTTAGGCTGTATAAATGTCTAAGTTTGGCGTTTCTTATAGCTTGAGTGTCTTGTTACGTAACTGTTTATATTGCTTGAGATTTGTGTCTGTTTTGTCGAGTCTATATTTCTTTTGTGCTGCGTCTCTATCAGCCAACAAGTTACGAATTGAAAGAGTCATCCAGGGTGCAGGGCGTCGTTTCACGAGTTTAGTTTTTAGTGGGGCGTGTCTGTTATATAATTGTAGTATAAAGTCATTTAGTGTCTCAGCTTTTTCATCTACAGAATGCAGCGTCGATATTGAACGCCACGGCCTTATTTTGGAAATGTATCCTGTAAGATACATTAGTTTAATTCGTTTAATATTTTTAATAAAATGATGGAAAAATTAATCGGTAGATATTATTTAAATTGGTGTCAAATTATGCAACAATATACAAATAGGTAATAAGTAACGGTTATGCACTATTTGTTTTCACTGCAATCCGATACTTTTATATAAACTGACATCAGATATTGAATTTCTTCAATTTAACAAATTAAACATATATTCCGTAAACCTGTGAAATCTTACTTTAACTTGGATTTACTGAAAAATTCGCTTAGTTTACGCAGTTCCTGCGTGCCGGACTTTTTTCTTGGATTTCTCCTCTTGTTCAACTTTCCATTTATGAACCTTGTTCAGGATATCTATTTGAGTAATCCTGCCAATTTTACATATGTTCCCACCAATCCACTTTATAGTAGACATATCTATTTAAGCTTTAAGTTATTCATATTTTCGTAAATTTCAATTATTTTATTATAGATATCATTATTACATTACCAACGTTACTATTATTATTTATTTGGGCTATAAATTACTTATTCTTCTTCTACTTCAGGGGTTGTCTGTTCCGACCCCAAAAATACTAGCCCTATATGCTTTGTTCCATCCATAAGTTTCATTAAAACGATTATTATTGAAATTGTGGTTATAATAATTATTCATATGACCAGCCTCATGGGCTAGTGGTCAGCATTCCTGACTACTGTTTGTGAGGTCCCGGGTTCGATTCCCGGTCAAACCATAGGATCTGGAATTTAGGTTAATAACTCTCATTATCATTTATCACCCATCATACCATACATCGGGGTAACGTAACTCCGCCATCCAGGTGCTCCATACCTAAGAAATGGATTACAATTCTTCCAATGCTAGGAGGAAAGCCAGAAATGTTATAAAAGGCAACCTGGTGGCATTAGACAAAATATATTATTAATATTGATAGTGTTGTTACTATTTTGCAGTTGCAACAGTAGTGAAAGCACAAGAAGAGGTTTCTACTGTTGTACAAGATGTGACAGAATTATCATCGATTACTTCTACTGCTGTAGAAGATGTCACAACAACTGAAACATCATGGTCTGATAATGCTAAAGAAGACGAGCTTTCCTCAAACTCAGAAAATGAGGAGTTGCCGCAACATAATCACGGACAGAACAACGTCGTGTTCAACTTCATTCTCTCATTTATTAATAAACATGAATAAATAGTTCATACGTTATCTTTCTACTTGACGCCTTTCTCAGCAAATCCAAAATTAAACAATCTTACCATCTATCCAAATATGGCATCATTCTGACACGACAAAAGTCTTCAAAAATGTGTAACTTAGTTATTCATTTATTATTTTATGTCACTATTGCATAATAAATATATGTAAATTACACTTAATTGGATTTATGTTGATTTATAACTTACTGATTGACACAATTCACCTCTGTCCATACATCCCTATATGAGTTAATGTTTCTCAACCATTTCCTGTATAATTCACCTTTTTCCAATCATAGTTAATGTTATTCTCCCATTTCATTCAACTTGGTGGGTTCATCTGGTTTTATTATATTCTTTCACGAACTTCTTAAATTTCCCATACACGCCACCTATCCTACCCATCGCTGTCTATGCTCACATTACATCCGTTTTCCTTTAATAATATGTAGGTCACTGTTATATAGTTTTCTCCTTTAAATAGTCTCTCTTTCGTCAAAAATGTTCTTAAGCAATTTATTCTCAAATAGTCTTAAAGTAAGAGATCGTGTTTCACGTCCTTAGAGCATAACAGGAAGAATAATATTAACAAATAAGTATAATCTGCCTTCATCTTAACTTATATTTCGTTATTTATTGTAAGGCATGTTTCAAAGCATCTATGCTTCATCATCAGTTGGTACAGACTGATGATCTATATATATCGACTCCTGCTCCCTCTTTTTAGAGCCGACAACTTAGAGACATCAGTCTATATCAACTGAAGATGAAGCAAAGGTGCTTTGAAACATGTCTTACAAGAAATAACTAAATATGAGGTAAGATGAAGGCAGACCAAACTCATTTATTAAGTAGAACCTCATAATGTTACTTCCTAATAGGCCTACTATTTCCATGGCACAACAGATCTAGAATACCCTTGGCCTACCAGCCGGCAGCTGGCCTCACATTCACATCTGATTATCACATTCAGACATTGTAGCAGTGACATGTGGTCACCATGTCTGGTCCCCAGTCGTTTATAGCTGATTTTCGCAATCTGAATAGGCCTATATTTTTAGAATAATAGTGTTTTATACGTTTTTAGTTTAATATATTTTAAAACATAAATGACAACATTTTCTGTGATGCGTTTCTAGAGTTGTACCTAGGCCTATGTTTTCTTTGTCATCCCATTCATTTTTATTATTACTTTTCATAGGTATCTGAATTTCACTATCTCTAGAATTTTTTCTTAATTTGTTAAGTGTTCATTTCCATTAAATTATTATATTTCTATATACATAGGCCTATATTTAGTTTTAACGACAGTTTCTTAATTTTTATCTTCCCGTTTCTTATTACTGTTTATAGATATTTGAATCCTGCCACCTCTTCAATGTTTCCCTCATTTGTAGTTCCCATTTATTATTGTATTTCTACGTGATAGAAACTATTATATACACTCTATGTTAAAATATAAAGTTAAAAAAACAGAACATCACATGACCACAATGAATAACTTTAAAATATATTGTTAGTATTTTAAAAATTCAACGTGTTTCTGTTGAAAAATTAAGAGGATTTAAAAAAATAATGCATAATAGAATTTCAGTGATAACACGAGATATGCAGGCGATGTATAATTTGCCAAATCACCCACCGAACCGTAACAGATGCTTCTAGAATTAAATGACCTCAGCAAATCACTATACCCTGCCCGCTCTTACAGTGATCCTCGTCAAAACAAAACCATGTGACCTGCTCGCTTTTCATTGTGTATGGACACATTCGCGCCACAATTATTGTCACTTTTGATAGGGTGATTACGACACAGCAACAGATTACTCAATGTTTCCAGCCATTTTGTTTCATGGCAATGGACTGAAACATGACTCAGATGCATCACCCATACGTAATAAACTATTTTAAGTTGTATTTATTGATTAGATATATTTTAGAATATTTTGTATGTTTTGAATATTATTATTTTCATTCACGAAGAATAACAAGTATATTCAGAGGACATATTTTTAATTAAATGAAGGGAACTACTTTTTCGCGTACTTATAGCTTCTACAACGTACGTCGGTGTTCATAATCAACGAAAAGCGAGCAGGCCACATGTTTTTGTTTTGACGACGGTCACTTTAAGAGCGGACAGGGTGTATGTATTTCAGTGAATTGCAACAAAACTAAAATGTCAAACAGGACACAAATACAAGAAATGATGGGAATAGAAATACAGTACATATTTATATTTAAGACAGAATCATTCGGCGAGAGATGGAACAAAATAAATGGGGAGGTTAATATGTAAGGCGAAGACGGGATTTTTGGGCGTTAGGATTGTGAAAGGGTTCCTCTTTTAGTCGAGGACCTCGGGTAGCTCAGTGGGTTGCGGTATGATGAGATGCTCTTGGTCCCGGGATACACAAGGATTGTGCGGACACGATTCTATCTCGTTGAGAAAAGACAAGTTGAAGATACAATATCACTTTATTGTACGTAGAAAACAAAAAAAAAATCAAATTACGTAGAGATTGGAGCGATCATATGGTTACACTTTATGTTGAGTAGACCTAAGTAGACGGTCGAATTCTTAATTACACCGCGTCTATTTTATTTAAGTATATACTTCCGATGGTCGATAGACTACGAGGATATGTGCTCGCATTAGCACTTTAAGTCACGATGAATATGTTATTGCTTGTGTTAAGTGAACTACTCGTGCCAGTAGCACCACGAGAAGAGAATTTTAGTCTGTAATTGAAGAGCTTATTTCCAAAGTGTCTTAAATCCATGAAACACCAATCTCCAGAAATCGCGATTTTTATTTTAAGGTATATAAATTTTAAATGGAGTTTTCATTATAAGTTATGTTTATTTGTAACTACATTGGCAATATTGTCACACACTCTCAAAAATCCTCCACCATTACAAGTGGTAGTAACAGTGTCACATGACAGAGTTAAGATGTTTTGGAAGTAAACATAGTTTAAGGAAAGTTTTAGTAGGAGAAAGTAATATCTAACACTCAATAAAGTATGTAATTTATTAAGTTATGAAATAGTTCGTCACCGTGGCGTAGTCAGTAGAGTTCCTACCTTCCACTCCGGCGACCCGGGTTTGATTCCCGGCGGGGTAGGGGATTTTAAATTTCCACCTTGGGTCTGGGTGTGTGTCCTGTACGTGTCTATATGTGAGAATAAAATAAAGTTAACGAAAGAAATAAAACAAGACGGAAAAACAGTGTAAACGAAAAAGAAAAAAAAATGTTGCTTACACGATGGTATCAGAATCTTTCAGAGTTCATTATCAGAAGAGTCATTTACTGCAATTGCTGCACTATTTGAAAATACTTTTTGCCAGAATGGCATTGCATAACTTACTTAAAAATGAATCAGTCTGCGGTAGAAAGCTCAGAAGTTTTATAAAATCCACCATTGTGATTCCATGCCACTTTCGGTATACTACCATCACTACGGTGTTTATCTTTGTTTTTAGCCCACTCTGAAGTTACTAGTGCTCTTTTTCTCGCTGTCCGTCCTACTAGGTCTTCTTCACAACTAGCCATTTGTTTTTCACTGACAAATAAAAAAAAACACCACAGAAAATCACAGCTTACTGTTGTTCATCGTCATGTAACAAGGAGTGCCATAGCAGCCTCCATGATGAGTCACGTGCTTTGTACCGAATCAGCAGATTGGTCATTTGGATATAAGACATATTGGAAATAAAAACAACTGGGATACAAGACACTTTGGAAATAAACACGATTTTCAAACCATTTTAATAGGGGATATAAGACACTTAGGAACATAACATCGTGTTAACATGATACCTGACGGAATAAAGACTTTTGTCACATAAAGATATAAAAAATCACGAATTTTGGATTTAAGACACTTTGGAAATAAGCTCTTCAATTTTCGTTATAGGGTCAACTCAGTGAACTACTCGTACCAGTGGCACCGCGAGAAGAGGGTTTCAGTCTGTAATTTTCGTTATAAGGTTAACTCTTACTCCCACTCGACATAATTTGCGACCATATGATAACGCCCATCTTAAAGGTACGTACACACCTGCGCGCCGCAAACAGGAACGGCGCGCGCGCCGCACCATGTTCGTCAGATTTGGACGGGGTTTTAAGGTGCGCGCGAAAGGCGCGCGCGTCTCTCACCACGATCCACTCATTGTCGGTTTTTTCCACGAACACTTTGATGGTTCGCTGTTTAGATTTGGATGGGTACCTGAGAGGTTCGTTGCTTTCCGTGCGCACCTATTATTTGAGTATGGAGTGGTCAGAGGAAAACGTGTTAAAACTTGTTGACATTTATAGAAGCAAGCAATTATTGTGGGATCCACAACATAAGGATCATTTTAAAAAATCATTGAAAGGAGATGCCTGTTTTTTTTTTCAATGATATGTGTTTTTTTTTTCGTGTGTACTGTAATTGTATAAATAAATTAGAATTATTTAGAAAACATTATTTATTTAAGACGTTCATTTCATAATATTATGTATGAAGTATCACAAAACAATACAATATATAAACACATTTATTGCTAATTATTTATTTATCTCTTCAAAGACTCCAAAGAGCAAGACTGCTCATGTTAAGGGGCAATATACAAAAAATAATGGCCATAAAACAATTAACAATAAAAACAAGAAAACAAATTCAGGCATAAGTTTAAGTAATACAAACTACTATAGATGCACAATATATATACACATATAAATACAATATTTAAACAGGATAATATTAATAATAATAAAATTAACAAAATTAACTAAGAAAGCAATGAGAAAAAATATTTTTTAATACAAATAGAAAAATGTTTAACATTCGTGAAATGTTGATATTCAATAGGTAAGTAGTTATTTTAATGGTTGATTAATGCATAACGAATCCCTTTTATACCTTTTTTTTAGAAACTAGTATATTTGTGCAATAAAGTACAACCTCTAGTATAATAAACATGTACATTTTTATTAAAAATTAAGGCCATGTTATGGTGAGATAGATTCTTAATAATTTTAAACATATATATATATATATATATATACAAATCATGTCCACCGCTGTAGTCTCGAGGTAGCGTGCTGCCTTGTCACGCAGCGGGGCCCGGGTTCAATCCCCGGTCCGGGCAGTTTTTCTGGGTGAGGTTTTTTAACGGGGTTTTTCCTCACCTGTAAGACAAATGTCAGGAAAACTTTAAGGCCCAAAACGGTCCCCGAAATCATATGGCCATCATCATCATCCTTATCATTATCATATCATCATCATCTCATCATCCTTCACCGGTGTGGAAAGCAACGGGAAGCTACCACACCTACACAATTCCCTAGTAAAGCTGCAAGCATAGCATGAAAATGCTATGATTTCAGTGAAGGACCTGCCTTCGGGCAGAATTACTATGGATGGATATACAAATCATATATTTTTTTAAATTCCTTTAATGCTATAATATTTGAAAAAGTATAAATAAAGTTATAAGATGTAATAAGTAATAAGCGTGACCAGACGTCCCGATTTTGTCGGGACAGTCCCGATTTTTAACAATTTGTCCCGCGTCCCGCGGCATTTAAAAAAAAGTCCTTATTTTTGGGAAAGAATGCAGGACAAGCGGGAGAACGGAAAGGGAATAGACATCGTTGGTTACACCTGCTCTGCAAAATGTCTACTGAAGGTTTGTGGGTTTCCTATGGATCGCAGGAGGTTCGTTGAAATTAATAATTTCGACGAACATAACACGCGCCGCGCGCGCGCGCCGTTCGTGTTCGCGGCGCGCATATGTGTACGTACCTTAAGATAAAATACATATACCATTGGTGCATTTGTTTTATAATTTTGAGTGGTAGGGTTCTGGACCCTCTGGTTCGTTGTGACGTCACCAAATGTTTTAGGACACTCCTACTTTTGAGAATGTATAAAATTGGGACATACGTTTATACAAGCAGCCCGGGAATCCCGACTAATTTTCCAATATTTTCTAGAATGTTCTGGTAGCTTCGTTCGCCTTTAATTAGTTTGAATCATCCTCTGTAAAATGCCCGTTTACTGGGTTTCTAAAATTTCCAGCAATATTTTTTTCTATTGAATTCAGCTGTCCAGCGTACAAGGCTTAGGCATTATCAGTTCTAACCGGCTGAATAAACTGCATCTAATCCTCTGTACTGAAAACAATTCTTTAGATCTTTATCTTGTTGAACGAATGTCTCGAACCCATCAAAATACAATAGGGTGCGTTATAGTCATCAGGCTTTTCCCTATCTTACTCATAACTAAACGTTTTTATTTCATCATATTGGTTCTATGGAATCATTTGATTTGCAATGTTTCATCAGTTGTATTCTACGCACTTTTCTGGTTTGTTTGAATATAAGTAATGATTTATTATTTAATTAATCAATCATTTATACATTTATTTTCTCTCACCCGATTATTAAATGCTCATTTAAGGAGGAGGCTGAGTGAATGTCGCGCCTCAAAGAATGGAGAAATAATTAAAATGAAGGACAGTCCAAGCCTGGAAGGCCTTCTAGTTGCTCAAAATACATAATTTTGAACAAATCTTTAAATAGGAAAGTAAGATGAAGACACTTTATTCTTGCGTCTTCCATGTGCTTACGAAAAGACCACAGAAAAATACTGAAACATGCAAAGGAAAATTGAGAGGAAGTTACTAGTCATAACACTTAGCGATTAAGTGCGTAATAAGAAATTACCACTATATAAATCGTAGTGGGACGAGCCGAAGCAATAAAATAGAGATGGGGTGACAATGTACTGAGAAAACAAAAAGGAAGATGGGTGCAGGAATCCACCATATGTGACACCTATGCAGACAAGAGGACCCTGGGTAGGCCAAGAAGGAGCGGCAGATATATTCTTCTTCTTCTTCTTCCTTTCCAGGATCAGGTCAATGCGACCTGTTCAGGTCTCAAGTACATCATTTCCTTGGCCGTCCCAAAGATGTTTTTCCGTGTGGTTTGTAGGTGTTAATCTTTTTTTCGGTAATCTTGTATTGCCCATTCTGTCTAAATGTTCTTTCCACGCAGATATATTCAAACATAATTTAATAATAATAGGAAGAAGCACGCACAAATCTGCATTAGATTTGGTCTCTGCTGTTTGCCAGCAACGATTGTGTTCTCTTTAAACACATATTGAAATTATATCTTGCACACGGTCTAATCACAGAGCTTACACACGCTGTCCATTGACGGATCATGATAGTTTGAAATTTTACAAGTTTGTGGTAATATCCATGCACTGCCAGTCTTGTTACTGCTCTGCGTATCCTGTTGTTTGGTCCAGTACAGTCTCGACTGATCATTGCATCTATTGCGTAAAAATCGTCCGGTATATTTATTTTTCTCTTATCTCCAACAATGTATATTCCTGTTTAGTAACTGATAGCAGGAACTTTGTGCGTAGATCTTCCACGAGGAAAGTTTCCCGTGCTAACTCATATTGAAGTCTCTCTCTCCAAGCGCGACAGGTCTTGAAGGCCCTAGGCCTACCAACCGGCTGCTGGCCTCACATCCACATGTGATATTCACAGAGGTATTTGATCATAAGCCAGTGTAGGGGTGACATTTGGTCATCATGTCGGGTCCCCCAGCCCTTATAGCTGGTGTTCTCAACCTGGAGTCGCTACCCAAATGCCTCAAGATGCTGGGTATGCACCGGCCTATACTGGTCGAAATTCTATGAGAAAAATGTCTTCTCCCATGGGGACTCAAAGCAGCGCAAGTCTCGTAGCTCTGCGCCAAGGCTTCTTACCTTAGCCACTCGGTTATCATAAGCATGTCTAGATGGAGCAAATTTGGATATCCCCATGGCATCATTTAGGGGTCCAGTGGCCCGTGATAGGAGAACGTAGAGAGTGTGAGCCATTATGATTTGTTCTTTTTATTTTCTTCTTTACTTCTTCGCAGAAATGAAGTTCCTACGTTCAGTAGCGGGTGTGACAATTTTGGACAAGAAAAGAAGTGAGGATATTAGGAAGGACTTAAATATTTTCAATTTAACAAATAGAATTGACAACATGAGAAACAACTGGTATGAACATCTCAAGAGAATGCCTACAGATAGAATCCCTTAGCTGTTACTAAAGTACAAACTAATAGGACATAGAAATGTTGGACGCCCATTTACTAGATGGGAGGATTCATTAAATCCCACTTGATGTGAAAACAAGTCAAAAGACCTAATTTGATGAAGCAGAAGAAGAAGAAGACTTCTTCACTTCACGGGCTAGGCAAATTGTCTGTTCCACCTCACAGTTGTTTTGTCCATCTTTTCACTGGCCTTCCTACGTTCCTTGAACCTCTTGGCTTTTAGTTATATGCTGCTTTTGGTAGTATTTTTACAATAATTCTTTCTACAAGTCTAAACCATTTATCTCTATATTCTTTAATTTTATAATTTAGCGGATATATATTTAACTCTGTTCTTAATGTTGTTCTTTTTATATTGGAAATATTGCTCATCCACACAGAACAATCAACAAATTCAACTGTAATTTTTTAATGGCCCTGCTATGTATTTGAGCAAGAGTTCCCAACATTCTGGAAATGACTAATATAATTCAGATGGTCACACGTGTCTGAAGATATTTCTTGTTAGTCTTGGATCGATCTGAATCAAGTTCCCCAACGAATTCAGGATGAATTGCCCCATGTAATTAAAGTGGGCCAAGGGAGCTTCGGACATAGTTCTCCAATACTCGTAATTCTCCCTGTTGAGGATCGGATTGAAGTCTTTGTCTATATTCTTCTCTTCCTACTGGCCAGTCGTCACAATAAAATAAGATTTACCTCCAACACAAACCATTCACTTCAATCAGTAGTTTAGTTCACCGTTTGGGTCCATAACCTGTTATTTGGTTTATGAATATTGATTAAAGGAATTCACACAGACAATTAATAGTTTGTTGTTTGATACAATTTCCGAGATTCAGTAAAACGCTTCACAAACGTGTGTTGTACATTTTTTATCGATGGTGTTTTCAAAATAATAAATAATAGTGAAACAATATATTTGTTGGAAATATTTGCGTTCTTTATAAACAGCTGACTAACGTTAACAGTGTGGGCAATGTTTATTAGTTGAGACTACAGCAGGCCGTGTCACCAATCAGTCATGGCGTCAAGTAGGTATTTATTGTTTCATACAAAGTTTAGTTCATTTAAAATGCAGTGATTGGTTTCGTATAATGTATATTAACACTATATTTGGTTATATTTTTGTATATACATTGTACGTAGTATACATAAAGGGCAGTGGTTTTACTTCCCGCACGAGGTTTGTAATATGTAATATTACAATATAATTATTTAAGTTCGCAACTCCGAAATGTAACTAGTTGAACTTTCAATCATGGTCGCCATTACTTTAAGTACGACAAAACGCACTATCATGCAAAAACGAATTATATAAACTCGTTTATCTTACCTTACAGACGAGTGAAACTACTTTCACAAAGCATGTACAAGACAAAGTGACAGCGACAATAATTTCTATGAATGATTTTCAGTTCCTAAGAAAACTATCTATGACTGCTGCTATGAAGATCTTCGCCACGAAAATAATCCCGATCATGATCTATGGTTTAGAACTCATATGGCGTCATATCATCAACAACGACCTCACAAGACCAGAGAGAAAATCAAGTGAAATACCTAAAGATAATACAATGTGTATTCAAATTTACCCCATCCCGAATGGCATATGAAATCTCAGTAGAGATCGTCTTCATAGAAGAGCTACAAATGCAGATACTCTTGTCGTCCACCGCAGCCTACCAACAACTAAAGTATAAAATTATGAAATATTTTACCTAAAAGGTCCGTCTCCTCAACTTTATTAGTCCCTGCTGATGATGGGACTAGTCCCGAAAGCGCTAAGATAAATAACTAATAAAGTTGAGGAGACGGAACTTTTAGGTAAATATTTCATACTTTTATATTTTAATTTTGAATGATACCTCAACGGAACTTATCATGAATCTTATTAATGTTTACCAAGAACTATCAGAGCTCAAAACTAAGAATGGAATTTTATGCAACTGAAGCAAAGCTGTCAGAAAATTGGAAGGTTATAGACTATAAACTACGTCACACGGTGACGCTTTTTGCCGTGCATGGTTTTCACTTTCGTGTGTGCATTGATAAAAACTTTCACATCCCAAGCGGAACAATGCGACCGATATCACGCGATCAGGTGGAAGAAAAAATTATATCGTTAACGGAAATATGTAAAGACTAAGAAATGCACATTATGCTGCAAATAATATATCATAAATGAATGATCCCTCCTCCAAATTATTATTTAACATTATTGATACAATTCTTTCAAATTTATAAAAGGAAATTCATATCACAAAACTAAAAAAACTTAAATAAACAAATACCACTTAACATAATTTTGAACAATTCAATATTCTCTTCAAATAAAAATGAGTAGGAGACATATTGGGAACATATATTACTATATCTACCGAAATGTCAAAAAATTAAACTCATTTAATATTTTAATTACTGTCTTCTTTAAAGACTTTATCAAATGCTTACTCTACGTTACTTTAAATCTAAAATCATATTTAATGTAAATAATGTTGGTACACAAATGACGTCGCGATATTGGTAACATTATTGTGAAACTATAGATAACCCGATAAACTTTAACGTACCCTACAATGGCTCAAAATACCACTGCAAAATTGGACCACTATATATTTATTAAACATTGATTTGGTTATTTCAATAATAATTTATATATATTAGAAGAAAGTTAAAACTACAAAGGAAAACAAAATTTGAAAATTATTTTTATTTAAAAACAAATTTTTGAACTATTATAGAATATATTTTATATTACAAATTTTAAAATTATGTTAATATTGTGTCATGCAAATTTGAATTCATCCTTACTTCTACCTCGTTGAGAACTTTCTATGTCTTTCATAACATTTATTTAACACGTGCAAAAAAATCTTAATACAAAAAGTTGGTAATTACTTAGAGAGCAAAGCTGTTCCATCAATTGAGTGTTAATTTTAACAACAATAATTTGGCCTAACATTAAACTATTCAGCGATTTCATGATAGGAATGAAGGTAGGCATTTGTATTAGGATTAAATAGGTGTGTAAGCCTAAAATGTCAAACAATTTGGGTTCTTCTCGGGCCTGCAGCTAGCTGGAAGGACAATGGCATCATTCTCAACTTGTTGCACTTTGGAGAATATACATACGATTTCTTCTCTAATGAACTATTAAATTTTGTAATCAAAATGTAAAGGTAGGTGATCCCATTATAGGGCTTGGGGTAATAGGGAGCTAGTAAATAAATGGGAAATAGTCTTCTTATAAAATTACATATAAAATAATTAGGTTTATTGTTGAAATTTTCAATCATTAACTATGTATGTGACTGAAGTTTCATTGAAAAAATTCTGTTCATCTTGAATAATTTACATCCTGCAGTAACTATAAAATGTATAGTTTTTTTTTTTAATATTAATTTTAATACTAGGCAATAAATGAATCATGTTATTTCATTTTTAAAATCAAACTAATCAAGACAAGTCTGGTTACTAAATAGACTAGATGTGTGTGCATTCACATATAAGTAGTTCAGAATAGAGAAATGATGCATAGGTTTTAATTTGAATTTCTTTTTGCTATATTCTTATAAACCTAAGGTGTTTTTGAATTTTCATTTTAAGAACATTTAAAAACTTGTGCTTAAATTACTTACGGTATTGGTTCTTAAAACACACAAAAATAGATAGCATATTAGACTCATTAGACCAGGCTCGTCAAATGGTGCTGTCTTAGTATATCCATTATCCAGATCCTGTTTCATATTTCTTAATGGAAATAACACAAGAAATGTTAATTTGTAAACAATTTTGCATTTTTTTATTTTTACTTAGGAAAATTATTACAAAAATTTTGCCAATAATTTTGTTGTATAGTTTCCAATTACTTTCTAATAAATAACGATTTCCCATATTCATTATGTTCATCTAAAAGTGGAATGTTTTTTAATAAATACTTACGAAATTTTGTAAATCATTTTAGTCAACTTACTAATTGATGAATTTAAAAAATAACTGAAAATAATTTATAGTTAAAGACATCTGAAAAGTTGGCAAAGTTCTTGTAATTTTCTTCTGAAGAGAGTAAGAATAAAACATGTTAAAATCGTTCACAAAGTAGCTTTGCTTGTGTTTAGCTTTAAATTTAAATTTTAAAAGAATGTGTAAGGATAGGGTACTTTTCTTGCGTTTGAGCCACCGTAGCCATGCGCAAGTAGTACCGTGGTCATCTTCAAATGGCGCAGCGGTATGAAATTGCTTCTAAAATTTAACACAGAGAGGCCGCTCTATTCGTTCTCTATGATCACATATATGAATCTTTATAGGGATATACAGGGTGGACCGCTCGAATGGACCTAATTTCAATTGCTTGTTACTGGCAAACGGTTGAAGATAGAAACTTAAAACAACGTTCATAGTACAGAAAAACTCACCAAGTTTCGAATCCTGTCGGTAGATGGCACAAAGATACGTTTCTCGTTCTTAGATTTAATTGTTTGTGAAAATGGCGACTCCGCAGATGAAAGCGCAAGCTGGACCTAATTTCAATTGCTTGTTACTGGCAAACGGTTGAAGATAGAAACTTAAAACAACGTTCATAGTACAGAAAAACTCACCAAGTTTCGAATCCTGTCGGTAGATGGCACAAAGATACGTTTCTCGTTCTTAGATTTAATTGTTTGTGAAAATGGCGACTCCGCAGATGAAAGCGCAAGCTGTTTTGTGGTATGCGGAGTTTAAATCAATCATTAGAGTTCAAAGGGAGTTCCGGCGTGTGTTTAACCGTGATGCTCCAACTGCTAGAAGCATAAAGAAGTGGCGTGATACATTATTAGCTACAGGATCTGTGTTGAAGAAGCATGGTGGTGGTCGCAGAGCATCCGATGAAATGGTAGCAAATGTTCAAGCCGCATTTGAGCGAAGCCCCCGGAAGTCATTAAGAAGAGCTTCGCGGGAACTTCAAATACCAAAATCGACATTACAACGGATTGTCCACAAACGCCTCAAACTGCACGCATATAAAGTGCAGTTAGTGCAACGTCTGGAGCCGAATGACATGCCGAAACGAGTGGAATTCGCCAATACGATGCTGGACCGTCTCGGCGCTGATCCTGACTTCATGACCAAGATTTTCTTCTCGGACGAAGCCACTTTCCATTTGTCAGGCAAGGTAAACCGGCATAATGTGCGGATCTGGGGATCGGAGAATCCTCACGCTATTCAAGAGCATGTTCGTGATAGTCCGAAGATGAATGTTTGGTGCAGTTTGTCACCATAATAAGGTCATTGGACCGTTTTTCTTCGCCGAGAAAACTGTTCTTGGTACCACATATCTTGACATGCTGGAGCAGTTCTTCTTTCCACAAATGGAACAACTGCAGCCTAACATCGTTTTCCAGCAAGATGGTGCTCCTCCCCACTGGTCCAATGAAGTTCGTACGACTTTGGACAACATTTTCCCTGGCCGTTGGATTGGTAGGGGAGGACCAATCGCGTGGCCCCCGAGATCTCCCGATTTAACACCACTGGATTTCTTTCTCTGGGGCTATGTCAAAGATAAAGTTTACACCACCCCAGTCAAAGACCTTCGTGATCTTCGTGAGCGCATCATAGAGGCTATTGAGAACATTCCAGAAGACATACTCCAACGTACTTGGCAAGAAATTGTTCATCGCTTTGATATCGTCACAGTGACTGCTGGGGCTCATATAGAGATGTGGTGATCTGGATATCAAAACTTGGTGAGTTTTTCTGTAATATGAACGTTGTTTTAAGTTTCTATCTTCAACCGTTTGCCAGTAACAAGCAATTGAAATTAGGTCCATTCGAGCGGTCCACCCTGTATTACATCATTTTTGTGACCGCAAGTACTCCGGTCATTTTCTGATGGCACTGTGGTCAACTGTAGGCCATAGAGGAATTTTCTTATTGGATTATTAAAAGAAATTTGAATTTTCTGATTGGGCGATTGAAAAATTGAATTAATGAAGTAATTCACGTAATTCTCTTACGTTGATGAGGAAATTGAAATTGAATAGTTTTATTTTTACTGAATAGAAGTTAATTCCCAAATTATAATTTCCTACAAAATGATGCAGAAAGTGAAACTGAAGAAATTACATAATGGAAGGAAGTCAATGATTGCATATATGGTTGCTTTTATCTGAAATAGGTTATATGGTTTACTTTTTAAAAGAAGTGTTTTGAAATAAAAACTATGATACATTAATCATATTAAATGGTATGTGTTAGTGCATAGGTTTACATCATGACATTATCATGCTTATGAATAAATTACAATACCGTACTTTGGAAAAACTCTTATCAATGCCTCACATTTATCTCTAACCTATAATATTTTAATGTGTACTGATTAATCAGTATTTCTTTATCAGTATAAATCATGCTGTCAGGATCAGTGTAACTTCTTATGGCAGTTTGTGAAGCCGCATGCAAGTACTAAAGATGTATAAAATTCTAGGTAAGTAAATAAAGTGTATTGTGAATAATGCTACTACATCCACTTTACTTGCTTAGCATAATATAATCTAATAAAAACTTTAGTTTGATTTCCACCATAAATTGACCTACAGAATAACAGTGAGCATGGGAAAGCTGTGTTTATGTTTATAGAGTTGTCGTTAGATGGCCCCACACAGCTGTGAAAATTGATACGACCAACCTTTACAATAAATTCCCAAATGATTATTAGAAATGGATGTATACTAACTTTTCCCTTCATAACCCAACAAAAATAAATAACATTCATATTATTTAATAAGTATACTATTCTGATGTACACTAACTAACTCTAATACCAACCTAACAAAATGAAGATATTCCTGAAATATGATATGGAATTAATTGCAAATGTTGGTAACACTGACTTCACAGATTTTCTTTTTGTGGACATTACATTAAGCATTGGCACATCTCGCACATGCACACTGTGGTTCTGTAGAACTTTGAAGAAATCATTGCAGACATACATAAATATTTAATAGGCCTGATTATAAAAAAATGTTGTAAGTATTGTAAAAAGTTTAAAATAGTACAAAATGTTAATAAAGGCAGAAGTACATAGGGCAACAGAATTACAAGAATATAGTGTAGAGCTTTAGTATGCGCAATTGCAGGTCTTTCACTGCAATCATAGCATTTTCATGCAATACTTTGCAGTTTTACTAAGGAATTATAGGTACGGTAGCTTCCTATTGCTTTCCACACCGGTGAAGGATGATGATGATAAGTATAAGGATAATGATGATGGACGCATGATTTTCAGGGACCGTTGGGCCCTAAGCTTCCTGACATTTGTCTTACAAGTGAGTAAAAACCCCCAAAAAAACTCACCCAGTAGCCTATCCCAACCGGGAATCTAACCCGCGTCCACTGCGTGACAAGGCAGCATGCTACCTTGAGACCAAATCGGTGAACAGATCATATCAACGGTAGGCAATGATAACCTCGTAACTCCAACAGTCATTGAAAGCAATATAACTCCAGTTGCCAGCACAGAAATATGTAATGCATATATAATAATAATAATAATAATACTTTATTTATTCTGGCAGAGTTAAGGCCATAAGGCCCTCTCTTCCACTCAACCAGCACATAACTTTCACAAAAAAAATCACTATGAGGTTTACTTTAATTCATGTGATGCATAACCTGTTGAGAACATGGACTTCAAATTGATTAATACCATGACTTGTATTCTGTAGTAAAATATTTAGGAACTATTGCTTATCAATTTTCATAATTATTTAAAACTGTTATTTGTTTCTCCTGTAAAATTTACCAAAATGGAGTTACGAGGTTTTCATTGTCCACCATCGATATATAGTATAGAAAATTTAAACTTAAAAGTTATATGTTAGCTGCAATGGAAATGATTATAGAAACTTTGGAATTTTATGTGGCTGCATTGGAACATCATTATTGCTTGAAAAACAACATGACCCTTAAATCAATTGGAAATAAATAGATAATTATGAATTGTAAAGATGAGAATTAGAATAATTGTTAGAAAAACTTTAAAATACTAACATTTTTTAAAACAAAACCATAAGAGTACAATTGTGCAGGCTATTTTGGGATATTTTTAAAGTTGCCACATACTTTTTTTTTTCAGACTGTACAGTAGGTGCAGTGAGGTTCTCCTTCAAGAACATTGACAACAAATTTTTTGCAAGAACATACCAATACTTTATAGACCATACAGAAATGTGCTTGTGATTTAGAAAGAACAAATTAATTATGTTAATATTGTGTTACATAAATTTGAATTTATCGTTATATCTATCTTGTTGAGAACTTTCTACACCTTTTATACTTGTTTAATATGTGCAAAATTCTTAGTATGAAGTGATGATAATTACTTAGAGAACCTAACTGTTCAGACAACTGACTCTTTTATCAAAAATAATTTGACTGACCTTTGACTATTCAGTGATTTCTTGGTAATAATGTGAAGATAGGCATTGATGTTAGAATTAAAAAATGTTTAAGACTAAAAAATTTCAAACTATTTGGCTTCTTGTCACATGTAGATGTTGGGACAACAGTTGGCTGATAGGCCAATGGCGTTCTCAGTGGAAAATATACTTTGAATTTTTTCTATAATGAACTGTTAGATGTCCTAAGTAAAAAGTAAAGGTAAGTGATTCCTATTTGGTTCGTCTTCCGGGCTTATAGGCCGTGGTCTGGTTGTCTTCTTACTCGACGTTTCATCTACTGCTGCGGTAGACATCATCAGGAGATACTGCGTGCTTTCTGTGAACTCCTCAACAGTCGGCTGCAGACTGGTGGTAGGTCGTTGGAAACTGTCTCTCTGTTTATAGCTAAACCCCGGGTGGAGGGGAGGTTTTCTGCGCGCACCGAGTTGTGCGCTGTATTGCCGTGTGCCGAAGTCATAGGCTTCGTTGTCGTGTTAAGCAGTGCTGGGATCCAAATTTTGTTTATCTTCAAGGTTTCTTCTTTTTTGTTGAAGGAATTTTTATGTTTGTATATTTCTATGGCTTCTCTGTATAGTCAGGTGTAGTAATGTGATGTTTGTGATAATACCTGGGTATCTTCAAATCTTATAATATGTTGTTGGTTGTTCATACAGTGTTCCGCTACGGCCGATTTTTCATTTTGTTTTAACCTGCAGTGTCTCATGTGTTCTTGTAATCGTGTGTTGATCATTCTCTTTGTTGTACCGATGTACACCTCTCCACAACTGCACGGGATACGATATATACCGGCATGACTCAAAGGATCTCAAGTGTCTTTGGCTGGGCGCAGTATATTGCTGATTTTTTGTGTTGGTTTGTAGGTTGTTGCTATGTTGTATTTCTTTAATAATCGTCCAATTTTCTCTGTTGTTGTTTTGATATAAGGTAGGTAAACCTTACCATTTATCTCTTCCTTGTTTTCGTTTTCGGGCCTATATTTCTTTGGATTTATGGCTCGACGAAAATCTGTTTTACTGTATCCATTGGTAAGAAAAGCTGCATGGAGATGATTGATTTCTTCTTGCAGATACTGTGGTTCCGAAATCCTTTTGGCTCGTTCAACCAGGGTTTTTATTATCCCGCGTTTTTGTCTAGGATGGTGGTTAGACTGTTTGTGTAGGTATCTGTCTGTGTGAGTATTTTTCCTGTAAACCTTGTGTCCAAGTGTCATGTCTTGGTTTCGGATTACCAAAACATCCAAAAACGGTAGACTGTTGTCATGTTCCTTTTCCAGGGTGAATTGGATGCTGGGACAAATCCCATTTATGTGCTTCTTGAAGTTATCTAGTTCCTCCTCACCGTGTTCCCAACGCGGAACACGGTGAGGAGGAACTAGATAACTTCAAGAAGCACATAAATGGGATTTGTCCCAGCATCCAATTCACCCTGGAAAAGGAACATGACAACAGTCTACCGTTTTTGGATGTTTTGGTAATCCGAAACCAAGACATGACACTTGGACACAAGGTTTACAGGAAAAATACTCACACAGACAGATACCTACACAAACAGTCTAACCACCATCCTAGACAAAAACGCGGGATAATAAAAACCCTGGTTGAACGAGCCAAAAGGATTTCGGAACCACAGTATCTGCAAGAAGAAATCAATCATCTCCATGCAGCTTTTCTTACCAATGGATACAGTAAAACAGATTTTCGTCGAGCCATAAATCCAAAGAAATATAGGCCCGAAAACGAAAACAAGGAAGAGATAAATGGTAAGGTTTACCTACCTTATATCAAAACAACAACAGAGAAAATTGGACGATTATTAAAGAAATACAACATAGCAACAACCTACAAACCAACACAAAAAATCAGCAATATACTGCGCCCAGCCAAAGACACTTGAGATCCTTTGAGTCATGCCGGTATATATCGTATCCCGTGCAGTTGTGGAGAGGTGTACATCGGTACAACAAAGAGAATGATCAACACACGATTACAAGAACACATGAGACACTGCAGGTTAAAACAAAATGAAAAATCGGCCGTAGCGGAACACTGTATGAACAACCAACAACATATTATAAGATTTGAAGATACCCAGGTATTATCACAAACATCACATTACTACACCTGACTATACAGAGAAGCCATAGAAATATACAAACATAAAAATTCCTTCAACAAAAAAGAAGAAACCTTGAAGATAAACAAAATTTGGATCCCAGCACTGCTTAACACGACAACGAAGCCTATGACTTCGGCACACGGCAATACAGCGCACAACTCGGTGCGCGCAGAAAACCTCCCCTCCACCCGGGGTTTAGCTATAAACAGAGAGACAGTTTCCAACGACCTACCACCAGTCTGCAGCCGACTGTTGAGGAGTTCACAGAAAGCACGCAGTATCTCCTGATGATGTCTACCGCAGCAGTAGATGAAACGTCGAGTAAGAAGACAACCAGACCACGGCCTATAAGCCCGGAAGACGAACCAAATATGGATCAAGACGCCGGCCGTGAAAGTCTACAATTATATGTAAGTGATTCCTTTAATGGATTCGGAAGGCTTATGAGATACTAGTTACTAAATATGCAAATAGACTCTAATCTTACATAAAAAATAATTATGTATACTGTAGAATTCTTGAATCTTGAACTATGTATGTGACTTCAGTGTGTACAGTAATTTCATTGAGAAAATTCTATTCCTCTTGTATAGAATATTTCCTACAGTGACCATAAAATGTATAAAATTTTGGTTTTTTTGAAATATTAATATTAATTCAAAACAATAAATGAATCAGTGTTATTATAAAATCAGATTATTGTTATTTCGTTATTCAAAAACAAACTAATCGTGACAAGTCTGGTTAAGAGTTAATGTTCGCACATTCAAATATAAACATGAAAAAACCGTTCAGATTAGAGAAATTATGCATACGTTTCAGTTTAGGATTTTTTTTTGTGCTACAATCTTCTCAAGTTAAAGGTATGTTTAAATTAACTTATTTTTAAATGTTCATTATCTATATGATTTTATGTTTTTTATTCTGCCGGCCAGGAATTTTCCCTCGTACTTAAATTACACCTACTTTTGTTTTTTTTAGACACAAAATATCCTATTACTACTCATTCAAACCATTCCTCGTCCAATGTTAGTGCCGTAGCGTATACATTATCCAGATCCTGTTCGATACTTCCTATTAGAAATGATACAAGAAATGTTAATTTGTAAACAATTTTGCATTTTTGTTATTTGTTTTGAAAAAGAATTACAAAAAATTTGCCAATATTTTTCTTGTATAACTTTTTCAATAACTCCCTAATAAATAGTGATCTACTTTATCTACTATGTTCATCTATTTTTTAAATAAATGCTTAGGAAATAATGTAAGTTATTTTAGTCAACTTCCTTAATGAATTCTGAAAGATAGGGGAAAAAAAACTGAAAATAATTTACAGTTAAAGACATCTGAAAAGTTGGCAAATTCCTTGTAATTTTTTTCTGAAATGAGTAACAATTAAAACTTGCGAAAATTGTTTACAAATTAGCATTGCTTGTGTTGAGCTTACAGTTTTATTTTTAAATGGATGGGAGTGTATAGGGTGCTTCCCATGCGCCTGATCCACCGTGACCGAGCCAGCGAGCCCTGTTTGAAATTACGTCCTGGTCAAATTTAGATGGCGTTAATTGTTGTAAAAATTAACACAGAGAGGCGTCTCTATCACTTACCACTCCCTAACGCTGATCCAACCAGCGATAACCCAAAACAGCGATAGAAAAATCATAGACTAAGTAATATACTCTGTGAAGAAAATAGCAGTTACCATCACCATCGTATAACAGTGTCATAATATTTTGATTTGCATATTTAAATAAATACTTCAAAATTGTCTAATAATGTTATAAAAATTGTTTGGAAAAGTTTTAAATATTAAATAATGTTAGTAAATACAGAAGAAGAGCTATAGTTTACAACAATATAACTGAAAAATCAAGCGCCAGTAGAAGTGCAGTTGAGCCCAACTTTTTAATTGAACAATTACAGCAAATATTTTAAATTACAAATTTTAAAATTAAGTTCACATTGTTTTATGTAAATTTCAATTCATCCTTACTTCTACCGGGGCACGCCGTAGCATTGTGGTTAAAGGTACTGCGCTACAAGCCGGACGGTCTAGGGTTCGAGTCCCGGTGGGGTCAGGATTTTTAAACTGACCCAAAACCTTCTGGCGGCACTATGGCCATGGGGTCGACTCAGCCTCTAATTGAAATGAGTACCAGACGCTTGTTCTGAGGTAAAGGCGGTCGTCACGCAGGGCTGACAACCCGGCTGACATCAAGTGCCGATTGTCAAGAAAAAGTGGGAGCCTTAACCTCCTACTACCCCAAGAGCCTCCTGAGGCCTGTAGTGGGATCACTTTACATTACTTCTACCTCATTGAGAACTTTCTATGCCTTTTATAACATTTATTTAACATATGCAAAAAATATCTTATTATGAAGTGTTGGTAATTACTTTGAGAACAAAACTGACAAGTCTTTCAACAAAAATAATTAGTCCTAACCTTCAACTATTCACTGATTTCCTGGTAATAAGCAAGGTAGGCATTTGTGTTAGGCTTAAATAAATGTTTAAGCCTAAAAGTCAATTTGGATTTTTCTCACAGGTGAATGTAGTGCCAGCAGCTAGCTGGTAGGCCAAGGCCATTCTCAGTGTGTTGCTCCTTGGAGAATATACATAATATGGTTTCTACTCTAATGAACTATTAGATTTTCTAATCAAAATGATCTCATTACAGGGCTTGGAAGGCCCTTGGGGTAATAGGAAGCTAGTAAATAAATGTTCAAATAGTCTTCTTATAAAATAATTATGTTTATCAAATCTTTAACTATGTATGTGAATTAAGTTTCATTGAGAAAATTCTGTTCGTCTTGAATAATGTACATCCTGCAGTAACTATAAAATGTATAAATTTTTTTGAAATTATTCATTTTAATACAAGGCAGTAAATTAATCATGTTATTTCATTTTTAAAAAAGCAAACAAACTAATCAAGACAAGTCTGGTTACTAAACAGAGTTGATGTGCACGCATTCACATGTGAGTAGTTCAGAATAGTGAAACAATGCATTGGTTTTAGTTTGAAGGTGATTACAAATGATTGGAGCGATTTCATGATTTTATTGTAGCGATCTTATTTGACATATCTTCACAGAACTTTAAAGTTATGTATAAAAACTCATAAGGTTTTTTTTTGTTTTCTCTCGCAGCCGTGTTTCAGCTTTAAACCGAGAGAGCGCAGCAGTTATCAAAGATGGCGACAGGCGAGGAGAAAGCATATGCTGTGCTTGAATTTCATTCAACTCAATCTGTGATAACTGTGCAACGACACTTCAGAACGAAGTTCGAGAAAGATGCACCGAGTGCCAACTCCATTCGGCGATGGTATGCGCAATTTAAAGCTACAGGATGCCTCTGTAAAAGGAAATCAACGGGTCGTCCTTCAGTGAGTGAAGAAAAGGTTGAGAGTGTGCGGATGAGTTTCACACGTAGCCCACAGAAATCAACACGAAAAGCGAGCAGAGAGCTGAACATTCCACAACCGACCGTTTGGAAGATCTTGCGGAAAAGATTGAAGCATAAACCTTACCACTTGCAATTTCTACAAAGCCCTTACGCCCATTGACAAAGTGAGTCGGTTTGAATTTTGTACACAAATGCAGCAGTTTATGGATGAGGATGGTTTTTGTGAGAAACTTGTCTTCAGTGACGAAGCAACATTCTTTGTGAATGGCAAAGTGAACAAACACAATGTGCGAATCTGGGGCACAGAAAATCCCCGCGTTATTGTGCAGCACATTCGCGACTCCCCAAAAGTTAGTGTGTTCTGTGCGGTTTCTCAGTTCAAAGTTTATGGCCCTTTTTTCTTCTGCGAGCAGAACGTTACAGGACACGTGTACCTGGACATGCTGGAAAATTGGCTCATGCCGCAGCTGACGACCGACAGTGAGACCTTCATCTACCAGCAGGATGGTGCTCCACCACACTTCCATCACGATGTTCGTGAATTTTTAAACATGAGATTGCCAAACCGATGGATCGGTCGCAGTGGAGAGAATGATCAGAAATTGTTGTCATGGCCTCCACGCTCCCCCGATTTGACGCCGTGCGATTTTTTTGTTTGGGGGTATGTGAAAGATTCAGTGTTTGTGCCTCCTTTACCAGTAGACTTACCAGAACTGCGAGCTCGCATAATCAATGCCTTTGAACAAATTAATAGGGACATGTTACGTCGAGTATGGGACGAACTTGATTACAGACTTGATATCTGCAGAATCACCAAGGGGGAGCATATGGAGCACCTGTAACATCTCAAAAAAAACCTGGGAAGTTGCTCTATGTATCTGTAAAAGTTCGTGAAAATATGTCGAATACTACAGCTACCATAAAATCATGAAATCGCTCCAATCATTTGTAATCACCCTGTATGTACAGATACAGTGGTTTCACTTGACCAGCGGCCGATAGCGGGAAAAATGACTGCAAGCATTCAGTCATCAACTCATGCTACCCACATAGTGTCATCGCTAGTGGGCCGCAAGTCAAGTGAAAGTCAATGTATTTGTCAGCGTCCTTCACAATGAAGGTATCTCCAACTCTTAAGTAAAGGAAATTATTGTCCCATATCTATGGACATTGGATGAATAAAAGAAGAGTTATATATTCCAATTTTCTAAAGATGTTACTAATCAAAAAATATTGAATTTCTGATTTATTATCAAATGTCTATGAAAATGGAACATTCACTTAACCTCATAACAAGAACTGTAAAAAAATAGAATTCAAACAGTGTAATCCTAAACCATTGTATATGTATTATGAACATGTACACACTTACATTTTTGGAAGTTTTTTTGTAATATTTCAAAAACAATCAAAAATTACATTGAAATGACAATTCTTGAAAATACTTGACTTAAAAGAATGGAATACTAATACCATAAATAAACTAATAATAATGATTACACTATGTCTTTATTATCACCATTCTGTGTTTAACTTTCCTTTTTTTAAGTTTAAGACTTCAATATTGGGATGTTCATTTTATTATGTTGTGTATGATGGCAGTATCGGATGATTCTAAATTATATCCATTTTTATCTCTTGGCACATGTGTATGGGTCTACATAGACTTGGAACTTTTTTGGCCCAACTTTAGATTATCTTACCATTCATTTTCCATAGTAAATTCTTGTAATGCTGTTGCTCTACCCTACTTCTTCTGCCCTTACTAACATTTCATAATATTTTTAACATTTGCAACAATACTTATAACATTTTTTGCAATAAAATATTTATCTATGTATGCAATGATTTCTTCGAAGTTATGTATATTTGTTGTGCATACACACAAATGCTTAAATGAACATCCACTAACCGGCGGAGATATCTGTGAAATTGGAATAACCAACATTCAAAAATATATTTTAAAAAAATGGATGTTCACTAAATTCATTTTGTTACGTTCTGATGGGAAAAGTTGGTGAATACTTCATTAAATAATATGCATGTAAATTATTTAGATAGGTTAGGCAAGGGTAAATTGGTATACATCCATAAAATAAATGTTGGGAATTTATTGCAAAGGTTGGTCATATCGATTTCACATCTATGTGGTTTCATCTAGCAATTCAACTCTATAAACTTTTTACAATTTTTTGCACATGTTCACTATTCTGCAGGACTTAGAAAAATTATTAGGAAAGGTAAACTGAAGTTTTTCATTTTTTGTCACATAATGGAAACTTTATCCCTAAATTTTGGTTATCTTTTAAGATTTCATTTTTAGACTTACAGGTGTTCTAGATAATGCTACCTCACTCATAACTTAACCTATACAAGAAATTTAATCTATAAAAATATGTTAGGGTAATTTAGTTTAGCTAACTTTTATCAGGTTAAATCAATTTAAGGTTAAACACCCGAGTTAGTTAAATGAAGGTAGAAGCATTAGATCCACTTACCTAAAATTTTATACGTATGTAGACTTCCCAATCACTATTATAAGGAAACACGCCCATACGATTTGATCTTGACAGCCTCATTTATTCTGTGAAAGAAATATTGATGAATAAGTACACACATTACAGACCAAGATATAAAAAATAATATGAGGTATAAACAAGCTTTTTTAAAGGGATATTACAATTCAAATACAAACATTATAATGTCACGATGCAAACAAAATATACGGCGTGCCAATTTACATAATTCACAGTATTATTTGAAAACACGATTTTGAAAAGTGAACCAAATTTTTGAGGGGAAAAAAATGTCATATGTAATCATTCTCTTACCTTCCATTAGCTGTATTTTCCAGCTTCACTTTCTCCTTCAGATTGTAGAAAATTAATCAATTTCATAATTAACATCGATGCATTAACAATATTATATTATATTATATTGAACCTCAAATTACTCTTCGAACAGTACATAATAATTATACCGTTCATTTATTTAAATTTAGTTCGATATTCAATTTTACATTTCGATTTGTTTGTACGTCATACGTCTACAATCGGAAAAAATAGCGACGGTGGCGCAGTCTTATGATGACCCGAGTACTACGTGGACAAAAAAAAAAATTGCGCCTAAATCTCCCTATAACCAACAGTGACTGCACTTCCAATAAGCCTTCCCCGAGGAATGATTTGGGAAATAGGATGAAAATCCCACAAATAAAAAAATATTAAAAAGAAGGGTGGTCACGGCCTACATTGACGCCACAGTGTTCTGTTTTAATCGTTGTGCATTTATTGGAATATCCGCGTCTTTGTTCTTCATCGACTAGGTATTGTATCAAATCTGTTCCTATCTTCCAGTTTCATTAACCTGTGGAAATAAATTATATGTACACATGCCACGTCATTTAATATGCGTTTATATTTTGTAATTTCGTTTACTTGCTAGTCGTATTTTTGTGTACGAGCATGTATAAACAATTCGAGAAAAAATAATCATGATTAACTGGTTGGTTAATCCCTAATTTGGAACACCCACTGTTAAAGATGATTTCAGCTTACCTTTGTTCTATGAAATTCAGTTATGTAATTATTTTAAACTCTACCTTCAATTCCATAACCTATCAACATAGGCCTACCAGAAGACATGTGCTTCAATAATGGCATAAATATATTTTGTAATGACATTTTGTCTATTTTAGTGATTTGTCATACACTGATTTTTGTTGTTGTATAGAATTGATTTTTCATGTATTTATTTATTTATCTATCTAATGGCATACAACATTGACACAATGTCATTTGTTCATCTCATTCATCATAATGATTCTGACTTCCGAATATTATCCAGCCTCAGATATACTGCGAAGAGTCGGGCAGCACATTAGGTATTCCATATCTTAATCCAGGTGTCAGAGCTTGCAGGTGGTTCCAAAGCGAGACAGTTTTTTGGCAAGAATGCCGTGTCCAGTTTGAAGCCGGAATTTTTACAACAGCTTCTTGTCTTGTCCAGTCAGGTGTGTTATGTATGCAGATCTTGCAGGTTATTGTTGTGTTTATTTCTAAACTCATGAGATATTGTTCCTTCATCTGCTTCTTTATACAGGATGAGTCAGAAGGAAAGTTACATGCTTTGAGGGATGATAGTATGGGTGATTCTGAACAAAAATCTTCTAATATACATGTGGCCTTTTCTTAACCATTTCAGGGTAATTTAATAAAAATAACCAGAAACCAGGGATAAAGTGTACTTACCGTTGCAAATAAATTTTTATAAGTTCTATAGAATCGCAGTGCACATGTGCTAGTGGTCCATGTAATCCCAGAAAGATAAATGCAACCTCCATCAGTTGGCGGTATATGTATGTGAAATCAGTATGACCAACATTGACACAAAATTCCCAGAACTTGTCTACTTCTTCTTGTTCTTCTACAAAGTTTAGTCTATGCAGCCTGTTCCGGCGAAGTTAAAAGTGGAGTCCATCTTCTACGTGGTCGGCCAACATCTCTTGTTCGTCTGGGATTATACAGGAAGGTTCTTTTTGGTATTCTTTCGTTGTTCATTCTCATTAAGTGTTCTGTCGATTTCTTATTATTTTCGCTGATTTTATCTTCAATTTTATATATATTTAATTCTTCTTGTATAGTTTCATTCCTTATTCTTATCTAAATATGTATAATTAACATGAAATGAACTAATGGAAATATGATTTTACGTGGTAAACGTCCAACATTTTGAATTTTTCATAGAATAACAGATATGAAGAGGTAATTTATTTTACGCATCAAATCACATTTAAAAAGCAAGGAACCTAAAAGCTAACCAAACCTAAATCAATTACTGTAACACAAATCAATTACTCTAACGTAGGTGAAATCCAGGGAACATGGAATCACTTTTAAAAAGCAAGGAACCTAAAAGCTAACCAAACCTAAATCAATTACTGTAACGTAGGTGAAATCCAGGGAACGTGGAAGTGATGTTGGCAACATTTGGAGTATTTTGGGTTGATGGTGGCAACGTTGGAACAACATAGGAACAGGAGGGAAAATAACAGATAGTAGCAACTAAGCAATGTAGGTCGATCATGTTTTACGTAAATATATAAATATAAAAAAAAATTGTTGCATCATTGGAAGATATTTAAAAGTGTTCCAAGTTGTACAGTTCAGGTCGCAAAAATTTTTCAATTTAATATCTTATTCCACTGATGCACTAAACACGTTTAAAACATTTTGCAACACATTTTAAACATTTTCCAATGTTGCAACGAGTTTTTTTTCATATATATACATTTGCGTAAAACACGGTCGTGCTACATTGCTTACTTCCTACTCTTTGTTATTTTCCCTCTACTTCCTATGTCGTTTCAACGTTGCTACCGCCAACAACACAAAATACTCCAGATGTTGCCAAGCATTTCCAAGTTCCCTGGATTTCACCTACGTTAGAGTAACTGATTTGTGTTACAGTAATTGATTTAGGTTTGGTTAGCTTTTAGGTTCCTTGCTTTTTAAATGTGATTCCACGTTCCCTGGATTTCACCTACGTTAGAGTAATTGATTTGTGTTACAGTAATTGATTTAGGTTTGGTTAGCTTTTAGGTTCCTTGCTTTTTAAATGTGATTTGATATGTAAAATAAATTACCTCTTCATATCTGTTATTCTATGAAAAATTCAACATATCGGACGGTTACCACGTAAAATCATATTTCCACTAGTTCATTTCATGTTAATTATACATTTTTAGACAAGTTCTGGGAATTTTGTGTCAATGTTGGTCATACTGATTTCACATACATATACCGCCAACTGCTGGAGGTTGCATTTATCTACCTGGGATAATTGGAGCACTAGTGCATGTGCACTGCGATTCTATAGAACTTAAGAAGAATTTTCTTGCGACCCGAAGTGTAGCATATCCCAAAATGTTTTAAATGTGTTTGAAAATGTTCAGTGCATCAGTGGCATAAGAAATTAAATTGAAAATTTTTTGCGACGTTTAGTATTCAACACCCGAAACCAGAAAAGTGCAGGTGACAGTAAGTCAAGATACTGTTATCTTAAGTTTTGTTTAATTTTGTATGTTTCCTTACAAAAGATGTTCAAACACTCCACCATGTATATTATAAGTTTTTTTTTCTTCAGAATCACCAGTACTATCACCCCACAAATCATGTACATTTCCTCCTGACTCACTCTGTATAGAGTTTAGAGGAGTGGTATGATGTATCTGTTTTGAAGCAGTTATGGAGCATGGCAGCTTTCTTTGCTAATGTGTCTGCCTGTTCATTGTCAAAAAATCTGGCAATGCCGAGGGATCCATGCAATACAACTTTCTTTTGGGCTTTTGGAATTTTATCATCATTTGTTACAGTTTCTGAGCCTGAAGTTTCTATTAGGTCACTGAATTTTTAAAATACCTGCTGCACTGTTATCAACTTTATTAGGTTGAGATTGTTTTTATAAAACATTTCCTGTTATTCTAAATGTTTTGTAAAATATGCTTCATGGAATGTTGGTGATAGTTCTTAAATGATAGAACATGTGGGGATTATCGCCCACCATGCTACCAGCATCAGCTTAAATGAAAAATCCGAAACACACATTATATTGCTGCATATTTTAATAATTATCTGATATATGTATATATATATTATATATAATATGAAAATAAAAATGAATGCTAGAGTCGGGATTTGAACCCAAGTGTCGAAACTCTACGTTTAGCTCTCTAACGACCCAAGTATTCCAATTCAAACATACATTTTTCTTATATATGTAGTATTCTCAATTTTCACAAGAGGTAGTGGAAATTTGTTCCGACTGACATCTAGTAGCTAACATAACAGTTAAGCAAATGTTTAAAGAGAATATATACTTTATAGCAGTAACGCTTGTATATTTATATGTTATAACTATATATGTATATATATTATATATATATATATATATATGTTGATTTTTTCCCCACAAGGAATCACAGAAATGCCTTGAAATGAGGTAAGAAGTTGAGCTCAGGAAAACAGCAGTTTAACTTTCCCAATACATTTTCTATGTCCTATAAAATAACGGTGGGCATGTGCATGAGTTTATAGATTTGTCGCTAGGTGCACATATCTTTGAAGTCCTACAGAAAGTTTATGTATCTGTCGCAAGTTGGCATCACATGGCTGTGAAATCAGTTTGACCAACCTTTGAAATAAATTCCCAAACATTCATTAGAATTGGTTGTACACTAACGTCTCCACTTGTCTACTGCTGCTCTCACATCCACATGTTTCAATTACAGAAATGGACAATGATCCAGCCAATATAGGGTAGTGAGATTGTTGTATCCCCTCCTGTTATGAACCTGGAGCTGCTATTTATTGTATTTGCCCAAGTTCCTTACAATTCTGAGTGGGCAGCAGTTCCATACTGACCGTAATTCCATGAGAAAATATCTTCTGCATGAAGACTCATATCAGCACAAGTCCCATATTTCCACACAAAGGCATCATGCCTTAAACATCATGGCTTTCTCATAACCTTGAATTGAGAAAAATTGATTAATTGATTGTATTTTAATTATGTTATTGACATTTTCAGATAAGCTGATTACTCTGAATTACCAGTTAGCTATTGAACACCAAGATCTGTAAAACATGGAACCAGCATTGCAAGTAAGTTACTTTGTAAAATTATTCTTAAATATACCTTAATATATAGATTTTTATACACAGACCAGCTCTCTATAACCCATGTTAATAAAACTAAAGAAAAGCTGTTTCTCTGTACTGAGATCTGAACTCATGAGATTTACTTTTGCGATTAAACAAATATAAGTTTGTATTTGCCCTGCAAGTTACCTGAAAAGTTGGAGATCATAGATTCAAATCCTAGAGATCCAGAAATTTGTCTCTATAGATGTGTTTTATTTCATTTCGTATAATAAAGGTGTTTCATAACAGGGGCCTTTGAATTTAATTTTTTTACTGCATCACAGGGTTTATCATGTCTCTAAACCTAATTTTGGTGAGCTAAATTCAAGTATATTAAGAGTTTTTTCCATATCACATAAGGTTATTTATCATTATCAGTATCAAGGATTAGACCTGCTGGTCTGTTCCGATCTCATGTTAGAATTAGTCTATCCATCTTTTACTGGGTCTTCCAACATTTCTTCGTTCTAGTGGTTTGTAATGAAGAATCTGTTTTGGAATTCTATTGTTATCCATCTAATGATGTCGTCCATCCATTCCTCTCTGTATTGTGTAATTCTATCAAATAGTTTGAATATGTGTTTTTCATGAGCATACACTAAATGTTTAATATTTTAAAATGGTCCATTCTTATACCTATATTAACAATACTATTCCAAATTTGGATGATGTCATTAATATATGGAATAAAAGAGTCTCTTGCACCTCTTTTTATTAAAGTAGCTTCTGGAACAAGTAACAAATTTTAATTATTTGGATTATTTTACTGTAAACACAGAAATTTCAAATGATAAGAGGAGCTATACATACAATATTAAAGAATATATCAAGAAGAGATTCTAGACTGAAGTTTTATAAAACATTGGCAGTTCCTGCATTACTTTATGGGAGTGAAACTTGGGTAATGGCTAAAAAATTACGGATAAGGAATGAAGATATAAGAGCAGAGTTAAATATATATCCTTTGAATGAGAAGATCTAAGAATATAGAGAGAAATGCTTTACACGTGTAGAAAGAATGAATGTAACAAAATTACCAAGAGGAGCATTCAACTACAAGCCAAGAAGTTCAAGGAATGTAGGAAAACCAGTGAAAAGATGGACAAAACATCTGTGAGGCTGAACAGGCATTTTTTGCCTAGCCCATGAAGTGAAGAAGAAAAAGAAGTTTTGTATATATTCAGTTCTCTTCATATATCCTCACTTCGCCTTTCATCCATTATTGTATTGCCAGCCACACTCCTCCAGAAACCACATTTCTGACGTTTCTATTCTTTGTTTCTGGTTTTTGGTTACGATCCATATAGTAGTGTTGCAACTGCCATTGTTTTGTAAAATCCTAAATTGTCTCCTTTCTAGTTCCTTTGAGACTTCGTTTTATGGTGTCACACACATAATTAAATTTAATTATTTTGTTTTCAATGTCTTCAATATTTTTATATGATACATTGTATCCCAGGTAATTAAAATTGCTCACTTGTTATATTATTTTATTCTCTAATTGGATTTTTACTCTTAGTGGCTCATACTCTCGAAAAACTATAACTTTTGTTTTCAGAGTACATATTTTCAAGTTGTATGTTTCACATATTTTACTTAGTTTGTATATTACCCATTATAGGCCATCTTTTGTCTCAGATATCAAAAACCTGGGTTTTTTGTGCCATGTTGAAATTAAATATTTATTACTTTTTACATTATATGTAATATCCATTATCCTTTAAATTCTTGCATAACCTACAAAGGTTTGGTACAATATCAATTGTACAGTTAAAACAGTTTAAAATGAATAAAATGCCACTAATGTACCTTAAGATCTAAATTAAAGGTGAAATGACTGGTGTTTGTGCTACTGCCAAGGATTTTCTCCTACCAATCACCTACGAAAATAGTAGGCAATATGAAGGCATCCCATCGATCCTGGTATCTTGTTTCCATCACTTTTATGTCTTTATGTAGGTGTCTCTCATAATATTCTTCACTTAGTGCTCCTAAATTCTCTGGGAAATGTTCAAGATGAGAGTGAATGAACTGTAACTTCAAGCTCATCCCAGTGCCCTGAATTTTTGAAGCATGGTTTCACACTTTTCTCATATTCATCAACTTTAGCATTACACCAGACACTTCTCGATGGCGTCCTTGTATGTTTCCAAAACTTGTAGTTCCTTATCTGACATGCAGTTTGTAAAAGCAACAAGTTTGTGAATCTATGACCATGAAAAAGTCTTCCTTCACTTTTGCCTCCAACAGTAACAGAATTTTTTAGCAATATATTGGTAACAAGGGTCATTTATGTCCAAAATTTTAACAAACTGCTTCATAAATTCTAGTTTTGTGCTCAAAGGAAGTAGCAATATTTTTTTTTCAGAATAAACTAATGTGCGATTTATTACAATTCTTATTCCTGACACCAGTTGATTTTTCTTGGTGAATTTGTAACATTCCAGTGCCTTTTGCTGGCTCAGAGTCTCAGTCACATGAAAAACACAGAAATGTCATGTATCTTCTTTGTTGCCCCAATAAAATACTGCATACTTTAAGGTCACAGCACATGTACCACCTGTTTCATTATATTTCATTTCTTCTACAATAGTACACTTGTTTATATGTGCATACTGAATGAACTACTGGAACTGTGGCTAATTTTTTCATATTATCCAGAAGAATGCCATTCCGACTTCTTTTGCAAGAGACAATAAATATATGCCAATCTGCCGGTTCGTAAACTGTTCCTGGGCAACCATTCAAGCCAGGGATAGAACAATAGTACACAACTTCCCTCTCTTTACAAATAATACTTAAATTCTTCATGATATCTATACCAATAAAAAGTTGTACCAGCAGTTAAAAGATTGTCTTCTTTAAATCTCGAGATAAAAGATCACCTTTATCTTTAGTAAAACCCAAATCGCTTACCAAATTGTTTAATTTTGGTTAATTGATAGGATGCAGATAGTTTTCTTATGATTGTAGGGTCAAATTGAAATTATTTTCTGTGCTGGAAGAGTGCTGTTACTACTGTCTTCTGGTGTTGTTGTGTTAATGGAATAGTAAAATCTGGCCCATTTGCTGGCAGCTTATTGCTTCCGCAGTTTTTCTCCGGGAACTGGGTTATGTAACCAGGAGAGGGTCATAGGATGAATCTACCTTCAGTTAAACACAATGACACACTACTATGAATAAAATCAGTGATTATATTATAAAATTGTATTATATTTACATGTTTACATATTTTAATTCTTCACGTGTACATACTTCATACAAGTGGTGGACTATACACTCTCATTTTTTATGTTAAAAATAGAATGGTGAAAAAATGTATGATACACTAAAAATAGCAACACATCCTTTATCAAAGTATTTGACTTATTTGCATTAATATAGCTTATGCTGCAAAGTCTTCGAGGTCTGTGAGTTTCATGGTAGATAAATTTCAAGGACTTTAAACGAATCTTAGAAGAAAATTCTTGGGTAAGGCACTTGTAGTCTGCTGTGCTTAATAAAGGTGTTTGATATTGAACATTGTTACTGATATGTAAAGATGTGAATGTTTGGTAATAATGTTCAAAAAATGAATATAATATTCAAATATTAGCAATTTCATAAAGTTGGACAAGGAATTGGCCGACATTTATTCACAAAATCAAATTATTATCATGAATACCTAAATGACTTGAAATTAATACATTCAAACATTTTTTTAATGAGAGATATTCATGAAACAAAGAAAAAAGGCCATTTTAAAGTTGATTTACCATCCGATTGCCTGGAAGTGAACTTATCCCGATCTTCTTTGCACCAATTAGCTTACTGAACTTGAAAACTACCATTTTCATGACTATATTTTTTTACTTTGTCTTCTTCTCCCTTTCAAGTATTAGGCCAAGGCCTGTCACGATTCTATAGAAAATTTTCCCTCCAGCGTTTCATAGAACGGCCCAGAGATCTTCCTCTTGGTATATAATTATAAACAGCTTTGGGGATCCGATTTGAACTCATTCTTTCAAGATGTTTTCAATTTATTTGGCAGTGTTTAATATATTCCAAAATTGGCATAGTCTTCAAGTCTTTTAAGATATCGGTGTTCCTTTTCCGATCCCATCTGATGCAACCCGCTGTTCTGCACATGAATCTCATTTCACAAGCTGTTATTCTGCTTTCATGTTGTCTTTTTAGTGTCCATGCTTCACTACCATAGGTCAACACTGGTCTAGCCAAAGTGTCACATAAACGTAATCTGGTGTTTTTTTTCTACAAGGGATGGTTTCATAACTTGATTAAGAATTCCCAAACTTTTATTATAACTAGTAATTTTTCAGGGATATCCTTTTCATCCCAGATAGATAGTATCCAAGATAGATTAGATCTCTCTAAAATTTTATTCTGGAGACAGATGTTATTTTGTATGGGGTCCTTCCCATGTAATGGCATAATTTTAGTTTTGTTAATTAATATTTCCATGTTAAATTTGGCAGCTATTTTTAGTAAATTATAAATTGATCATATCAAACCATTTTTTGAAAGTGCCAGAGGCGCTAAATCATCTGCAAAAAGAATAGCATCGAGTTTGAGGTTCTTATTGATGGGTATATATATATATATATATATTTTTTTTTTCTCTGGAAATAAACCCAATGGGTACAACTTGGACACTACACACACACACACACAGTCCCAAGGTTGAGATTTTAAAAATCCCTTACCCCGTCGGGAATCGAAGCCGGGTCGCCGGAGTGGAAGGTAGGGACTCTACCAACTATGCCACACACACACACATATATATATATATATATTTTTTTTACTTTGTACATTTTAATTTTCATCTCTTCTCTACCTTTCCCATTGAGATGGAGGCAAAACTGAAATGAGACTCTCACAATCCCTCACAGTTACTCAGAAAACTGTAAATTCAACAATAATATTTGACCTCTCTGATTATATCCATATACACATCACTGGGAATGCTAAATCTCATTGTAACCAACAAAATGGAGGTTAGTTCTGTTGCTTTAAAAAAATAGGTAAATGTTGTATAATGAATCTGCATTATTGTTAATAGTTATTTCTCATACAATCATTTGTTATTAATTTATTCCAAGCCCAAAGAGATTGAGCAGTAAATATATGCTATTTATAACTATACAGCCAGATTAGAAACTGCCCGGAATTGAGATGGGAATACATAACCTCACATTTAAAATTCGTAATGGGAGAGATCTCCGCAAATTAACTTCTTTGACAAGGGTATCGATTCACCAATGTACTATCGATATGGTACAACAACAAATGCCAAAATAAAACAATATAAAAAAATTCCCAAAAAAAAGGTTAGTTCTGTTACTGTAAAAAAAACTTATTAAATGTTGTATAAAATTTCTGCATTATTGTTAATAGTTATTTCTCATACAACCATCTGTTATTTATATTTTCCAAGCCCAAAGATATTTAACAGTAAAGATATGATATTTATAACTACACTACCTGCTCACAAACCGCCCGAAATTAAGATTGGAATAAATAATCTCGCATTTCGTAAATATTGAACATTACAATTATTTTTAGCTTCTGATGTTGTATTATTCACTAAATAGTCACTCCAAATCCAAGGCGAAGTTGGGTTTTTCAGAAAAACACAACCCCTTATAGGATTACTTTTCATAATATATTATATATATATATATATATATATATATATATACACACACACAGACATATTGCCTAAATCTTTTCGAAGAGGAAAAAATGTCATAGGTATGGGATTGTATGAGATAGGATAACACAAGTGGCTACTTTCTTTTGAAAAAATGATTTCTCTACTTTGTGTGAAAACATTGCACATGAATTCTGAGATGTGTATATTTGACATGATTATATATTGTAATTTTCATGTTATAGGATGTCAAAGTTGAAATAAAATCAGAACAAGAAGAACAGACCGACTATTCTGATATTGAACATGAAACATTTCCAGCTCCTGGCGAAACAAAAATTGAGGTAATGTTTTTGTTGGTATTTCAGAATTGTAGAGTGAAACTATTGGATCATTGTACTAGTGACTGCTGCAACAGTGCTGCTGCTCATACGTGGAGTAACTCGCACAATTGGTTATTCAGATGTGATAGAATTCAAATTCATACGGAAAATTTTATTAAATCAACAGGGTTCAATCCAATTGGACATAAATTAGTAGCCTTTAATAGTTTAACTCATAGATTGGTCAACTTACCCTTAAACGAAGAAGATTTCAACCATGAGAAAAAACACATAATCAAAGTAGCAAGAGAAAATGGGTTTGGTGAAAAAAGTTACACAAAAGGATAGAAAAGTATAAAAAACAAAAATGATAAACAGAAGTACTCTTGAAAAAGAAGAACCACCTATGAAAAAATACAGGAAATTCACATATCACCCTTGGGTACACAATAAATTCCAAAAGATATTTGAGAAGTTTAGTATTAAATTAGAACCAAAAAATAACTACAGTTGAAATAAACTAAAAAAACCAACAAAAATGAAAAAAAACTAATAAAAATAAAAAGTCAGGAATATATCAAATTGAATGCATGGGTTGTGAAAAGATATATATAGGAAAAACAAAAAGAAACCTAATAATTAGAACCAAAGAACACATAAGAAATATTAAAAATGAGGAAATAGAAAAATCTGCAGTTGCTGCTCATGTTTGGTCTGAAAAAACATAATATAAATTCAGACACTATATTATTAAAACAGTTAGAAAATAACAAAAGAGCTGACTGTTTGGGAAAAAATCTACATTCAGAAGAACAAAAACAGAGTTATGAATTTTGAAATACCGACAGAGCGTGACCTTGTTTGGAGGTTCTTTGGTCAACCACAGGATGGAGCTGACATCAATATCCAGGGTTTGCAACATAATGCAACATAAATAAAACCAGTCTGGACAAGCTGACGATAAAACAGTATTGTTTTGAAAAATGTTCAAGAACAAATCAACATTAATATTGAGGTAAGATGATCAGACTAAAAATAATATAATTGAAAATACTTGATGACATTGTGTTGTATTGATGTCTTTGTCACATGATCACTTATTGATTGATAATTTGAAATTATCTGGATGTGCCTCTGTAACTGGTTGTCATATCTAAGCACAATTATGCATCAGATGTGCAGGGTGTCTCAAATATTTCACCCTTCTCAGTTATGAATTTTTCTTTCGAGGGTGAAAGGTAATTTTTGAAAATAATTAATTTCATACAAATGTTAATAAATGCTACTTCAATCATGCTTTTACTTATAAAACCATCATATACCTTGTTTTTCTTTGTAGATATCTATCGCTGACGTGCTTCAAAATGACATTTTATTGTTTTACGTAAATAAAGTTACAGCGAAAATGGCATACGTCTGACTGGGCAGTTTAACTGTACACTTTTTATACACTCTATATTAGTAAGTTACTTCTCAAAATAATAGGAATGTGAAAAAAAAAAAATAATAATAATAGTAAAAAGTGCACCTACATAAGGAAGAGTATTTCATAACTGTAATATGTCTGTTAATGGTTTCTTTTTTTAATGATGTAAAGAATGATTGGAGAGTTTGTTTTGTTCCTAAAATTCTCCTTTTGTATGATACATTTTGAAACACACATCTTGACATGCAAGGTCCGCAGAAATAAATTGTCTCTTTCGTCTCACATTTTGTTCTGCATTCAACACAGGGATTTGCCCGAGATCCTTTTGGTGTTCTTCCCATGAAATGTTGTAAGCCATTAAATCTTTGCAATGTTGGGCCTTTGTGATTGTGTGACCCTTACCATACTTAGTGGGGATTTACGGATACTCATGCATTTAGAAACAAGAGATGTGACAAGTGCTTTTTCTATATTTTTTGTGTTATACAGGGATCTCATTGTATCTGTTCTAGGTGCATGGTGTACAACAAATGCAAGGGACATTTCATAACTCATGGCAAATTATTTTTTATCAGCCAATAAAGCTGCAACAAACAAAATTCAGTATATACAAGCCACTGGAATGCCATTCACAATGGTGGTACAAAACTGGGATCCAGATACAGGAAGATTTGGGTAAGGGAAATTGAAAGGTGCATAGATAGAAATGATTGTCTTACTTCTATTACACGTGAAGAAAAAAAATTCATAGGTGCATAGATAGAAATGATTGTCTTAATTCTATTACATGTGAAGAAAAAAAAATTCATATAACCCACAGGTAACACACTTCAAAATTGAATTGAAGATGCTGCTGCATGTGAAGCAGTTTACAAACAGGGAGGATATCTTAAGAGTGTTTGAATGAAGAATGGTGCAGACACATCAGAAACAGCTAATATTATTCAGCACCTTCCTCATCATCGGCAAAAATGTAAGCCTTGGGGTATTATTTTAAAGGGCGTTAGTTGTGGGTTAAATGAACATTTTTTTCTTCACATGTATTAGAACTAAAACAATGATATCTATTTATGCATCTTTCAATGTCCCTCATCCATATCCTCCTGTACCACCATTGTGACTCTCATTTGTATATACTGAATTTTGTTTCCAGCAGCTTTATTGGCTGATAAAAGTAGATGCCATAACTTTTGAAATGACCCTCGTACGAATTTACAATAGACACCTACAAGAACAAAAAAGTAAATTCATGTACCATTTATGAGTGTGTCTACAAAACTGGTACTGTGCAATGCAATTATGTATCCTATCATGTGCTTGATGTACTCCAGCACTAAATTTGGTTTCACTGTTGCTGCTTGATAAGGATACTTTGAAGGTACTGGTGTCATTTTATTTTTATCCCCTTTATGATAAGTACTCAGAAGAGTTACAGTTCTTCTATCCCTCGATGTGAGAGCCAGTTTTTCTTGTTTTCTAAAACTAATTACAACTCCGTTTTTCATCTTTTTTATTTTATTTTATTTTGCTGTAGGGAATTTGGCATATTTTTTCTATTGCTCGGGACTATACCTGTGGTGGCAATATTCATCTTCCATAATTCATTTGCTAATTCAGGTGAAGTATATTACCTGTCACTATAAATATGGAAATCTTGAGGTGGGTGGAAGGATGAGGTTCAGTCCTTTACGACTTGGGTGATTTTGAGGAGATTAGAATCTGATCGAATTTTTCCCATGTAGGGCTGGAAATTATACGGAACTGCCTGAGAGTGAAAATACTTTCATTCCAAATTTTGGCTGGTTTATTTGGGTTGTAGTCTTTGAGTTTCACTCTCCCCTTGAAGCTGATTGTGCATTCATCGACAGATGTGGAAGGTCCTGGTGAGTAGAAGAGAGAACGCTTTTGCCAAATTTTTTCTATCACATCCTGCATCAATTACTCTTTAGCTAACTTGTTGTTACCTTCATCATGGGCAAAATGTAAATTCCTAAACAAGAGGAGAAATTTGTCTCTTGGAAACACATCGCCAAAAAATGGAAATTTGTATACCCAGCTTCTGGAAAAGAAGTTCTTGTGATCAGGACTGGGATGAAGCCCCATGTTGAATACCATGCCAAAAACAGTTTTATATCGGAAACTTTCAGGGGAGACCATAATGCAATTCTAGCTCTTTTAGTTAAGAGTGTTAATTTTTGTTTGTCTGACCGTGAATTCAGGTTTCCTTCGTTATATCAAGAATTAAAAAAAAATGGTGAAAATATTACAGTGGATCGATATCCTGATCAAAAAGAGATGGTAACACTGGTCCCTGCTGAATTTTATTTATTGGTGTATTTGAAGTTGGGCGGGATCTAATAATTCACCTCTGCCCAGGAAGGTGCACCCAGGAGTGTGTTACAGTTCTGCCAATGCCAAGAGATAATGTCAGGAATTTATTACGAATACTTTGTGACATTAAGAAAATCACACTATGTTGTGATGCCCGTGTACAAATTTATGGCTCTGGTTTGTATTTCTCAAGATATTCAGTCTACAGACACCCTGTAACTATTGTTGTAAAGTTTGATATTTAACATTGTTCACAGGTCGCAGCATTTGCTGTAAAAGAGGAAATTGATGATATTAAACAAGAGGTACCAATCACAGAACAATTAGTACCAATTGTGAAAACTATAACAAAGGTAAGGATTTTGCTTATTTTTTCTTTTGCAATATTAGACCATCTATTATTTTGATGTGTGGTTATGCTTCTTAATTAATCTGAGTGAATTATTTAAAGTGGTTCTGTTGAAAAACCACTCACAGTATTTTCCAGTCTGTAAGATACACTTGTCCTCTTTATTACAACATGATCTTCAAATGTTTTATCTTAACACTGGATGACTACTTTGCATGTATGTGAATCATTTGTGTTGAAATGGTAATGATATTATGTGAGTTTCCTTGCATGCATTTCAAAACGTTGGTCTTTATTCTTGCCCACTTCACACATACTAGAAATAACACGAGAGTCACATGTCAATTTGATTTTACAATTAACTGCCTACGAAGATATTGGAAGTTAAAAGGGAGTGTAATGATGATGATAGTCTTTACCTTTGTTATGTGAGTTGCATCCATCTTTAAAATTAAGTTAAAAAGTTTGTCTTGTACGCCAGTAAATAAAGTACCAGTATTTTGATGTTAATATTAATCGTTTTTAAACATCTTAATGATGGACAAATTATATTTGAACAGAAAAATATACGCCTATACTGGGGTTTGAACACAGGACCTTTGACTCTCTTGGTCAATGCTCTACCATCTGATCTACCTAGGCTCCCAATCTAAACGCGTATTTTTCTCTCTTATACATAGTTAATTCCCTAACCCCTCCAAACCCCAGTCTAGGCGTATATTTTTATTTTCAAATATAATTTGTCCATCATTAAGGTGTTTAAAAACGAATAATATTAACATTGAAAGAAGCACTACTGGCTTTATTTGTAATGTTTAAATTCCCAATAAAAAGTCTTCTTAATAAAGAAGCCGCCATTTGCAAAAATCGTAGCATTTGGAGTTAGGGAATTAACTATGTATAAGAGAAAAATACGTGTTTAGATTGGAGGCTTTGGTAGCTGAGATGGAAGAGCATTGACATAGAGAGTCAAAGGTCCTAGGTTCAAACCCGATTGTAGGCGTATAGTTTTCTTTTGAAATATAATTTTTCCAAAAACGAATAATATTAACATTGAAAGAAGCTCTACTGGCTTTATAAGTAATGTTTAAATTCCCAATAAAAAGTCTTCTTAGTAAAGAAGCCGCCATTTGCAAAAAAATCGTAGCAACAGCACGTGGCATTTGGGGGTTAGGGAGTTAACTATGTATAAGAGAAAAAATATGCGTTTAGATTTGAGGCCTAGGTAGCTCAGATGGAAGAGCATTGACAGAGAGAGTCAAAGGTCCTGGGTTTAAACTCCAGTTTAGGCATATATTTTTTCTTTTCAAATACCAGTATTTTGGTTTCTTTGTTTTGCAGCATTTCCTAACTGTGGCCTCGTAACACACAGCTGTGTATTTCTCTCCTTACACTAGAAAACACTGTTCAGGGATATATTTTAAAACTCAATTTTGCCTTCATAACCCTGAAAGTCTCATGTTTTAAGTGCTATAGTTCACCAGATATGTGGTGTTCGTTATTACAACAGGTGGATGTCAGGAGTTCAGTGGTTTGAATCCTGATGGAGATAGTGTATTGAAACAGCCTAAACCTTCCAACTGCATCATGACCCTGGTGTTGGCTCAGCCTTTAAATGAAATGAGTATCAGATATTCGCTCTGGGGGTAATAGTTACCTTTATGTAGAACTAAGAACATCGGTGACAACTTGTGCTAATTGTATGGAAAGGTGGAAGTCTTAACCTTCTGATGCACTAGTTGGAGCACTTTACCTTTTATTTTCCATGATTCAACCTCTTTAAATTAAACACTTAACTATGTCTTAGTGTTTTGAATGTTATACTGTAAGAGATGTCACGTCAGTTAGCTTTAAAATAAGTTTGGTTACTGTAGAGATAGGGAGTGGCAGTAGTGGGAACATTTATGCCAGATGCCTCGTCATCTAATTAGTGACGCACATGAATGGATTAACGACAGTCCCTCTGTCCCTATTGACAGTTAAATAATCAATTCAGTATAGGACTTAGTGTCTGTGTTAAAATTGATTTACCCAATCACATTAATATTTATATTTTCATATGTTGCATTTGTGAATGTATAGAGGTTGAGAGTATATGGTGTTAGAAGTAAACATGGATCTACAAACAAACCACGTGGGAGATTTTTCATTATGAATATGAGGTTGTAACTTGCAATATACAGTATTGTTAGTTTGGTGCTACAATAAATAGTAAAGAATGACTTAAACGTTTTTAACATTTTTTTTTAAATTGCATAATGGTGCATACCTGTTTGATACATGTCCAATTATTCTCAGTGCAGGTCTATAGAAAATAAATAGCGACTCAGGTCAAGATTATAAACTATATTTTTTTAAAATTTGAATTCAGTATCTTCATATATGTCTTATTAACTACATGCTTAAAATATAATATGCTTTTCTTCTTTTTCTATAGACATATGCATATTTATTTACACACACACACACTATGTCAATGATGATTACATGTTATTCCACCTGTTGAGGAGTCTGCCTACTTATCTCTTTGCTCTAGGATCTAAGTCCTTCACTACTTTAATGAGCCTCTGTCCACGTGAGCATTCCATTCCATTTTCCTTGTTGTAACAAATATCTTAACATCTATGATATTACATTCCTCCCTCACATCCTAGTTTCTAACTCTGTCAAATCTTTCTTTGTTTACTACGGCTGTTAAAATATTAATTTCTGCTGTTCTTATGAGTTGTTTAGTATCTGCTCTTGTATTCCGCGCCATATGTCATTATGTCATACACATGTTTTATAAACTTTTACGTTACTTTCTGTGTTTAAATATTTGTTTTTCCATATAACATCTCGTAAGTATCCTGATATTCTTGATGCTTTGAAAACCTGAGATCTTACTTTCATCAATCAATATACTAGAACTAGAGATGTGTATCCCAAGATATTTAAAATCCTTAACTTGTTGTATAATTTTCCCATTAATTTATAATTTGCTTCTTATAGATATACACTTATATTCAATTATATTTGTTGAGATGTCCATATTAAATTTTTCTGCTGTTGTCACGAATCGATTCAGTAATCATTGGAGTTCGTCCTCTGTTCTGGCAATCAGAACTGCGTCATCAGCATAACATATTGTATTAAATTTTTTATTTCACATTTCGTAATCTGGTAAGCACTTTACCTCTTATATTATTTTATCTACTATCACATTAAAAAATAAATGGCTCAGATAATCTTCTTGTTTTATTCCTTTTGCACACTTAATTCCTTCCGTAAGTTTCCCATTTATAGAAATCTTTGTTTCAGTAATTGTATTTATATCCTTTATCAAATTTATTACTGGATTGAAATTTTTTTCTCTTCCAAGATTATATCTTATATTTTGGTTGTATCAAAGGCTTCTGTTAAAATAGAACAGAGACAAACAAGTGTTCTATATTACTTTTCAATTCTAAAGTATATATTTTTATCATAGTGAATGTGTTCCATTACATTAAGACATAAGTAATGATTTTAGAGTGTTTGATAAAAACAACATTGTCATTTTTGCCTTAAGACTTAATTTAACATAGCTGCACAGAGTAATGAGTAATAAATAAAAAAATCTGATATATAATGTGATTCATTTTGATTATTTGACATCCAAGACAGCTATTTTTTATACATGTCAATGAGGACAGCATGAAGATGAGTGTAAAATTATTGGTATTTATGAATTTTAAGACCGATTAACTGGGAGTGATGAAACAAAATTTGAGCAGCAGTACAGCACATCAGATTAGTGACAAAAGTTGGAAGGAATCACTTTCATTCCTGTGCCATGTAGAAGAGAGTCGTTAATTTTTATGGCCATATCCAAACCATGAGAAATCATTTTAAGGGCTGCTACTTTGACATCTTGACGTGCCATTCCTAGGGAAGTATAAAAAGAGTAGCACATGTCACTCTAATGTGAAAGTTTAGCAGGAGCCGCTCTTAAAGAGGTTTGTAAGAAGGAGCACATACAAGTCCATTTAGTCTTTACAGTGGAAAATTGTGATTGGAATTGGGAAAGAGTGATATTTTGTGATGAATTACCTATTGTACTGCAAAGAATTAATTCAGTTTTGTTTACTGTCAATATGGAACTTGATTTGACCACAGATACACTGTCATTAGTGCACAGAGTGGTAGAGTATCCATGTCATGTTGTAGGTGGATATCTCATTGTGGATTGGGCACAGACCATCACATTAGTGTAACATTTAATAAGCACAAATATCAAAGGTAGAAAGTTTATTTTTTTTTATGTAAGGTTGTTGTATCGTAATGTAAATCTTTGATTTCTCAATTGATTAGAGATAAATTCTGAGGATAAAGGATATAGCCCGACCTCATTGCTCTCCGGATTTGAACCCATTTGAGAATATCTGGGCAAAAGTAAAGAAGTGCATGTCGGAATAATTTGCCTAATTCCCCTGCAAAATTATTTATGGAAGCTCTTCCAGGATGCCTGGTATGGCGTAGCTGAGAATAGGCACTATTAGAAAGGATTATGCAACAATCATGCGAGAGATCATGTTGAAAGGAAGATGGACTAAATATTGATTTGTAACTTTGTTTTTACTTTTTGTTAGCTTTAATTTTCCAAAACATCTAGTAGTTTGTTTTATGGCATTACACATACTTTCTGTGAGAGTAAAATCTTTATTTTCTTTCTTTTTATCTAATGTTGATTGTTAAAACAGTCATAAAGGAGAGAACAAAAATTATATTTCATTCTCTTAAAAAAACACTACTTGCTGTTTGAATGCACAATTTAATAAATGCAAGACAAAATTGTTACCATTTCACTAGAGCAGTGACATGCAGAACACTTCCATTAAAACTATAGATATCAGTCCGAGGCCAACAACATATGGCACTACCCTCTCAATGTTGTAGCGAAAACACTAGAACTAATCTTAATCTTTAAGCATGGATGGCTGACTGATACTGAGCTCTCCTTTCTCACTTCATATTTGAACTGACACATCCACCAATAAGGAGAATATGTTTCCCCTACTCCATGAACCTTGATTTGATTCTCTCTCTGTTACATTGTTGTTACTATCTGACCTGCCAACTCTGGTCCCTTTTTTTAGTACTCCTTAACTTCTTCTTTTACATTTTATGTATTAATTGCATAGTACATACCATATATCTCGGCTGATAATGCAACCTTCAGATAAGACGAGGTATAGATTTTTGTCAAAGTTTTATAGTTTTAGCATATATCTGTCCTGTAAGACGACCCCCAAACTAACAATAGCCTATGAATTTACTTTAGATCAGCGATGATTACTAGCCTTCATGCATCATGCATAGTAATAATACTATATTAATAACTAAAAGAAATAAGCAATAATATCCATATTTATTTACTACACTAAAACAGACTGCAAAAGAATTGAATAACTCTATGTTTTCAGGACTGGTTTGATAGTAGCTGTACTCATGGGAATTCACTAAATCTCTATCAGTTCCCCCCCCCACATGTCAACTGATCAGTTTGTCACTGCATATCATTACATCAGTCGCAGTCAGTGGTTGCATTGCTATTTGTGTGACGTGTGTTCAACCTAATTTTTTTGTATCTTTCCTATAAGATGACCTTTCATTTCGGGGGCTTTTTTTATGATTCAACTATTGTCTTATCTGCCGAGATATATGGTATGTAAGTATTTGGTCGATTGTTTATTTTGATTTTTCTCATTGACTTTTCCAGCTATTAGATCTATGGTCTCGGTACATTGGTCAAGTAGTTTTCCCAAAATTTCTTTATTTACTCATAATGCTATATATATAGTGATCCCACTACAGGCCTCAGGAGGCCCTTGGGGTAGTAGGAGGTTAAGGCTCCCACTTTTTCTTGACAATCGGCACTTGATGTCAGCCGGGTTGTCAGCCCTGCGTGACGGCCGCCTTTACCCCAGAACAAGCGTCTAGTACTCATTTCAGTTAGAGGCTGAGTCGACCCCAGGGCCATAGTCCCGCCAGAAGGTTTGGGTCAGTTTAACAATCCTGACCCCACCGGGACTCGAACCCTCGACTTTCCGGCTTGTAGCGCATTGCCTTAACCACTACGCTACGCCGTGCCCCCTATATATATATAATGAAACCTATTTTATCAAATCTCATATACAAGAAAATACACTCATAGACACAAAATGTTGTTTACAACATCCTGAATTACATGGAAGCAGAATTAAAATGAAGTAAATCTAAGAAATTACAAATAAAAGCTGTGAGAGCAAGTGGTGAATTTTGATCTACAAGACTCGAAATTAAACTGTATGAAACTGCAATCAACTCTACACCTTTCTCTTCTCTTTGTGACCATTCTCCCTCTGATGCAGAAGCTTTCAGTTTAGTTTTGTGTTTGATGTACCCATTTGCTCTACTATAACCTGAGCATTTATTTGTCGTATCACAGCAGTGAAGGAAATAGTCTTTGATTGTTTTCAATGTGTTTAAGTGGATTGATTGATAGGACAGACTTAAAAAATATTATGTGGAATATAGTCACTATGATTTATGTATTATTGTTATTATTATTATTATTATTGTTGTTGTTGTTGTTAATTATTAACTATCATTGTTAATTATTATTAGCAACTGGTATTATGACTTCTAGAAATAAAATAAAATCACTGATAAGGTTTTTACACCCTGTTTTGTTATAAGTAGGTTGAATAAAAAAAGAAATGTTGACATGCATGAAAGACTGAAAGTACATAATATAGTAGAAGATATCCAAACGTATTAAAAACTAAGAACTGAACTCCATGGAATGTCATGCCTAGAAGACCATATGCTTACTAGCAAGTTGCTGACATTAAATCCACATGCACCACATCCAGCCATTATAGGGATGACACGTTTTCATCATTTGGAAACTCACGGATATTGTATCTGGTTTTCTCAACCTGGATTCTCCACTTATGGCAACTTACCTATTATCTCAGGTTGCTAAATGATTACAGACCCAATGCTTGTCAAAACTTCATACAAAATCTTCCTCCATGGGGCTCGAACAAACTTTTGACCAATAGCTTTGTGTCATGACATAATGCTTTAGGTTACAGTAGAAGAGTGGTAAATTTCTTCAACAGAATAAATTGATTTTGTTTTCTAAAAAAAGAAATTCCAATATCAACGTAAACAAAACAGAGACAGAGCAACACATAAACAATGCTGGGGAATCAAGAACATCTTGAGATATAACAAGACCCGACTAAGCATAAATTTAAAATGTTCATGTTATTTTTTTTTTTTTAACCGCTGCTGCTGTTATTATTATCATAATTAAATTCAGTGTGATCTGTAAATTATTTAGTTTTCCTATGGCTAGCTATTTATATTAAAGAGATATAAGTGAGTTGTAATATTTGTGTCTTAAGTGTAATTCGTAAAAATACTTGATATTCCAGTAGTGTACTAATAATTTTATTTTATTTTATATCAGATTTAATTATTATTCATACCTAAATATTTAATAACTTATACAAAACACTTCTATGAAATGTGCTCAGAATCAACCAGCTTAATAATTAAATGGGCTAAATGTAATATAGTATATCCAAAATTTAATGAAATTTAACATTTTTTGTAATAGAAATCGGAAGTAACACAAGGAAGTAAATTAGTCTCGAATTTCTCACCTCACACATAATATTATGCATCTGCATTTTTAAGTAAACTCTGCTCTTAGAAATGAGCCCTGAACTCCAGCATTTCTCCTTATACCTGGTGTGATTTGATTGAAGTTTAAGATCATGTCTTGCTGTCTGGGAACATAAAAAATAACGTGGTTTTATTCCTGTTGTTCTGTATGTGTATCTTTTCCAATATTATAATTCTCTTGATCTCTCAAAATATTTCAATAGTTTAGTTTGTTCCTCAAATTTATGATCATATAACAAACAGTTTGCCACTGCCAATTTCATAATTTCCTCATGTTTATTACTGCTTTTGTTTGTTTTCTATACAATTGTTAATATAGTCCCTGCAGTTAATTTGATAAATCTCTTTTTTTTTTGCCATTTTTAGGTTTTATTTTCTTACATCTTTGCCGCAGATTACATAAGCTTAATTATGATGATCTTGAAGAACATTTCTGGACTTTAGGCCGTGGTCTTGAGGCTTGAAGTTTCCTGATGTTTCGCCAGAGACTGCGTCTGGCATCAAGACGACCATTGACCAAGGCCCACAGCCCGGAAATCTTCTTCAATATCATCATAGCAACTCCGACCGTGAAAGCCTAAGTCAATACATGTGCTGAATTGTATTTGTTGCTAATGTAATGTAGAATTTACTAAATATTTTGTGAAATATGTTACAGGATATCTACCATACTGTAACTAACTTGTAACAAATTTCAGATGAGGTTACTAAATTCAAACTCATATTAGGAGCAATGAACATGTTAAGTATAATTTTTCCGAAAACAAACAAAAAAATTCAGGTTTAAGGAAAAAAACAGGAATTAATCAAATTATTTGCAAAGACTATCCTTCTAGGAGATCGTCAATGTGGATTGAGAAGAAACAGGTCTACAACTGATCTGACTTTTAGCATAAGACAGATTTTAGAAAACAAATGGCAGTATAATGGTGCTGTACATCAACTATATGTAGACTTCAAAAAGCATATGATTCAATTAAGAAGAAGTTATATAGTATCCTTCAGGATATAGAAATTCGTAAAAAGTCAGACTTATGTGAATGCTCATAGTTAAATATGGGAAATAACATTATGAGGTTCTTAATTCGTAAATTAATTACGAATTATATGAATGTATCAAAATGGCACAAAGAGTAGGGTGCGAGTAAGCAAACATTTTTCGATTCTTTTAAAATCCACAATGGGTTGAAGTAAGGAGATGCAATATCTCCGCTAATATTTCATTTTGTACTAGAGCCAAATCTTTAGAGGATATAGAAGGCCTACAACTAAATTAGCTATTAGTTTATGCTGATAATGTAGTACTATTGGGCGATAGCGAGGAAATGGTAAGGACCAACACTAAGAAATTGGGACTGGATGTAAATATCAATATGTGTCACACATGGAAACACATTATATAATGCAAAAGTTCAGATAATGACAAATGATGGAAATTTTGAGGAAGCGGCTGAATTTGAATACATGGGAACAATAGTCACAAATAGGAATGAGATGCACAAAGAAACTAAACGTAGGCTCAATTCAGGAAATGCGTGCTTTTATGTATAACAGGACTCTTCATGGCCCAACTCCTTTCAAAAATCGTTAAACTGAAAATATATAGAACGGTTATTTTACCAGTTATTGGATGTGAAACATAGACTCATCCTTTAAGGGATTAAGGGAGGAAAGAAGGTTATGGGTATTTGACAATAAAGTTCTTAAGAAAATTTTTGTGCGTGGAAGCTTCTTGTAAGAAAACCAAAGGGGAATCATCCAGTTAGTAGACCAAGAATGAGGTGGCCAAATAACATTTACCACAATTTGAGGGAAGTAGATTACACAGCGAATGATGGGAAAACTTTAGCTTGGGATAGTTATATATGGAGAGATTGTGTCCACGCACCTATGTGTTCGATAGTGCTTGTGAGTTAGTAGTAAATTATGCATAAGAAAAAATGATACATTTTCTAAAAAAATACTCCAGGAATATTAAAAATGGAAAAATTAATATTATGGTTGTTAACAGCTCCTTAATTGTTAATACAGGTTCACAAATGTTGAAGAATGCAGTAAGTATTAAAACATTTGGAAAGACAAATAGAACTCACATTATGAAAAAAGAACAAAAACATTACAATAAATATTGAAGTTCCTGGGCAAGCTTGATTTGATCTAAGTTTATTCAAACTCCACCAGATGGTACAAGAAAAGCCGGAATTTCAGCTCATCGTTATTTACTTTTTTTAATGTTGATAATGATCTCTGAAGCGTGTCCAAGTAAGAGGATGATATTTAATAAAGTAATGTGTATAGCTTTTGATTCATATGTGTATTCTATTTATTATTTTACTTGTAATATCTCATTTACCATATGTAGATGAACGTTGCATAATATATTTTTTCATTATTACTGTATATGTAATGTATCTCCTTATTGTGTTTCGGTCGTATCGTAATACTGTGAAGAACTGAAATGAGATACAGTATCAAATACACAATAGGATGAAACAACATTTCACGTTGCTGCTGAGGATTTTTAAAATTCTTACAGAATGTACATTACGTAGAATAGTGCTACATTGTGACATCTGTTAATATAATGTTACATTTTCAGATGGACCAGACTGAAGAAAGACATGCTGAAATATGCAGTCCTAATCATAGATTACATACAGAAGTCACAGACCTAAAACATTTTGTTTGTAATAAGACATTTTCTAGTAAGTCCTATCTTAGTACACAATTACCTGTACTTAGTAACAAGAAACTTTTTAAATGTTCTGTATGTAGTAAGTCATTTTCTACGAAATCCAATCTTAAAACACATTTACTTCTACATAGTAATGAGAAACGCTTCAAATGTTCAGTTTGTAATAAGGCATTTTCTACAAAGGCGTATCTTAATATACATATACTTATGCATAGTAAGGAGAATCTATTCAAATGTTTAGTTTGTAATAAGTCATTCTCCCAGAAGTCCAATCTCAATAAACATTTACTAGTGCATAGTAATGAGAAACACTTCAAATGTTCAGTTTGTAATAAGTCATTTTCTACAAAGGCCTATCTTAATACACATATACTTCTGCATTTTAATGAGAATCTATTCCAATGTTCTGTTTGTAATAAGTCATTCTCCCAGAAGTCCACCCTTAATACACATTTACTTGTACATAGTAATGAGAAACACTTCAAATGTTCAGTTTGTAATAAGTTATTCTCCCGGAAGTCCACTCTTAATACACATTTATTTGTGCATAGTAATGAGAAACACTTCAAATGTTCGATTTGTAATAAGTTATTTTCCCAGAAGTCCTCTCTTAATAGACATTTACTTGCGCATAGTAATGAGAAACACTTCTAATATTCAGTTTGTAATAAGTCGTTTTCCAGAAAGGCCTATATTAATACACATATACTTATGCATAGTAATGAGAATCAATTCAAATGTTCGATTTGTAATAAGTCGTTTTCTACGAAGTTCTGTCTTAATACACATTTAATTATCCATAGTAATGAGAAACACTTCGAATGTTCCGTTTGTAATAAGTCATTCTCCCAGAAGTCCAATCTTAATACATATTTACTTGTGCATAGTAATGAGAACACTTCATATGTTCGTTTGTAATAAGTCATTCTCCCAGAAGTCCCATATTAACACACATTTACTTGTGCATAGTAGTGAAGAACACTTCAAATGTTAAGTTTGTAATAAGTCATTCTCCCAGAAGTCTACTCTTAATACACATTTACTTGTGCATAGTAATGAGAAACACTTCAAATCTTCAGTTTGTAATAAGTCATTTCTACGAAGTCCAATCTTAATAGACATTTACTTGTGCATAGTAATGAGAAACACTTCAAATGATCAGTTTGTAATAAGTCATTCTCCCAGAAGTCCAATCTAAATTCACATTTACTTGTGCATAGTGATGAGAAACACTTAAAATGTTCAGTTTGTAGTAACTCATTCTCCCAGAAGTCCAATCTTAATACACATTTAATTGTGCATAGTAATGAGAAACAATTCAAATGTTCATTTTGTAATAAGTAATTCTCCCAGCAGTCCCATCTTAATAAGCATTTACTTGTGCGTAGTAATGAGAAACACTTCAAATGTTCAGTTTGTAATAAGTTGTTCTCCCGGCAGTCCAATCTTAATACACATTTACTAAGACATAATGACTAAGAAATGTATGTCTAAGTGCAACATCTTTTTAAAATATAATTTACATTAGTTTAATACAAGTTTATTTATCCAACACTGCAGTAATAAGCCTCCAGCTGTTATAGCTTGTTTTCTTAACCTTGAGCTGCTACTTATTAAAGTTACTCAAATTCTTCACAATGCTTGGTGGGAATGATCCCATAACAGCCATAATTCGATGAGAAAATGTCTTCCCCCTTGGAGACGCAAACCATAGTTCGGTGCCAAGGCATCTTGCTAGAGCGTGGGGCATTGGATTATTTACAACAATTCAATATTTTCTGTATTAAGTTGTTAGCACTTTGAACTTCCAAAGAACAATGCCATCAAGTTTTGTTAATTTGCATCCTTAATTTTTATGAAAATCCATACAACTTGTCCTTAATCTTTGCCATTTATTTTATTTTTGTAAAGATTACTTTGAGTTTATCACTAATGCATAGACAGGTGTTTACATGATACATACTGCTAATGAATACAATTATCATCATGATCCTGTAGCTCCATTTAGGAGCATAGGGCATCAATAAGAGCTTTCCACTGTAGAATATTACTGGCAATATCTTTCACTGCTTTCCTGACAGTAGAAAGATGATTTAGTTTAAATTATTTCAGAAATATATTTTTAATTTTAAAGTTGATTTCTTAGCCATTATACCTGTGATATTATTGTTACGATATTTTATATGGTTATTAACATCTGTGCTCTGCAAAAGTGTTTTTTTACTAAAGAGTGGAAATCTCTGTTTCTCTATCCAAAATAGAAAACAAATGTTGAGGAACATGAGAGAAGAGATGCTGGTTGACAAAAGAAGATATGTCTTTTTCTTAATTAACATTGTACCGACATTAATTTGTGATGGCTCTTGCTAAAAATAGTGTCCGATGGAAAGTTCCTACTCATGCCTTATGCCTGTTCAGTTTATTTTAATAATCTCAGGCCTCAAAATGCATGTGATGGATTAATGCAAATTACATATTGTTATATCAGTGTATCGATGTAAGGCAATGAAAACCTTGTAATTCTATCAGTCATTGAAAACAACATAATTCCAGTAGCCAGCACAGAAATATGTGATGTATGACCTGTTGAGAACACGGACTACAAATTTATTAACAACTACACTTGTATTCTGTAGTAAAATATGTGGCAACTATTGCTGTATCAATTTTCATAATTATTAGAAAGGTTATTTGTTTCTCCTGTAAAATTTACCAAAATGGAGTTACGAGGTTTTATTGCACACCATCAATATCTAGCATTAAAAATATTGGCATAATCATTTAATAAAATATATTAATCATATCCATTTGAATTTCAAATATTGTTGTTATTTATTCATGTATAAGTTATTTATATTTTTATAAAATGCTGTTAAATTTAATCTCCTTATCTAGTTATAATATTGTATATGTACACTTTTGAACTATAGCCTTACTATACTTTAAGTGAAACAGGTTGCTTAACATGTGGAATGAATATTACTACTACTTGAAATAAAAAAATGTCCTCACCTCGTATCTAACTCAGAGTCAGGTCGAGAGATGAAATGGGATGAAGCCCCTATATTTATAGACGTGTGTGAATGACAAGGGTGCTGCCCGACCATGCCTGACGCAGCATCACAGGGGCAGATGAACGAAATTAAACAAAATGATTCAGATGAATATGGAGAAATGGTAGAATGAAATTGTGGCAAGGGGAAACGGGAGAAAACCCGAAGAATAACCTGCCCAAGCTCCGTTTCGTCCACCACCAAACCCATGTGAAGTGACCGAGATTCGTGAACAGGACCCCAGTGGTGAGAGGCAAGCATCTAACCGCTGTGGTGTACCACATAGCCACCTATATTACAACTACTAATGAGAAAAATTTCTAATGTTCTCTTTGTAAGAAGTCACTTATGCTTAGCAAGGAGACATTATTCAAATTATTGGTTTATAATAAGGCAATCCTTTGTAAAACACATTTGCTCTTTTTGGTTCCATTTAATCCATAAAGTATTTAAGGGTGTTGGCCTGCAATACACTATCCTAATGGAATTAGCTGGCAATCCTGTATTCTGGTTATACCAACAATACTCTGTCCTGGTTTAAATCTGCTACTGATCCACCAACTGTGTTCACCAGAATGTGTCCATGTGGTGATCGGAATAAAGAAGAGTTCTTTCATATCTCGTACATTATGTAAGATGTGTTCATATTGGATACCTGAGAGTACAACTGCCCAAATCTGACTCAAAGATTATAAATGTGGGGTCTGGTCCTCCAGGTTGATCTGAGGCTGACTACCTCATCCTGTGATTGTGTCGACCTAGTTCCTGTTGACAATCTCAATACAAATAGCAGACTGATCCATAAAGGAAATGACAAATTCCTAAGGGAAAGGAAGCATGAGTTTGGATTTGGATGTGGATTGGTTCTAGAAATGGAGGAATGGAATATTGTTATGAGATAGACCTGAGCCATTCATGGACTGTATAACCTCATCGTATGTACTGTAGTTATGAACAGAGCCCCCTATATCATGAGTATCACGTTCGGACAAGAAGTTTATAATTCTTTGTACATTATATGTGCAACCTCCATAAACCAGGTCACAGAACTCCAGCTTTTGGCTCTGATTGGTAGACAGTTGAAAGATATATTGCCTCTATTTTTACACCATTCTTTACTTTGTCCACCACATCACCTCTTTATCTTTATACTTTCTTCCATTTACTACCTTCCCACCACAACATAATTCATAGTCGAGGGACAACTTAACTCTAGCTGCACCTTTACATCGAACATCTCACTATTCCTCATCGTTTTTTGTTTCAGCTGCCCACCTCTGGATTTCCCTGCCATTTTATATCAAGTTCTGCTTGACTCAAAAAACAAGCTCACTCAATATTTCCTTGGACAACATAACCAAGTTTAACGTATATTTTTATTATTAATTTATATTTTATACCTTCATCTTCAAGCTATTAATAGAATAAAGTTATACATTTTATTATTATGTTTATTATTATTATATTTTATTATTGTTTTTGTTATTTTAAATTATTTTGTGCTTTCCATGTCAGGTGTATACTATCCAAAGCATATTATGCGCTATTAATTTATAATTTAACATCTGTGTAATTTAACCCTGGAGAAGTAGAGGAGTAGACCTTATAGTTCTAACTGCATCAGGTAAAATAAACGAATTTATTATAACATAGGTAGAGTGGTGCGCTAGAATCTCCGAAGATTAGTCACTTTTTTCATATTGTATTGCTTGTGGAGTTTCGAATTCATAGATCAGAAATCAAAACATTGGACGTTTCTCAACATTTTTTGATAGGTTTCTAGATGTTCAAAGTTCTTTAAATTTATCAATATTTATTTTTTGTTCTTTGATTTTTGGTTCATTTTTCCATCTATTTATTTTATCGCTATATACTGTTTTAACAAATAGTGGTGAGAGTTTGCTTTTGCCCCACGATGAGTTCTAACATCAATTATACTTGAGCCATTCCTCTTGTGTATTAATATGTGGTCAATCCGATTAGCTGTTAATCCATTAGGGGTTCTCCAGGTCTCTTTGTCTATGTTTTTCCTAGGAAAACAATTGGCGCTGATTACCATATTCTTACTGGCTGCAAAATGTATGATTCTTTGCCATTATCATTGGATGATGTATGCAAATTATCGTACCTTTATACATTCTCTCTTGTCCTACTTTGGCATTTAAATCCCCTAATATGATTTTAATATCGTTGGATGGTAAACTGTGATAGTTTCTTTTAAGTTATGATACAATTGATATTTCATAATCTCTTTCTCCTCTGTGGGTGCATGGGCATTGATGAATGATAAATTGAAGAATTTAGTTTTTAGGTGAATAACACATATTCGTTCATTAATAGGTTTAAATGCTAGTACATTTTTCCTCATCGATTTAGTTACAATGAATACCACTTCAAATTCTCTTTTTCCAGCTTGCTTCCCACACTGGAACATAGTGTGTGTTTTAGTATCTTATATATCATTACCCATCCACTTTATCTCTTGTATAGCTGTTATTTGTATATTGGTGTAATTGCTATAGGAGAGATTTTAGGCTCCCTGTTTTATAAAGGTTTGTAACATTCCAAGTGCCAATTCGTAAGTCCATTTTCCTTTGCTTTTGTCGTCGTCGATGTAGACGATCATTCCGAGGCATGTTGGGTTTCTGAACATATTTGTTTTTACGAGGTAGGGATGTCAACCCCACGCCCAACCTCCAGTAATCCTGGGGGGTCGATGTCTACTTCCTTGTATCTTGAGATTTAACAGTCTTTCGTTTACATTCTTTTTAAATGTCCAAACCATTACTTTCTTAAAAACATTAAATAAATTAAACTAATGTATCTTGTAGGACACACTGTCAATTTAAGTGTTAATTAAATTGTATGGTATATATTGTGACAAAACAAACATGGCGGGTGATAGAGTGATTGGGTTTGAGACAAACCACCCGTTGTATTGCTGATGTTTGGAGAATGTCGTCACTTTTTTCAATAAGGGTATACTGAGTTTTGTTGCGAAAAATTGGAAATGGCGACCGCTAGACAACTTTTTAAATTTTAATTAGAGGTGAACTACTATACTTAATGGCCTAATACTTACTTACTCACTGGCACTATCGAACCCGTAGGTTCATGGCCGCGCGTACATAAGCTCTCCATACATCCCTATCCTGAGCTAATGGTTTCCAATCATTCCCTGTATAATCTACTTCCCTCAAATCATAGTTAATGTTATTCTCCCACCTCATTCTTGGTCTACCAATTGGGCGTTTTCCCACTGGCTTTCCTACAAGAAGCTTTCATGCAAGTCTTTCATTCCCATAGGTGCAACATGTCCTGCCCATTGCAGTCTACGTGACTTAACTGTTCTTATTATGTCTCGCTTCCTATAAAGACCATGTAGTTCATTGTTATGAAGTCTTCTCCATTCACCTGTATGTTCATCTCTCTTTGGTCCAAAAATTTTCCTAAGTACTTTATTCTCAAACACTCGTAGTCTCCTTTCCTCCCTTAAAGTAAGAGTCCATGTTTCGCACCCATATAATATGACTGGTAGAATAATAGTTTTATATATTTTCAGTTTAACGTTTTTTGAAAGGAGTTGGGACATCAAGAGTCTCTGCAATGCATAATAGCACGCATTTCCAGAATTGAGCCTATGTTTAATTTCTTTATGCATCTCATTCCTATTTGTGATTATTGTTCCTAGGTATTTGAATTCAGCCACTTCCTCAAAATTTCCCTCATTTGTCATTAGGTGTCCATTTGCATTATATAATGTATTTATATGTGTGACCATATATTTAGTTTTATTGATATTTACTTCCAGTCTAATTTCTTAGTGTTACTCAATAATGTGTGCGTGTTGTCCTTTAGTATCTCCTCGCTATCGGCCAATAATACATCATCAGCATAAATTAACAGCTTATTAATACCATTGAGTTGTAAGCTTTCCTCATTCTCTAAAGATATAATGGCACGCTCTAGTACAAAATTAAATAGCAGACTGATATTCTTCAATAAGAACACTTACACTTTATTATTATTTAGTTTGTGTTAATAATGGTAGTTGATGCAGTCTATATTATTGAAAATAGTTACTTATTTTTGTACCTCAGTGGATACAATACACAATACATTTGGTGAGAATTCTTACCAGCTTGTAACTAGGTCTGGAGATCACAAGCAGATTGACTTATCGTTCAGTACAAACACGTTGTAATAAGTTCAAAGATGAGACATGACCAGTACCATCTTCTGGTTGCTATTCAAAAACTGCAAAGTATCTGTCACAAAAAAAAAAGATAATTATCACACCCTAGTGTTAAAGTATTATTTAAAGCATTGGTACTACATTGGTCAAAATAGTGATGATCTTTCACCATAAAAATACAACCGTCAAGAAACGGGTAAAATAGTCCCCCATTTGGTTCTCCAGGCAGGATTACTTGAGGTATGCATGGCAAAGGCTCAAAACACATGTTTCTAGGAACATGGAATGTTAAGACATTACATAATAGTTGGCCACTAGTTTAAACTGGAAATGTATAAAACTGTTATTCTTCCATTTATATTACATGGATGCGAAACATAGATTCTTAATTTAAGTGAGGAGAATAGATTATGAGTATTCTAGAATAAAGTTCATAGGAACATTTGTGGACCAAATAGAGATGAAGAGAGAGGTGAATGGAGAAGACTACATAACATTGAGCTACATGATATTTATAGGAAACCAAATGTAATAAGAACAGTTAAAGTTCATAGACTGCGATGGGCAGGACATGTGGTACAAATTAGGAATGAAAGAGGGGCATGAAACTTGAAAAAACTCAGTGTGCAGGCCAAGAATGAGATGGGAGATTAATATTAACCACGATCACATTAAATTCTACAAGATATGATTGTGAAACTTGAACTTAGGATAAGGATGTATGGAGAGCATATGTTAGCATGGCCATTAACCTACAGGCTCAGTAGCGCCAGTTAGTTATTATTATGTCAATAGTAGTTCCTAAATGGAATCTTTCTGTATGGCATGATGTATGCTCTAAAAATGCAATTCCATGAACAGTATGTACAAAATTCTTCTGTGATTTTTACATAATGAAAATTAGTTTCTTGTTGCTCCACATGATTTCAACCTGAAATGTAATTGAACATTACAAATATATTGTCACATGTTTCACTATATTTAACATTCATCGATAAGAATATTTAAGTTAATGAAAGTAAAAAATTAGAAATGCTCCAGTAACACTTGATGGTTGTGATATTTATCCCCCTCGAGAATCAGGAGGGCCTAATCACTTGGATCCATTTACTCGACAAAGCAAGCAGCATGATTTACTGTTGTGACCACAAATATCAGTAATTCATTTGCTGTCTTGTTTCCACACCAAATTTCAGCCAACTTCTTACTGTTAGATAAATTTACCTTTTATTTACATTTTTAGCAAAATATGTATCTTCTGTAAAGCAAAGCATAAAATTTAATCTTTAAAAAAATTCAAAGAAAGATATTATGAATTATAAATGCGGAAAATAGAGAACCTTGGTGTAAAATTCACTTTGAAAAATTAAGTTTCCAAAATATAATGTAAACTTAATATAAACTTAATATTTAAACAATCATTAACAGTTACATTGCAGATTGTGTATGTATCTAACCATTGCTCAAGAAAACACAACTTAAAATAATATAACAAACAGATTTCTTTTTATATTCAATGAAAATTTCTTGAAGGAAGAAGAAATATTACACAGGAACTAATTTTTGGGTACAGCTGTCATTTTATATTTTTTGTCGCTAGGTATCAATTTACAATGAATAGAATTCATAGGTTCTTCATACAAATTCAGTACACCACAGGGCACGGCTGCTGTAATTGTGATACTCAAAATGAGAGGTTTTCTGAAAATGCAATTTACAAATGTAAGTGAAAAAAAATCATTAGATATTGTAGATATTGTTTGGCGTAAAATTGGATGAAGTTGTAGTTAAGGTACGTCCCAATCCTTATATTAACAAAAGTTTCACAACGGTTTGTTCATAAGAGTCTTGTGACTGAGGTAAGAAATGTGCAGGATAATTGTCTACACAGAATCTTAATTCAAATAATGCACTTACTTAGTTTCAAATTGTTTGAGAGGTGAAATGTCATTAAAAGTAAAGTGATCCCACAACAGGCCTCAGGAGGCCCTTGGGGTAGTGGGAGGTTAAGGCTCCCACTTTTTCTAGACAATCGGCACTTTATGTCAGCCCTGCATGACGGCCGCCTTTACCCCCAGAACAAGCGTCTGGTACTCATTTCCGTTAGAGGCTGAGTCGACCCCAGGGCCATAGTGCCGCCAGAGGGTTTGGGTCAGTTTAAAAATCCTGACCCCAACGGGACTTGAACCCTCGACCCTCCGGCTTGTAGCTCAGTGCCTTAACCACTACACTACGGCTAGAGGTTCGAAATCATTGAGTGACTATGCAATTTGCAAAATAAAATTTAGCTAACCTTGTACTAGACACACGAGTTTACAGAGGCCCTGAAATTGAAACTATTATCTACTAGTTTGCCCAGTAAGATTAAAACCTCGTTAGTATAAAAAGGAACAAAAAATAGACCGGAAGGAAGAATTCTCATTTAAAGTTAATTTACTTCAAGATACTAGCATAAAATGGCTTTATCAAAGAAGATTAGACAATCTAATAGAAACAACACCTTTAGGCACTGATGTAGAAGAAGAATGGAAACATATAAAAACAATTTTAAAACAAGCAGCTAATGAAAGTCTTGGCAAAAAACGAAAATGACAACGAGCTAAAGGCCTAAGAAACTTTGATGATGAAATTAAAAAATTATACAAGAAAAACAGATGGCATATATAAAATTCATTAGTACAAAAAAAGATGAAGATAAAATAGAATACCACAGAAAAAGAGCCGTTACCAAATGTGAAGTCCGCAAGCACCACAGGAAAAGTTGGGAACAATTTGTATCCTTCTTGGAGAATGATGTAACAAGGCCCCAACCATCAATATATACAATTTAAATAGTGAAAACAAAGATATTGCTAGAATAAATATAATTCCTCATGATAAATGGATTAATTATTATCAAAATTTATGGACAAACAACTGTCCCTCTTTACAGATACAAGAGCCAGATAATTTACAAAGAGACTTTATTTCCTTAGAAGAACTTCAAATAGCTTTAAAAATATAAAGAGTAACAAAGCATCTGGTGAAAATAAAATACCCACTGATCGATTTAAACACTCCAGTCAACTATTTCTCAAAAGATATTTAAACTTCTTCAATATCATATGGCAAGGAGAAAATCCACCTCAAGATTTGTCAAAATCATTAGTAATTTCAATATTTAAAAAAAGGAGATGGGATCAATTGTGATAATTACAGAGGGATCAACTTATTAAACTCTGGTTACAAAATTTATTCCACTATGATTAAGAATAAATAATATAAATATTATGAAGATATACTTGGAGAAGAATAAAATGGCTTCCGGAAGGGTAGATCATGCTCTGATGGATATTTCACAATGCAAATTTTGATTGAGAAACATCGTGAATTTAATATAGAAACACACTTGGCATTTATTGACATTAAAAAAGCCTTTGATAAAGTGAACAGAAGTCTGTTATTTGAAATTTTGATGAAAGATCAGATCCCAAAGCAGATCATGTATAATATTTATAACATTTATAAGTCAATTCTCGTTGCAATAAAAATAAAAGAAAAAATAACTCAGTGGAAAGAAATGAACTCAGGAGTCAGACAAGGTTGTGGCCTTTCCCCTCTACTTTTTAACATATATATGAATGCCATTGTGAAATACTTTAGAGAAACAAAACACGGAAGTATCACTATCAATAGAAATTAGATATAATCATGTTTGCAGATGATCTTTTTTACTAGCAACATCTGAAGATGATTTAGAATGATCAGTACATAATTTAAATTTGATAGCCTAGAACTATTCAATGGAAATATCTACCAATAAAACTAAAATAATGGCCTTTTATGGAAAATCCCCAATTCCAAGCAAATTTGTTTAAGGAACAAAATTTTAGAGAGAATTAATGAGTTTAGTTATTTAGGATATAAACTCTCTTTTGTTGAACATTTAGATTTATTAGAGAAAATTGTGAAATTCAACAAATCAATGGGAATCATTAATATAGTTTTAAAACCTTCATTGATGCAAAACTCAACTCGTACTCGTCTTTATCAAATAATGGCTCGACCAGTCCTATGTTATGGGAGTGAAGCGTGGACTATAAGGACGAGAGATGAAAGCACACTAACAGCTTGCGAGATGAGATTTATGCGCCGAACAGCTGGCTACACCAAATGGGATCGAAAGAAAAAATGTAGAAATCCTTCAAGAACTTCATGTGTCACCAATACTGGACTACATCTCCAGATATCAGCTAAATTGGAAGGAACGTGTCTCAAGAATAGCTAGATCCAGGATCCCCAAGGCAATAATGAACCACTGTCCAAATGGGAAACGGTCACTTGGTCGACCTATGAAAAGATGGCACGAAAACCGCTTTCTCAGGCCGTATCAGTTCTTCTAGGACTAATACCTGGCAGGACGATGATGATTGATGTTTATTTCCAGCCCCAATTTCTTAGTGTTACTCAATAGTATGGTGTGTGCTGTCCTTTAGTATCTCCTCGCTTTTGCCTAATAATACTACATCATTAGCATAAACTAACAGATTATTAGGCCTTCTTTATCCTCTAAAGATTTCATGACTTACTCTAGTACAAAATTGAATAGTGAATTTCAAAGTACAGTAACATTTGTTTAATCCGGAACTGAATAATGCGGAAATCTTATCCAATGTGAACAAATTTATTGGTCCCGGCGAAATTATAGTAATTTTACGTGTATTTATTTTGTATAAAACGGAATCTGTCCAAAGCGGAACGGAAGGACAATTCTACACATTTCATTAATATAATTTGTATGAAGCGGAAAGACAGAGAGAGAAATAAATTAATTTCCACTTCATAGAATTCCTTTTAGGCCAGAGAAATAAAGAATGATCCCTGTCGCCGGGTGAAGTAGAGATTCTACCTGTACCTGAAATTTGCTTTCGGCTTCACTACACATCCGTTGTGCGAAATACACGCACTGTACCTGTATTTCAAATAATCATTGAGCTGTAATTAGTTTAAGTTGTGAGGCCGATATTTCATAGGTAGCGTTCTGAATTTACGGAATAAAGATGGCTAAAACGTATGTATCATTGTCATTAAACGAAAAAGTGGAAGTGATTAAAAATAAATAAACTCTCAGTACGCGAAATATCGACAAAATTTAAATGTGGAAAAACGCTAGTTTAAGAGACTTAAAAAAATGGTTGCAAAGAAATGGTTAAATGAGGAGAAGGGTAAATAAAATGGAAATGAAGAAATCAACGAAGTAGTTTGGGAGTGTTTTACAAGTGCACGATCAAAAAATATCCAAATTTCCGAACTGATGCTCCGAAGTCAAGCTCTAGCTGTTGCTAAATCCCTAGGGAATAACGATTTCAAGGCATCTTTAAGTTGGCTGGACAGTTTTAAAACAGAACACAATTTAGTGTGGAATGAAGTTTGCGGGGAATCAAAGGATGTGGATGAAAGTGTAGTTGGTGAACGGAAACCGAAACTGCGTACTTTAATTTCAGGATACGCGCCTAAGATACATTTTTAAAGCTGGCGAAACGGGACTGTTTTTTCGCGCGTTACCGTCGAAGTCGCTCGTACATACTACACTTCACTTTTGAACGCAGCGGGACGACAATTAATCCAAGGTACATAAAAAGACATACACGGTGCTCTATAATCTAAGATTATTAATAAGTTTTTTTTATAATGCGGACTTTTGTCTAATGTGGAAAAATAAATTGGTCTCAGTCGATTCCGTTTTGAGTAAGTTTTACTGTATCTGAAAACTGCTTGCCTACCTGCATCCTACTCTTTGTACCATTTATACAAGTTGGAATTGCGTACTCGATAATGTTGACATAGTTTCTAATAGAATTTAGATTGTATCTGACTTGAAGAGAAGAAACTTGTACCTTAATATCTTGTAATGAAAACGCACTGACGTGTGAGAACATAAAGTGTACACACAATCACATGAACATGCGTTACCATGGTAACCCGATTATTGCAGTTATTTTTAAAATTGAAAAACAGGTGGTTACACTGTTAAAATAAAATGACATGAAAAAAAGTTAAAAATAGCAATCCTGTTAACATGGACAACGTACAAAATATATAATTTTGAGAAATTAATGCCTGAACATTCACAGGCCCCGTGGCCTTGTAGTCAGAGTTCCAGATGTCCCGGGGTTAGATTCCTGAACTTGGACATCAGGCTTTTTGTCTAATGTTTTATATTCCCAATTGATACATCTTGTCGGGAGCTGACGATTGAAACTCAAACGAACGACGTGACTTGTCTGAGTAAAAATTTATACTAAACGAAAATTATGTGACGCAGCGAAACGACCTCAAAATGGCGGCGCCCACTCCGCCGCCGCGCGTAATGCATCACAGTCCACAGTCAACGTTAGGAATTGTTTGATCCTTTATCTATCGAGGGACGTAATTACATGTTGGATGTAGATGATAGATATGTAGCTGCAACACCAAAGTGTATCCCCCGATTTTGTTATCATTAGTTGTGTGAATTGTCTCCCACTGTGGACGCTAATTCAAACACGTATTCACGTCAAAATGGCCAAGAAAGGAAAACGAAAATCAAGAAAAAATACAAGAAAATCAGAGGTAAAAGTAAAGTGGCTTCACTGCAGGCCCATCTAGGTCTACATTCTAATTCTACACCAACTTTGTTTTATATTTTAATTGGAACTTACCTCGTATTCTAGCGAAATTTTACCTGCAATCACAGCTTTCATTTAACGCCATCACTTATTAATTTACGTCCTAAACAAAATATTTTGATTCCCGATATTCCTCAAATAAAGGAACCCGAAATTGTAATTATTTTTATAGCAAAACAAATTTTAAAATATTATTCCTGCCGTAACCACGTGACCGTGATGCTATTATTGAACCGCGACGTTCAAATATTGTAGCCTATTTTGAGTGATTTTTCACATTGTTATCTTTAAAAAAACATAATGATATGTAGTGCAACTTTAACCAGCCTCATGGTCTAGTGGTCAGCGTTCCTGACTACAGTTCATGAGGTCCCGGGTTCAATTCACGGTCAATCCATAGGATTTTTTTGTTAAAGGGAATTATTTCTGTGGTTGCCCATGGTCTGAAATTTAGGTTAAGTTTAGGTTAAGAACTCTCCAGGCGCTTCATTATCATTTATCACCCATCATATCATCGGGGTAATGTAACTAAGCCTTCCAGGTGCCCAAGCTAAGAACTGGATTACAATTCTGTCAAAGGCAGGGGAGAGAGTCAGTAATGACATAAGAGACAAGCTGGTGGCGTTAGACAAAACAAATATGTAGTGCAACAGGTGTATAGTAATGTAGGTAGGAAGAAAATTATGAAGTTACAAGTAATTTATTAACAGTTTTACGATTTACCCGAAACGAGACAAAATATTGGTCATTTTTTGTCAGTTGATATCAAAGGAATCTTAGGCGAATAAAAAACAGGTTATGGAGTAGGAATATAACACAACTTACTGGGAGATCAGCGCCCCTAGCGTTAAACAAACTCAATGAGTATTTTACCTTTAATATTTATGGATTAGCTTTTACTCTTAATAAACAAAGCAATTTGAGGAAGAGTACCCACGGTCTAGAACGAAAAATATATCATTATCAGTTATTAAATTTCTTTCATTTAACCGATTTACAGTTTTTGCATTGAAAGTGAAATTATGTCTGCTACATATCCGACATTTTGTACTGTTCATAGTTCAAATTTGGATTAGTTTTGTGTTTAGAAAACTAGAATGAAGACCTCCTAACAAATACTACAACACGAGCCTCTTGAAAATGGCTGATGTATACGTAAAACAATAGACATGCGAATCGTTCAGTTTACTGTTCAGCGAACAAATTGTCCAAAATAACCTGTTTGTGCAAATAATTACCACATTTTTGAACATATACATACTGTACAAAGACGACCTGTCGGTACTTTGGAACATATACGCACTTTACAAGGTCACGGAGTTCTTCGGCGAATGAGGAATCAGTTCAATATTCTTAATTAATAGTGGGTAAAATTAATTAGCAAAATTATACAACAATATATATAAAATAAATTATGGTTATGCAGTCCGACGCATTTATATAAACTGGCATAAAAATTAATTTCTCCAATTAAGGGGTTAACCTCACCCTTTTTAGGCACTACTTTTAGGTCTGTTGTGTCACCCGGACACAACCTGTCGGAGAGTATGTTAATTTAAGAAAGATAACTACAGGGTGCGGCATATGTCAATTAACCAGTGCACGTGGTTACAAGGGAAAAATCAGATTCGTTAAAACAAGGGTTTGAATACGGGACCTTGATAATATCATCTCAAACACTACTGCTTGAGGTAATTCTGAAGGATACAGTTTTCAGTAGAAAACCACTAAACCTGAAACATTTACGGGATTTGATTGAACAGGAATTTGAAAACACTTTTGTTAATAATGGGAAATTGTGTGACATCTTCTAGAAATCAGTGTTAAATGACATCATAAATGCTTTAACAACAATGGTGGTCACTTTGAGCAATTTAGGTAGTTGTTATTTGTATAGTTGTTGTAAGCTACAGAAAATAATATATATGCATTTTCGGCTAACTGACTAATGCTACACCCTGTATTTGGGAAAATTTTCGAGCAGCAGAAATTGTAGATGGACCTTGGATAATTAGAACAAATCATGAATTGAATAAAAAAGTTTATAAAATTCGGGTTCGATCCCCGGTCGGGACAAGTTCCTTGCGTGATTTTTTTCGCGGTTTTTCCCCCATTTGTAAGAGAAATGCAGTATTAGGAAACTTTATGGCCCAAACGGTCCCCGAATATCATATGGCCATCATAATCATCATCATTCATATTCGCCCTAGATTAAGTTTAGGATTAAGGACTCTCCTGGCGCACCACTATTATCGTCATCATCATCATCGCCCATCATATCACCAGGACACCTGAAACCCCGCCTTCCGGACGCCCCAACCTCAGAAGCGGGTTACAATTACGCCAATGCCAGAAGAGAACACCAGAAATGCCAAAATGGGAACCTGAGGTTTTGAATAAATAAAATACATAAGAGTACAAAGATTTATTTGGTTTGTCCTTGTATGCAGAATGTGTGATGAAAGATTGCAATTGAAAAAAAAATTACAGTGAAACATTTAACAACTAGACTCCAAGTCAGACCGAAAATAGGTGCGATGCAAGACTGAATAATCTTATTCTTCTTATTCATAATTGGTAGGATTTTAATTCTGTTTATTTCCAGAATCACTCTTCGGAAGAAGACGTATTGGATGTGCATTCACTGCATAATCTATATCTTTATATAATTCTTGTGTACGTGTGTTTGTCACTCAGCTCCTCCTAAACGACTGGTCCGATTTTGATAAAATGTTGTGTGTGTGTGTGTCTGATTGCGTCCCTCGATTGTTTAGATTCACAATTTGACCCTCTTAAACCATTAGGTGTAGGAGTTTAGGTGAGGTGAAAATTAAAAAATCGCTCTAGTCACAATTTTCGATGTTTCACAACGAAACTCAGTATATGTTATTAAAATAAACCGAGGTAGGTATTATCCAAAACTCCGAAATCCGCCCATTTAAAGTGGGGGTTTACCTGAAATCCGAAAATAAGAATTGACTCTGGTAAACTGCCATGTTTGATTCGTCCAAACGTATAACTTTGTGTACACACATTTTCAGGTACGGCGAGTGTTTATATGTTTTTATGCTCTAAAAAATTAGGTGTAGGAGTTTAACTGAACGAAAATTAAAACAAAAAACGTATTTGATTTGTTTAGGAGTAGGGGCGCACTGCAGCCATTAGCAAGTTGAATATAAAAAATTGAATTAGTGACAGGAAGCGCTGGAATTAAATGTTTAAGTATTCAACTAAATGAAGCTGTAGTGTATAATAAGAGTATTTATTCTAGTATGAATTATTTGTGTAATGAATTTATTCAAACTTACCTAACTTCCATATCCCAAAACCTGAGTTAATATTTTCCAATCGCACACGGCACTATGGAAACAGAAGGAATTTTTATACCGTTCAATCGTTACTAGGTTACAATGCAACACTACTCAATTGTTATATAAATCAAAACCCCATTCAAGCGTAACATTTGGATTTTTGCATTATTGGACGATCAGAGGCATCGTTCCAACATATCCTCCTCATCGCAGTCTACGAGACTTAATTTTTCTTATTATATCTGATTTACCATGTACCTGATTGTTATGTAGTCTTCACCATTCCCTGTGTAACATACTGGCGTCTGCTTTAGAAAATTAATATTTAGCCCATCTTCTTCTCAATTTTGAACACATCTTACAATCGAGTGGGCATGGAATCTACTAGTCTCTGTTCTCATCCCATTTATAACTTAATTCTCAGTGTGGCTTCCTTCGGGAGAGAAGTAAAGTCGTGTCATAGATTTACAGGGGTCATTTCGCCATATAATTAAAATTCGTCATAGAAGTAATTCGAAAAATTAAATTGGTAACAGATATCAGCCTGGTTGTCAGCCACACACACGCACGCACACACGCACGCGCACACACGCACACGCACTTGCATACGCACAATCACACGCGCACGCACGACCGAACGCACGCACGCGCACACACAGACAGAGACACACACACAGACAGAGACACACACAGACAGACACACACATACACAGACAGAGACACACACACAGACAGAGACACACACAGACAGAGAGACACACACACAGACAGTGAGACACACACACAGACAGAGAGACACAGACAGACACACACACAGACAGACACACACACACAGACAGAGACACACACACAGACAGAGACACACACACAGACAGAGAGACACACACAGACACACATACACACAGACACATATACACACAGACACACATACACACAGACAGACAGACAGATAGACGGACGGACGGACGAACGGACGGACTGACGGACGGACGGACAGACATACAGACAGACATAGACAGACAGACACACACACATACACATACAGACACACACAGACGGACAGAGAGACACACACACATAGACAGACACACAGACAGAGACACACAGACAGACAGACAGAGACACACACACAGACAGAGAGAGACACACACACAGACATACAGAGACACACACACACAGAGACACACACACAGACACACACACAGACACACACACACAGACACACAGACAGAGAGACACACAGCCAGAGACATACACACAGGCAGACAGACAGAGACACACTCACACACACAGACAGAGACACACACACAGGCAGAGACACACACAGACAGAGACACACACAGACCGAGAACACAAACACACACAGACAGAGAGAGACACACACACGCACAGACAGAGAGAGACACACACACAGACACACACTCAGACAGAGAGACACACACACGGACAGAGACACACACAGACAGAGACACACACAGACAGAGACACACACACACAGACAGACACACACACACATACACAGACAGAGACACACACACACAGACAGTGACACACACACACACGCACAAGGACACACACACACAGACACACACAGAGACAGACACAGACACACATACTCTCTCTCTCTCTCTCTCTCTCACACACACACACACACACACACACACATATACACGGTCATTTTAGGTGTCTACTGTACCTCCTCCGAGCTAAGTTCAAGTTGTAATGTTAACAAAACAGACGTATGACTGCATTTTAGAATAGTTGTTTTACCTTTAATCGTGTAAGAAAATGTAACACTCGAAGTAAAGGAAATAAAAATATGTGTTTTTAGAATATGTCTACATGAGTTATACGAGAGAACATCTTAATACTCTTATATATAGCTAATTCTTGTGTCCTTGTGTTTGTCGCTCTACTAAACGACTGGATCGATTTTAATGAAATGTTTAATTGTACTGAACAACTTGTTAGGACGGTATTACTTACAAAATGTGAGAAACGGTCCCCGGACATCATACGGCCATAATCATCATCATCATTCATATTCGCCTCTGATTAAGGACTTTCCTGGCGCACCACTATCATCATCATCACCCATCACATCATCGAGGCAGCCATAACCGCGCCTTTCAGGCGCCCCATCCTCAGAAGTGTGTTACAATTACGCCAGTGCTAGGAGAGAATGTCAGAAATGTCAAAATGACAACCTGGGGTCTTCTTCTTCTTCTGCCTGGGGTATTGAATAAAAAATACATAAGAGCACAAACATTCATTTGGTTTCCAGTAAAACCTTTAACAACTAGACTCAAGTCAGACCGAAAAGTAGATGTTACAAGACTGAACAATCTTTATCTTTATATAACATACTTCTTCTGTACGTGTGTTAGCACTCTACCCCTCCTAAACGACTTGACGGATTTTGATGAATTTTTTGTGTGTGTTTGAATGGTTCCCTGATTTTTTTTCGCGTTAAAAACTGATTTATTTCCAGCAGGCTCCATTACATTATTTGCAATACTATATGCTAAATGACAAAATTAATAAACAATATATTAGTTTATATTTATACACACAATTAGTTGTCTTTTCCCTTCATGTCAGTATTTGTATTCAATTTTGTTGATGTTTCCGAAATCTATATTGATTTACGTATTTTTTAAACTGTTTATGTTTTTATCCATTATTTCACTAATTTCTAACTGAACAACACACGTTTCCCTTTCTGTTTTGTATATTCACACACTCACTGGATATAATCCACTGTTTATGTTGCCGCTTTACACACATATGTCGTGTCATCTGTCATTTTGAGTCTTCAGAAGTGTGCTCGAAACTTGCAGTGTCCATTGCTTATTTACATTTCCATTCCCTTTTCTCCCTTTTCATTTTTTCCTTCATATATCAATTGTTTCGGCGAATCTTGTAATACTTCTCAAATGCCTGATTATTAATTAAGGGGCTCAATGGAATAAGGGCCCATCCCAACTAATGGTTGATTTTTAGTTATTTGCCATCTTCTTCACCTCATAAGAAAGAGTTGAACAAATAAACTATTTACAGTAATTGAGATAAATGCAGAAGATTTTTAAAATTTGGATAACTTAAATGTTCACAAAGAGAAATGTGACGCTGGAAGCATAAGGTAGACATCAGAAAAGCATCATAGTTTCGTTTTGTGGAAAACAGACATATAATGTACGTAGAATCCAGTTTCGGTGATTTGGCTTTAGATGAAGTAATAAACCTTTAAAAAAGGTAAAGGAAAGTGTCCTGTATTACGAGATGTAATATTGACAACAAAATATCCTAATGGTAGGATGATAAAGAAGACATCATAACACTTGTACCACCTGTACACCAGACATTTTAACAGTAGCCTTAAATCAGATGATGAAGATGATACAAATGCTACAAACGTATAATACGTAGATTAATACAATATTCAAGTTAAAAGGTGTTATTTAATTTGTTTATTTATGTTGTATTTTTTATATTCTCAATTGTTTTTCTTTTATTAGACATATGAAATAACATAGTGATCTATACATTTGCAGGCAGAAAGCTTATTTTATATACAAGACATGTACCAAATATTATCAATGTGTGCTCTATATATTTTACTCAATGTAGAATTTAATAAAATGCAATTTCTCTCCAAACTTAGTGCAGTTGGGATGGGCCCTTATTCCACTGACCACCTCAATTGTTGCTTTGTATCTGGCCAATTGTCTCCTTTGTAGGTCCTTGGATGGTTTAGATTCACAATTGGGTCCTCTAAAACCATTAGGTGTAGGAATTCACCTGAAGTGAAAATTTAAAAATCGCTCTAGCGGTCACAATTTTCGATGTTTTACAACGAAACTCAGTATATCCTATAAATAAACCGAGGTAGTTTTACCCAAAAATGAGCGAAATCAGATATTTAGAAGTGGTGGTTTACCTGAAATCCGAAAATAAAAACTCCCTAAACGACTGGACCTATTTTGATGAAATTTTGTGTGTGTGTGTTTGAGTGGGTCTGTGGATGGTTTAGATTCAAAATTGGACCATATAAATCGATTAGGTATAGTTGATCACGTGAGGTGAATATTTAAATGTCGCTATATCAGTCACAATTTTCGATGTTTCACAACGAAACTCAGTATATCCTATTAAAATAAACCGAGGTAGGTATTATCCAAAAATGAGTGAAAGCCAGCAATTAGAAGTTGAGGTTTACCTGAAAGCCATGTTTGGTTCGTCTCAGCGTATACCAAACAATTTAATTAATCTTTAATATTCAATTTATTTAGGCGCAGCAACGCACCCCGGATATTATCTATATATATTTGTTACTTCTAAACCCCTCAACAGATCTGCATGAAAATTTGTACATACATGTTTTGAAGTACGCCGAGCGTTTAGCCGCTTTCTTCTTCTTATAGCTCTACAGCCATTTATGTGTCCTCGCTGCTCTTCCACGCATCCCTATCCAACGCCCTCCTCCATCCCCGGTCCCCGGGCTTCCTCTACTCCATACATCCACCACAACTTCGGTCTTCCTCCATTTGGTCTCAGTAGTGTAAGATTTCTAGTGGTATTCTCCTCCTCCATTGTCATTATATGACCCACCCATCTCAGCCCGTAGACGCTATCTGTTAGGCTCTAAAACCAGTAGGTGTAGGAGTTCAGCTGAAACGATAATTAAAAGCCGTTATAGCGGTCGCAAATTTCGTTATTTGACAGCGAAACTTAGTATATGCTATTAGAATAAACCGAGGTAGATATTATCTACAACTCAGCTATATCCTACCATTTTAATTGGGTGTTTACCTGAAATTCGAAAATAAGAATTTATTCTAGGAAACTGCCATGTTTGATTCGTCGAAATGTATAACTTTGTGTCTACACATTTTCAGGTACGGCGAGTGTTTAGCTGTTATTATACTCTAGAAAGATTAGGTGTAGGAGTTTACCTGAAACGAAAATTTAAAAATCATATTTCATTGATTTAGGAGTAGGAGCGCACTCTAGTCATTGAAAGGGAATAGTGACGGGAATTGTCGGAAATAAATCCACTACTTGAAGCTACAGTGTCTAATAAGAAGTGTATTTTTTACATGCTTTATATTAGCTTGACCTGTATCTATTATGTAACGGAATCTTTTAACACTATTTTCACCCACTTAAAAACCTTGAGTCGACTTGAAACTTTGTATACTTTTACAGGACCAATGACAATACAATAATTTCATAATTTTTTCTAAGATCCTGACCAGAACCATCAGGACATCAAAAAAAAAATAAAAGACCGGTATAATAGGTTTCCGGTCGTATCGACTTTTTAGTCTATCATTGTGGTAGCCAAGTTGGTAGAGTGGTGGAGTGTAGTGGTATATAATTTCAGTAATCCATAGGTCGCTGGTTCAAATCCGGCCCAGAGGATTTTTTTAGAAGAGTAATACTATTAGTTCATACTACAATAGTATCGAATTTAAAGATATTTACATTTTTAGAAAACCAAACTAAAAAAAAAAAAATAATAATAATAGTTGAAAAAATTAAAACAAAACGGTTTATTAGAAAACCGAACTAAAAAATGAAAAATAATTTTAATTTCCAACACGCTTTGGATAAAATTAAAGTGGTTAACGAAAAAAATCATCTCCAACACATCTAGAATAAAACTAGAGTTATCTACAAAAAATAATTTTACCAATAAAAGCGTGGGGTGCTCTATATCAATTAATATATTTGATAATAAACAGATATTGGTAAAAGTAAAGTTTCCAAGAAGAAAACGTAAAAGCCATAAAAAGCACCCCACGCTTTTGATGGTAAAATTGTTCTTTTTGTAGATAACTCTAGTTTTAATCTATATGTGTTGGAGATGATTTTTTTGTTGACCACTTTAATTGTTTCCCAAGAGTGTTCGAAATTAAAATTCTTTTTCTTTTTTTAATTCAATTTTCTAATAAAGCGTGTTGTTTTGGTTTTTTAAACTATTATTTATTATAATATTAATTATTTGTGTAATGAATGTATTCAAACTTACCTAACTTCCATATCCCAAAACCTGAGATAATATTTTCCAATCGCTCACGGCACTATACAAACAGAATGATAATTTTCCATCCGAAATTTTAAACCGTTCAATCGTTGCTACGTTACAATGCAACACTACTCCAATGCTACATCAATCAAATCTCCATTAAAGCGTAACATTTGGATTTTTGCATTATTGGACAATCAAAGGCATCGTGCCACATGTCCTGCTCATCGCTTTCTACGAGACTTAATTTTTCTTATTATAACTGGTTCCCGATGTAGTCCTCGTTCTTCGCCTATCTGACATACTGGCGTCTGATTTAGAACATTCAAAAAAGAGAAAAAAAAATTAACTCATCTTCTCAATTTTAAACATATTTTAGAATCGAGTGGACATGGAATCTATAAGTCTCTGTTTTCATCGCATTTATAACTTAATCCTGAGTGTGGCTTCCTTCGAGCGAGAAGTAAAGTCGTGTGATAGATTTATAGGGGTTGGCCACAAAGCTATTTCGTCATATATTTAAAATTCATCACAGAAATAATTTGTTAAATTAAAATTAGTCACATATATCAGTCGGGTTGTCAGCCCTGTATGATGGTCAGCCCCAAAAACACAGCCTGGTATTCATTTCCGTTTGAGGCTGTTTACTCCAGATCCATTATTCTGCCAGCTTACAAATTCTGACACCATCAGGACTCGAACCGTCGACTTTCCAGCTTTTAGCATTTGCCTTAACCGACTGCACTTTTAGGAAACATATTTTTTAGCACCGTTGTTAAATATTTAAAACAATAAAAGTTGTAACTTTTGATGGCAGTCGTCCTCAACAAAATTAAATAGGCTTTTGAATATGGATCCAGCTGAATGCCATCAAATGTACGACTTTTATTGTTTTGAATGTTCCACTACAGCACGGCGTTCCCTTACATATTTTTACTGTTTCGTTCACAAACAGAGTAGATAAACGACGGTTTGCAGTATGGAATTTTTACGTGTCTTTCTCCATATTTATCGCGTCCAGTGAATGCAATTTTTGTTGGCAGCTTTTGTATAGCTTGGAAAATCTGTTTCACTGTACAATCGGTTTCTTATATATTTTTTCTCACAATTCACAATTGTAAAAATATTTTCATGCTGATGTTTTCTATTATATTCTACTTATGCACATGACTATTTTTAATTAAGAGAGAAAATATGTAATTTGCACAGTAGGTAAAAAAATATGTACAAAATTGATATACCGGTATTTAATAAGTAATTATGATCGAATATGCAAAAATACATAAAGATAAATTTTCATATATGGTAAGTTTCTAATTTGTGGACATTTATCTACGTGTGAGCAAAGGGAAAGAATACAAATCCTAACCTTAATGCCGTTTGTACAAATACTTATGTCAGAATATTAAACAGCTTAGGAAATAATGAAAATATGTTTTTTTCATTATTAGCGTTTTCGTGACTTTCTGTGCAGATAGGACTGTTTAGCTTAGCGAATAGAGACAGTGAGCACTAAACATTAATGTGGTAAAAAGAATCTACAGTTAGAAAAAATGATAAAATGCATCCTTTTAGCTTAGAAAAACAGTCTATGTATATATATATATTGAAGAAATCTTCACTCTCCTGTAATTCGCTTATACAGTTTTTTAAAACTTTTTTGTTTTGTTTTGTTTACTGTTCACTCCAATTGCCTGAAAAATGTAGTTTGTTAATAATTTTTATTTGTAATCTGTTAGATTCCATGTTATCACAGTCCAAAGGAACAACACATTCCTCTGTAGTAATAATAACAACATTTCATTGTCTGCTGTGACGTGAATTCCGCCATTTTAACTCTATATTGCTGTTCACGCGCGCTAGAGTTATAATTTTCATTGTTATCAAACTTGCAGAGTTTCTAGTTAAACACGATGAGAGACATGTTTCTATTAATACACTCAACACTTTGAAGCTATACTTTGCAACTTTAGTAGGGAATTATAGGTGCGGTAACTTCGACACCTGGGATGATGATAATGATGATGATTATTATTATTATGGCCAGATGATGTTCGGTGGAGATCTTTTAGTCTTCAAAGCTACCTGACAATTTTTCTTACAGGTGAGGAAAGATCCCGAAAAAAAAAACTTACCCGGGAAATCTGTCCCGACCGGGAATCGAACCCGGGCCCGCTGAGTGGCAAGACGCACGCTACCTCGAGAACACAGCGAAGTAAGCAATTAAATTGGTGTGGACGTGTGCGACAAACACAACGAGAAAGATTACCCAGATAAACATTAGAATGGTGTCCACCTGCAAGCAGAAAGAAAGCAAGACCTCGAAATTCGTGGATGCATGAAATAAGAACTGGAATGAGCAGAAGAGTGTGGAGTAGGAAGGGAAGCTTTAGGCACATAAAGATGTGTAAACATTCAAGATCTATATATAAATAAATTATTATTATTATTATTATTATTATTATTATTATTATTATTATTATTATTATTATTATTATTATTATTATTATTATTATTGAGCGATTCCATGAAAATGTCATACCGAGGTGAAAATTTTGAAACTGACGCAGGAATAATTCTGTAAGTATCAAATTTTATAATTCTATAAGAAACATTTTCAAATGTGCATTATTTTAATCTAATAATAGCGGTAGAACTTGTCATATTCCAAACCTGAAAAAGTACGCAAAATTTTACTAATTTCTTGTTTAATGATTTGGTCGTATGAATTAGTTTTATTTCTCAAACTCTTTTGTTAAACCATACTTTGGTCGTTCTTGGTCGTAAATAAAACAATACTAATTGCATTCTAATATTCTATATGCCTTTAATGTGTCCTATAGTTGTTAGCTGTAAGTTATGGTCAGTCAGTCACAGAAAACGGATAAAAATTACTGTACACAACATAATAATTGACGGATTAAAATTTCCTCTTGGATTCTACGTTATCGGTATACAACTAACAAAAACGTATTGATAACATTTCTTGTAAAGTCATTATTTTTCCCGCTGGAGTCCCTTGACTGACTGACTGGCTTTTTGCCTCACTTATATTGCTAATACACGTGACGCAGTCAGTTGCTTGCTGCACTCCGCTGTGTATTAACGTAAACATGGTTTAGGAAATCTGGTAAACTGTTCGGCTCAGCTGTTTCATAAAATAATTACTGGCCCTTCTTCTGTAACAATTTGAGCTAAAAGGCAGTCGGCGGAAGGATTTGAATGTAGAGTAATTCCATGAAAATGTCATAGCGATGTGAAAATTTTGAAATTGGCGCAGGAGTAATTTTTTCAATGGGATATACTTTTTTACATATGGAATTTTCTGATTCTAGAAGTTAATGATTGAAATACGGATTATTTTGATCTAAAATTAATAGTAGAACATGGCAAATTCCGAAATCTGAAAACACATGCAAAATTAAACGAAATTTTGTTTTACGATTTCACTGTATAAATTTGTTTTGTTTCACCGATTCTTTTGTTATACCATATTTCGGTCCTTCCTGATCATAAATGTAATACTAATAATTGTAATATAATATTCTAGATAATTAAAATGCGCCCTATAATCATTAAGGGTAAGCTACAGTCAGTCACATAAAACATACAAAAATTATTGTACACAATATGATAATTGATGGATCCAAATTTCCTCTGGGATTCTACGTTATCGGTACATAACTAACAAAAAAGTATTAACAACATTGTCTTGTAAAGTAATTACGTTAATTATATTAATTACATTTTATATTTTTATTAATGGCATTTAAATAATTTTTCATTATGCGATTCTTCAATATGTATGTTATTTAATCAGTGGAATTAGAAGCAGGTGCGCGGTTCATATGTGTTAGAAAATGTGTGTGGAAGGCATTGAGCCTGAAAAGTTCTCGCATTAGTTTGACCTTTGACATGACATGTGTGCCGTATTATTGGGGATTCACAGTGCGATGTTGCCACATTGTACTAGCATTCACTTTGTGAAACAGAGTCATGCTTATTAATTGCAAAAACAGTTTTAAATCATATGAAGTTTCTTGTATAAAAAAATACAAATGGCGTGGAGTATATGTGATTAAGTATGCATAACCTGTAGTGTAAAATAAAATTATTATTGGGTGTAACGTTATTGGAAACCCCAGGTTGAGGAAACCAGCTATAACGGCTGGGGGACTCGACATGCTGACCACATGTCACCCCTACACTGGCTGATTATCATCTACCTCTGTGATTGACACATGCGGATGTGAGGCCAGCAGCCGGCTGGTAGGCTAAGGGCCTTGTAGGCCTGTCGCGCCAGGAGTAGTTATTGGAAACCAACAGTGAAAATACGTATGACAACACTGTACTATGTGCACCTGCTGCAAACAGTCAATCAAGATTTCGCGCGTTGTAAGAGATTTCTTTCGATTGTTTAGTTTAAAAATAGAACTCATGTCAGCAAAATAATTTGTAATCAGTTACTTTGAAAGAATTATAACAGAATTTTCCATATTTAAATACAAATTTCAATAATTTGTATACTGTACTTTTTCGTTAATTTTTTTTGTCTTTATAGTTGAGACGCGTGAAAGTTAATATTAGTGTTCTGGAACGAACAATGCAAATTCCATATCGGCATTTTTATCTATTTTAATGGTTCAATCTATTAACAGTATCAGATACATTTTAATCAGTTAATATGGTTGTAATAAAATTATACCCATATTAGGCATATTTAACTATAGAGAAGGCCCTACGTTGTTAAAAAGTTAATATTCTCTTTATTTTGTGAAATTTAAAATTATACTTGGTAACCAAGTTAAATGAATTACACTATTTATTTAATATTTTTACAGCATATCAAATTGTACATTTCCTATACATGATAAAAGGAGTGAAGTTCTTTATTCATCTCCAAATTATCGCTTTTTATATATTATCCATCCATAGTAATTCTGTCCGAGGGCAGGTCTTTCACTGCAATCATAGCATTTTCACGCTATGCTTGCAGCTTTACTAGGGAACTGTAGATGTGGTAGCTTCCCGTTGCTTTTCACACCGGTGAAGGATGATGATGATAATGATGATGATGATGATGATGATGATAAGAATGATGATGATGATAAGGATGATGATGGCCATATGGTTTCAGGGACCGTTTGGGCCTTAAAGTTTTCTTGGCATTTATCTTACAGGTGAGGAAAAAACCCGATAAAAACCTCACCCAGGAAAACTGTCCCGACCGGGGATCGAACCCGGGCCCGCTGCATGAGAAGGCAGCACGCTATAGAGACCACAGCGGTGGACTTATCTATTATAATTTCATATTATTTTTAATATTTGTATAATATTTGCAGCTCCAGAATATTAAAGTCTAAATAAAATTCAGATATATCAGTCAGTCACAGAATGTAGTCAGTCAGTCACACATCATATATTAGGTTATAACTCTGGTCTTAATTGCGATTTTTGTTTCGTTTTTTATTAAGTATGTTACTTGAAATGTGTCCTCCAAACGTATTTTGGAAAATTGAATTAGGAATCACACTTCAGAGCATGATGCAGATGAACATGTTAAGCTGCATGATGAGTTGACAATTATGTCAGTCAGTCACACATATTTTGATAGATAATAAATAGCACTGTTTTTCTTCAAAAGTTGTATATTTAAGTACAGTCTTAACCACACACTATTCCTCTATCATATCACGTAGATAACACCCCTAATTTCAATCAATTGTAATATATATGCAACCATTTTGCTGCAAAAGTGTATTGTAAATGTCAGTCACATATGCAATTACTCTATTCTTCTTCACTTATTATTATTATTATTATTATTATTATTATTATTATTATTATTACTATTACTACTTAATATCCGACGTTTATAAACTCTATGGGACATTCCATACGAAATCGGCAAAAAAATTGTGAAAAATGAACTCACATCTTTAAAAGTTTACCATTTTTTTTACAGTGAAACTTTATGATATACTGAATATCTGTACCGAATTTCAAGTCTTCGCTTGGTGTAATTAAATAGTAATAGAGCTGTCAATTTATCGTATTGTTTTAAATAGTCTCTTTTATAAAATACATTTCTCGAAGTATGGCTATTCCCTCAACTTGAAAAGATAGTCACATTATAGATGATTTTATGCTCTATCGCGTGAAAATTAGTATGTTAATATTTACGTTTTTCTGAAGGGCGTAAATGCTATTAATATGCAATTGACCTTCCTCACCAAAAAAATTATAAAATCAAAAAGTGCCACATTATTACCTGAACACCAGTTAATTTTTTGCAATTAGTATTAAAGTGGAGTCTTGAAAGGAAACTACCAAAAATAATTATTTTTCCTAAAATCTCCTATGTGTAGACTGCCCGCAATACCTTTCGCGTGAGTGGAGATCGCTCGCTCGTACAAACAATGACGGAACTACTTGGTAATAGTCCTTTGCGCACTAACAAATATTTTTATTGTTATTATCATCATTACATTATTTTTATTATCATTATAACAATTATTACATTATCATCATCATCATCATCGTGGACTAGTGGTTACTCTGCACGCCTCCGATTCCGAGGTTCGCGGGTTCAAACTCGATAGGAATCAATGGAATTTTAAAGGCGTAACAATTCTGAATGCTATTTTGCTATTTTAATGCTATGTTTTGATGCATAAAAATGCTGTTGTACTCTTCTTACTGACCAGGAGAGTGGAAGCAACGTTAGAATTTTGATTTTATCTTTTTTATCACTGCTAGCAGCAAACGCCTTCTTAAGATTTTCCAAAACCTCAATTTCATATTTATCCTCTTCTTCACTTGAAGAGTCAAATTGGTGGAAAATTTTATTTTTAATTGCCTCAGTTACACTTTTATATTTATTTTTCACATATTTATTGTGAGACATTTTTGCTCTCTTAATGGGACTTTCCCCTATCAATTTAAATGATTCATTTAATGTTGGTATAGCCGATTCTTTAACGATGTCGGAACTACTATCGTTATTATTACTAGGTTGTGTTACATCGGATTCCTCATTTTCAGTATTAGTTAATCTGTTAGGCTGTACATCCTCAACATTTCTCTTACCCTCTAAAATTAGCCTGCAATTACTACATATTTTTGCCGAGAGCCAGTGTTCTTGGGGTACCCCGAGTTCCTCACAGTTCCATGGAGGGATAGATCTGAATTTTTTTAAACTACTCTTATGTCGTCGTCCGAGTGGATTGAAACACTTTCCATTCACATAACACCAGTTAGGCTTATTCATAATAGACAGTGTAATTATATGTACAGTAATAAAATAAAACACTTCAATCTGCAAACTTGTTAGTTAAAAACGATAAAAGATTATTTTAAATTTGATTGTAATACTTAAAATAATGAGGTGACACACTAAACACACGTACTGATTTAAATCTACTGTCTAGTAAATAATCTGAACTTGAGAATTGTTGATAGAGGAACAGATGTTTTAAGAAGACGCGCTGATTCAGCATTTCATTCGTTTGTTAGGAAGTGGTACTAGTATTAAAACATTCGGTTTTATTTGGAAGTGATATCTTGTAACAACACTATTTCGTCATAGTTTCCAGGGTACAATACAGTACACTCAATAAAAATTATTTTAAGATTGAAATTAGTAATTATAACATAATAAAAATCTATACCAGTTTATTCAATTAATGGTGTAAGAGTTTTTATTATATTTCATTTAATTGCAATGAAAAATTTGTAACAAAATAAATAATTTGTTTTAAGGGAGGAAAGAAGATTACGAGTATTTGAGAATAAAGTTCTTAGGCAAATATTTTGATCAAAAAGAGATGAACAGACAGGTGAACGGAGGAAACTACATAATAGTGAGCTACATGATATGTATAGAAAGCCAGATATAATAAGAACAGTTAAGTCTCGTAGGCTTCGATGGGCAGGTCATGTGGTACGTATGGAGGATGAAAGAGGTGCTTGGAAAATTCTGGTAGGAAAACCGGAGGGAAAACGCCCAGTTGGAAGACTAAGAATGAAGTGGGAGAATAACATTATACATGATTTGAGGGAAGTAGATTATACAGAGGATAATTGGAAAACGTTAGCTCGGGATGGGATGTATGGAGAGCTTATGTCCGCGCTGCCATGAACCTACAGGTTCCACAGAGCCAGTGAGTGAGTTAGTTATAAATAATTTGTTTAATAATTCACAGTAAACGTAAGTAACAGAGCTCTTTACTTCTCACTTCAGCAATAAAATTTGATAAATAAATATCTACTGCGTAAGAATTAAAATATCGCCACTTTTATAAATTTACGGTACTGTTCCATTAAGCACAACATATAATAATTTATTCGATTTAATGGCAGTTGAAAAAGTCACTGATGAAGCTCTTTTAATAAAGTACGCGCGCGACCTTGGTCGTGAAATGAATCTGATGCGCCGTGGACCCGCGAGTTTTTTTTACGAAAATAGAATAAAAAACATTTATATTGTCTGAACTATTCAACTCTCCAAAAGGGTAATTGCTGAAAATTAATCCTTATTACGTGAATAGTATCCTGTATTTTTTCCGTTTTCATTTTTTGATATGTACTGCAGTAAACCGCCATAAAACAGAAAATTGACACCGAAAATAAAATATCCTAATTATAAAATAACACCCTTAAACTACATGATATCACCTATATAAATATGTTTGAAACAAATTTTTGCTGTTTACTGTTTCAGAAATATTAGTTAGTAAACGTTTTAGTTTATCATATTAACGATAATTTTAGATCATTATAACTACGAACCTATAAATGATAAAAATTAAATTTCTGTATTAATACGTTTATAAATGTATTCACTATATTTAGGGATACATAAAATTAAAAAAATAAATTGCAAGATTTTTTGCTGTCCGATTTGATATGGAATGTCCCCTATTTGACATATTTAGGTTATATTGAGTCTTGGTGTTGACTCACCTTGTGTATTGTTACACCAAATGTAATTGTGGGCATTTGAGGATAACAGACAAGAGCATGCATATTTTTCTTCAAGTTTTCAAAAAGAAAAACTGATTTTTCATTTGAGCTAATTTTTTTATTTTGTTGTATTTTCAAAAAAAATGGGCAGGACATGTGGCACAAATGGGTATAGAAGAGGGCATGGACAAAAACCACAGGGCGAACACCCAGTTAGTAGACCAAGTATGAGGTGCGAGAATAATATTAACCATGATTTGAGGGAAGTAGATTATACAGAGGATGATTGGAAAACTTTAGCTAAGGATAGAGATGTATGGAGATGTTATATCCGCGCGGCCATGAACCTACTGGTTCGATAGTGCCAGTGAGTTAGTTATGTTTTCAAAACACGTTAAAATGTGATTTTACAGGAAGTGAAAAGTGAATATCAAGGTTTTATGAGAATATCGTGCTATTATCACATTCACCCCTGATACAGAAGTTAGTTTTTTAGGTTAGAAAAATAACATCAAAATGATCGTCATATTAAATTGATTATTATAAATGCTGTGCATATTATTTTTAAATAAAAAATATGAGTTTGGAAGAATACATTTTTTGCAAGATTGTGATCATTTAAAATGGAAGTAATACATTTTCCTCCAACCTCGTACAACGTAAATGTACCAATTTTTATAGTTTTCTAAGACAATTGAGTGCTCTAATTAATCAAATAAACCTTATGTTTTCATTAAATTGTGAAAATAAATATATGTAGAGGCGATTAAAATGATTTTCTAGAATTTTATTAAAATTCCCTAATTAGTTATTCATTTGATTTTGATATGACGTCATTAGAGGTAGTAACATCTATCAGTTGAAATTGAGACTTCAAGGTGGGCGGACACCGACCTGTTGAGGTAAGTCTTTTATTATTGCTAAATGTCAATCACATTCTTTAACATTGGATGAACATACAATATTTCTATATTAAATTAATGTTGGGAAGTAAACATTATGAGGTACTGTACAATATCATTATTTCCCGTATTCAATTAATTTACAACGAATGTTAATGCATAGCTAATCATCACTATCGGCCACGTGTTTTTGTACCGTTGGAAGAAGGGTGGATTGAAAATCCGGCCTTGAGATCGGAATGAGGCTTACATTTGTATGGATGATTATATAAATTTCCTCTCTCAATTTTTATTACATTTTACTGTATTATCTTACGGCTTGTTGGGATAATTTTCTGATACGCAAAATGAAAACACTATTCCTATTTTAGGGGAAAATGTTTCAAATAAAGCTTATTTCAAAACTTTTTCATAATTGTCTTCGCTAGTTTATCATTTGAACACTGAATTTATAGCATTGAATGAATCTCTGCTTCAGCCAATGAGAGAACAGAAACGAACAGGATTGCCGCAGTACTACCTTACATTTAAAATATTTGAAAACATATTTTATAAAGTCACAATAGGTACAAAATATTAAACCAAAATTTAACTTATTGAAGTTTAAAATGGTTAGAAACCGGCACGAAAATATTGAATATGGTTGCTCTCTTTATTCTAGTAGGTAATATGGCGGCTGGGGATTTATTTTGATCCAACCAATCAGAAGGCATTGACCTCTGATCCTGTTGACCAATCAGGTGAGGAGATTAAACAGGCGGAATGATCATTCGAAGCAATGAAGTGACACACGGTAAGTTTTTTACTAGATTATTTAATAATATTTGTACATGCAGTTGGACAGAGTAGGATAATTATGTAAATATGTTAACTCTTTATTTGTGTATTTCATATTGCTGAATGCAGAAAGTACTGCTAATGTAGATCGATTTCATTGTGTGAAGTGCATTGAGTATGGAGTTCTGTAGCCAAGTATCTCGCACCATGCTCTTGTGTTTACATTACATTATAAAAAGGGGAAGCGGCAAAGGAGGGGGAGCCGGGCGCTACGGCGGACGGGGGCCGCGGAGGGGGGGAGGGGGCGGAAGAGGGCTTCCTGTGTCCTCGGCGTTGTCTCTGATCCGGGGGCTGGCAGAAGCGCGTGGGGCTAGGGCGTATTCGGGGGGGACATGTTCCTTCTTTGTTTTCGGGCAGGGGGACGGGGGGAGGATGGGGTCCTTTTTTTTTCTATTTATTTATATTATCCTTTCTCGTCTTCTTTTTCTTTTTCCTATTTTCCTCTTGTTTTCAGTATTCTACCACCTTCTTCCGTTCTACTTTTGTTTCTCTTTTTGTTATTCTTCTTCTTTTCTTTTCTTCTCTGTTCTTTTCTTCTACCGGTTCTCTCTCAGGTAATTATTCAACATCATTCCATAATAACACGTGTGTATTGTCCGATTGTTATAATTTACGCTCAGCCCACAGATCACTACAATCCCCAAGATTTGTGACAGAGAGAACGAAAATATACTTAATTTATTATACACAACACTGGTCGACTAGAGGCTACTGATGATGGAGCTCCGAAACTGCAGTCTAGAAGAATAAAGGATATGAGCGAGGTATTAAAAATATTAATTTAATTCTTATCTACTTATAATAATAGTAATGACAGACAATAACAATTATTTGGAAAGAAATAAATGAATAAAAATAAATAAAATTAATGAAATAATAAACTGAATAAAATAAGTTGTTGGAAATTTATCATGTTTTTAAAAAGTGTTTAGGAATATAAAGGATATAAATGAATTATACCGCATAAATTTAACAACGTGTAGAGGGGTATTATATAAGCATTTTGAGATAATGAACTAATGGTCTACGAGGGAAAATGGGCGAGTTGTAGGGACATTTGATACAGATAAATCAACAAGAGAGCATACTAGGAGAGAAAATTATAACTAGAATAACTTCATATCTTATTATTAATTCCAAGATCCTGACTGCTGAAAATTCATCAACGTTTATGAAGTTTTGGGTTATCAAATTCCTTAAAACTTCGATCTGAGCAGATGATTGCACGCGACTGCACTGGTTACAGTAGAATTGGTTCAATGTGAGCCTTAGTACAGAGTGAAACACGCGGAATCTGCGTAGTTAACTCGTGGCTTAAGGTTCAAAGTGATGGATTTAAGATTCGATCACTGATGGTTCGAATCACGGCAGGCGACTTTTTTTTTCTTCTCTCCTTTCTTTCATTCTTTCTTCACTGTGATATGTTGACACTCAAAGTCGTTTAGTATGGGCATGCGCAAAATACCTATTCTTCTATTGGTGATTACATTAATATGTGATTAGAAGTTACTTCAGTATTAGTTCAGTTGCATAACATGAAAGCATCATGGAACATCTTTATAGTTATGCTGAACTTGCCGATGTACATCTGATTTATGGTGCAGCACAAGGTAATGGTGTAAGAGCTGCTGCCATGTACGCGGAGCGGTATCCAGATAGACACCATCCTCAGCGAACAAACTTTGAGTCTGTTGATAGGCGTTTGCGGGAACATCGGACGTTGAAGGTAAACAGAGTAGACGCCGGTGCAAGACTTATACGCCGCACTGCAGATTTTGAAGAAAATGTTCTTTATAGGGTGAAGGAGGAACCTTCTACTAGCACTAGTGCTATCGGTCGTATACTGGGTACAAACCATCAAAGCATATGGGAAGTCCTGCATGAAGACCAGCTCTATCTCTTTCATCTGCAAAAATTGCAACTGTTACAGCCACTGGACTTCGCTCAACGTGCCCAATTTTGTAATTGAGCTTTCCTGCAGACACCACACTTTTTTCCTCGGTATTATTCACTGATGAGGCAGTATTTAATAGGGATAGGCTGGTTCTGAACACGAAGAACAGTCATGTGTGGGATTATGAAAATTCTCATGCCATCTTCCAGAGGTCACCAGAAGAGATTTATGGTTAGGCATAATTTCTGACCACATAATTGGCCCCTACTTTGTTCTCCAGAGATTAAATGGTATAATTTATAAGACTTTTCAGAGCACGTCCTACCTATATAACTAGAAGAAGTTGCTCTCCACATCAGGATTGTCAGCACAATGGAGCTCCTCCCCATTTCGACCGGAATGTGCGAAATCGTTAGGATGGAGTGTATCGGGGCCGTTGGATAGCAAGAGGTAGTCCAACTGTAGTGTGGCTACCTCGCTCTCCAGATCTCAGTCCACTTGATTTTTTTTGTGGGGAAATGAAAACACTGGTGTATGCGACCCCTGTTGATACAGATGAACTGTTAGTTGCACGCATAATCGCAGCATGTGATGTGATCCGTGAGACACCTAGTATCTTGAACGGGGTACGAGAATCCTTTCGTCGCCGATGTCGTCTGTATTGTGAGAATGGAAGTCGCCAATCTCTTTAATGAATCTGCAGGTGCTTTACTTTTTTTTCTGGTTTACTCAAATGCATTGCTTTTATTTTCCCAATAAAATTATGTATGCCATGTGTACATACGCAATACCTCCATCCAACCATAGTAATTCGGCCCGAAGGCAGGTCTTTCACTGCAATCATAGCATTTTCATGCTATGCTTGCTGCTTTACTAGGTAATTATAGGTGTGGTAGCTTCCTGTTGCTTTCCACACCGGTGAAGGATGGTGGTGGTGATGATGACGATGATGGCCTTATGATTTCGGGGACCGTTTTGGGTCTTAAAGTTTTCCTGAGATTTGTACGCTATACTTCTTCATGTTATTAATGTAAAAAAAAAAGTAAAGTTACCCCACAACAGGCCCGGAGGCCCTTGGGGTAGTAGGAGGTTAAGGCTCCCACTTTTTCTGGACAATCGGCACTTTTATGTCAGCCGGGTTGTCAGCCCTGCGTGACGGCCGCCTTTACCCCCAGAACAAGCGTCTGGTACTCATTCCCGTTAGAGGCTGAGTCGACCCCAGGGCCATAGTGCCGCCAGAGGGTTTGGGTCAGTTTAAAATCCTGACCCCCAACGGGAGTTGAACCCTCGATCATCCGGATTGTAGCTCAGTGCCTTAACCACTACGCTACGGCGTGCCCCCCGTTATTAATGATTGCACTATAATTTATCTAAGTACATAAGTACTGTGCAGTACAATTACACATTTTATTTGCGAAACCTATTGCACTCTACAGTAATCGTATTTTATTATTACAACAATTCAAACAATTGTCTGTACAATACGTAACTAGTGTACTGCGCCGACATTCCATTACCGTATTCAGTAAAATAATGAATAAACAATCAAACCAGAAGTAAATCTACATACGTAAGTAATTTACAGTACGTACTTAATAAAGGAAGAAAGAAAAAAATGTACACGTACTGTAGGGAGTTTGGAGCATATTGGTTAATTCTTACGTTTGCGTCGGTATTAGACTGCTATAACCACTGAGCTAAAGGCGCATGCTTGTTACAAGTTACAGTCTCTGTATGGTGCTATGTCCATTTTAATTTGCAATAATCAGTGGCATGTCAACCATTTTACAAATTCAATCATAACTTGGACATTTTTATTCGTATACCATTAGTTCATTAACTTAAAATGCTTATATAATACAGCTCTATACGTAGTTAAATTTACGTACTTACTTACTCACTGGCACTATCGAACCCGTAGGTTCATGGCCGCGCGGACATAAGCTCTCCATACATACCTATCCTGAGCTAATGCTTTCCAATTCCCTGCATAATCTACTTCCCTCAAATCATAGTTAATGTAGTTCTCCCACCTCATTCTTGGTCTACCAACTGGGCGTTTTCCTTCTGGCTTTCCTACAAGAAGTTTCCACGCACGTCTTTCATTCCCCATACGTGCAACATGTCCCGCCCATCGCAGTCTACGAGACTTGACTGTTCTTATTATATCTGACTTCCTATAAAGACCATGTAGTTCATTGTTATGTAGTCTTCTCCATTCACCTGTCTGTTCATCTCTCTTTGGTCCAAAAATTTTCCTAAGTACTTTATTCTCAAATACTTGTGATCTCCTTTCCTCCCTTAAAGTAAGAGTCCATGTTTCGCACCCATATAATATAACTGGTAGAATAATATTTTTATATATTTTCAGCATAACGTTTTTTGAAAGGAGTTGGGACATCAAAAGTCTCTGCATTGCATAATAGCATGCATTTCCAGAATTGAGCCTATGTTTAATTTCTTTGTGCGTCTCATTCCTATTTGTGATTATTGTTCCTAGGTATTTGAATTCAGCCACTTCCTCAAAATTTCCCTCAATTTTCATTAGGTGTCCATTTCCATTATATATTGAATTTCTACGTGTGACCATATATTTAGTTTTACTGATATTTACTTCCGGTCCTAATTTCTTAGTGTTACTCAATAGTGTGTGCGTGTTGGCCTTTAGTATCTCCTCGCTATCGGCCAGTAGTACTACATCATCAGCATAAACTAACAGCTTATTAATACCATTCAGTTGTAAGCCTTCCTCATTCTCTAAAGATTTAATGGCATACTCTAGTACAAAATTAAATAGTAGAGGAGATAGTGCATCTCCTTGCTTCAACCCATTCTGGATTTCAAAAGTTAAATTTATGCGGTATAATACATTTACACTCTGTATAAATTTTGTTTCTAGTAGTTGGCACAGCTGTCAATAATGTGATAATGCTGTCATCTGGAGGCAGTTTTGTGAACTAAAAAATCAATACATTGCTTTTTTAAGCTATGGTTTATTATACAGCGTGACGCGAGCTCGCATTACGCTCAGCGTGATGCTCGTTTCGCATACAGCGCATACCGTCCATCGCTTATGTTACGGAATTGTCACCAGATGGCACCACATAAATGGAGAATGGAAATGACCAATGTTCATAATAAATTCCCCAACGTGTTTATGAAAAAATGGATGTATACAAACCTGTCCCTGCATAACCTAATGAAATAAATTACATACATACTACTTAGTAAACTATAAACTAATGTGATGTACACTAAACTGACCCATCGGAAGCTAACAAAATGAAGTGATTGAACATTTATTTCTTCAAATAAGTTTTGGAATTAAATGCAAATGATGGTCATTCACACACATGCCCTGCCATCTGATAGATTTATTTTTATAAGCGTTCGCGTATGCGGACTTCAGTTCTATAGAACTTTGAAAAATCATTGAGAGGAAAAGTCATAATTTGTGTACATAGATAAACATATCATCAACAATATCAATTCACCGACATATAACATATCCAAATGGCTTAACAATAAATTTAAAGGTATGGAAAAATTTGAAAATTTAGCAGTAGAAAATTCTTACCAATTAGTTGAGAAATTAGAAAATGTAGAAATAGAACCTTCAGAAAGATTGGTCTCATTTGATGTTACTTCATTATTCACAAGCATACCGACTGACACAACTTTGAAAATTTTAGAAAAATGTTGAAAGAAAACAAATTAGATGATGATAGCGTTAAAGAATACATAAAACTAACAAAATTATGCTTAAATCAAATGTTCTTCACCTTTAGAGGAAAATACTTTAGACAAAAATCAGGACTCGCAATGGGAAATCCATTATCACCATTCTTAGCAGACATGTTTATGGGGAATTTTGAATGTCATGTAACTAAAGCACATCTTATGATGTTTAAATTTTGGAGAAGATACGTAGATGATATCATAGCAATAGTAAAAGAGAAACAATTAGAAGATGCCATTAAACTGTTAAATATTCAAAATAAAACAATCAAATTTACAATGGAAATAGAAAATAATCATGAAATACCATTTTTAGACCTTAAATTGATTAGGAATGAAGAAAAAAAGAAAATAGAATTTGGAATCTACAGAAAAGAAACTCACATCGACAATTATATAAAAGCTACTGGATTTAACCATTTTTCACACAAACAGGCAGTATTTAATAGTTTAACACACAGACTTGTGAATGTCCCCATGAGCAAAGAAAATTACAATAAAGAGAAAGAACACATCATACAAATTGCTAAGGATAATGGTTTTTACAAGAAAATGATACACAAGAAAATAAACAAATTCAAAGAACAAAAAGTCATCAATGAAAGTACTCTTCAGACAGATAAAAATATAGGCAAAAAATTCAAGAACTTCACATACCATCCTTTCGTATTTGACAAGTTTCAAAAAATTCTCAACAAATTCAACATTAAATTAGCACCGAAAAATGATTACAGCTTAGGTAATTTAATAAAAACCAACAAAAATGAAAAAATTGAAGACTGCAAAAAATCGGGAATTTATCAAATTAATTGTAAAGATTGTGAAAAGATATACATAGGAAAACACAAAGGAATCTAAATACAAGATTAAAAGAACACCTCAGAAATGTAAAAATGGAGAAACCGAAAAATCTGCAATAGCTGCACATGCCTGGTCAGAAAAACATAGAATAGAAACCAAAACAAAATTACTTAAACAATTGGAAAAACCGAAGGAACTCACAATTTGGGAAAAAATTTACATATGCAAGAATGAAAATACAACTATGAATTTTGAAATACCCGGTTATAAAGAAAGAGGACTGATTTGGAAATTCTTCGGTCGGCCACCAGATGGCGCGGAGGTCAGTCTGCAGGATAGAAGGCCGTTGGACGTCAGTTGTGAACGTGACGCAGCATTGACAATGTCACAAATTACGTGAAGAAACCCAGGGTCTGCTATGATTTATGAAGTATGAGGTGAGTGAAATAATAAAAAATAAACAATATAAAAAAGCTTTATAAAAAATGTTTAAGTATCGTTGCAAAACGTTTAAATTGTACGAAATATTAGTAAAGACGAAAAAGTAACTAGAGCAACAGCATCATATGAATGTTGTATGGAAAAAAATAGAGCAAATTAGTCTTTAGTTCTTAGTTTATTAGTTGTTTTAGCTGCTATAACAAAAAGAGCTCAGATTCCTTTTTCTTCTTGGCTTCCGGCGATGATAATACCAAATTTTATAATATTCAGATATTCGCCTGAGCAGTTTATCATGTTTTAAATTTAATAAGAGATGAGATTTATGTACATCCATAATAACTTTAAGATAAAATACAATATTTACAGCTGTTATTTATTTACCAAGTTCAAGCCACAATAACTCTTTTTTCTGTATATTTCTGTACTCCTTCATGCTCATATTGTACAGAACTCTATGATTTGTAACAAACTTTCATCGTTATAATTGGTAAGTAAAAAACAAGCGCTGTTTTTCCGACCTTATATCATAAAATCTTAATTTGTTTTTAGCATTTACGCCAATGAGTACGGATAATAGCTTCTATATTCTTTGTTTGCACCGGCATTCAAATGATGCTATGGTTTATCTACAAACGCAAAGCGCTGGTACGAAAAATTTTGCGCTGACATGTCGCGTCGTGTATTTGAATCACTTGAATCCGGGACGCGATTTGCCAACGCAAACAAAGAATACAGAAGCTATTATCCGTACTCATTGGTGTAATTGCTAAAAACAAACTAAAATTTTATGACAAAATGTCGGAAATACAGCGCTTATTTTGTAACTTACCAATTTTAGATAGTTTGTTGCAAATCACCGAGTTCTATACAATGTGAGCATGAAGGAGTATAAAGATGTACAGAAAAAAATTATTGTGGCTTGAACTTAGTCAAGAAATAAATAAAAGCTGTATATTGTGTATTGTGACTTCGTCATTAAACACCTGATAAAACTGCTCAGGCGAAAATCTGAAGTATTTTAAAATTTGGTATTTTCATCAACCATATGTTTGTTTAAGAATTAACAATAATTTATTATATAATTTTCCATACAACATTCACATGATGCTGTCGCTCTTGGTACTTTTTCCTTCTTTACTAATATTTTGTACTATTTTGAACGTTTTGCGACGATACTTAAAACTTTTTTTATAAATGATTATATGTTTATCTACAAGATGTTAATTATATATTTTTTCTACCTGGTAAGTCAGTCGTCCTCAACTAATTTATTAAACTTCTTCCAGTTATTCTAATATGGAGGCCTTTCGAAAACAATGTTTCATCTTCTGCGCAGAATAACTTGAAGAAGTTTAATAACTTAGTTGCGGACGACTGACTTACCACGTAAAAAATATATAATTAACATCTTATTTCATAACCTCAACGGTGCTTTTACATGAATTTCAAAAGTATTGAATGTTTATTGTATCTATGTACACAAATTATTACTTTTCCTCTAAATTATTTTTTACAGTTCTTTAGAATTGAAGTTGGCATACACGAACCCTTATAAAATTAAATCCACCAGATGGCAGGACATGGGTGTGAATGACCAACATTGGCATTTAATTCCATAACATATTTTAAGAAATAAATGTTCAATCACTTCATTTTGTTAGCTTCCAATGGTCAGTTTAATGGACATCAGATCAGTTTATAGTTTGCTAAATATTATGTATGTAACTTATTTCATTACGTTATGCAGAGACAGGTTGGTATACATCCATTTTTGTAAACACATTTGGGAATTTATTATGAACGTCATTTCGATTTCCCATATATATGGTGCCATCTGGCGACAATTACATAAACCTAAGCGCTCCATGCCATAGAGCACGAATAGAGTGGCCTCTCTGTGTTAAATTTTGGAAGCAATTTTATACCGCTGCACCATCTTAAGATGACCTGGGTACTACATGGTACTAATTTAGCCAGTAACGGTGGATCAATTGGGGTTAGAGTGGCTCAATCACAAGAAAAGTACCCTACCCTTTCCATTCATTTAAAAATAAAATTGAAAGCTCAACACAAACAATGATACTTTGTGAACAATTTTCGCATGTTTTATTCTTACTCTCTTCAGTAGAAAATTACAAGAACTTTTCAGATGTCTTAACTATATTATTTTCATTTTTCTTTTTTCAAAATTCATCAATTGGTAAGTTTACTAAGATAATTTACACTATTTCACTTTTAGATGAACATAATGAATACGGAAAATTTATTATAAAGTAATGGAAAATGTTAGACCTATACAACAAAAATATTGGCAAATTTTTAGTAATAATTTTCTGAAGTAAAAATAAAAAAAAATGCAAAATTGTTTACAAATTAACATTTCTTGTGTTATTTCCATTAAGACATATCAAAAAAGGAAATGGATAATGGTATGTTATGGCGGCACCATTTGACGAGCCTGGTCTAATGAGTAATGTGTTTTAAGAACTGAAACCATAAAGTAATTTAAGTAAAGTTTTTAAATATTCTTAAAATGAAAATTTATAAATACCTTAATTTGATAAGAATGTAGCAAAAATAAATTCAAACTAAAACCTATGCATTGTTTCACTATTCTGAACTACTCACACGTGAATGCATGCACATCAACTCTGTTTAGTAAACAGACTTGTCTTGATTAGTTTGTTTGCTTTTAAAATTGACATAACTTGATTCATTTATTGCCTTGTATTAAAATTAAGAATTAAATAAAATATATACATTGTATAGTTACTGCAGGATGTACATTATTCAAGACGAACAGAATTTTCGCAATGAAACTTAATTCACACACATAGTTAAAGATTCAATATTCCAACAATAAACATAATTATTTCATGTGTAATTTTAAAAGAAGACTATTTGCACATTTATTTACTAGCTTCCTATTACCCCAATGGCCTTCCAAGCCCTTTAATGACATCACCTGCCTTTACATTTTGATTAGAAAATCTAATAGTTCATTAGAGAATAAACCAAATTATGTATATTCTTCAAGGTGCAACACACTGAGAATGCCCATGGCCTACCAGCTAGCTGCTGGCCGAACATTCGCCTGTGAGAATAATCCAAATTATTTGACTTTTAGGCTTAAACATTTATTTAAGCCTAACACAAATGCCTACCTTGATTATTACCAGGAAATCAGTGAATAGTTGAAGGTTAGGACTAATTATTGTTGTTAAAAGACTCAATAGTGTGGTTCTCTAAGAAATTACCAACACTTCATATTAAGATATTTTTTGCACATGTTCAATAAATGTTATAAAAGGCATAAAAACTTCTCAATGAGGTAGAAGTAAGGATGAATTGAAATTTAGATGAAACAATGTTAACATAATTTTAAAATTTGTAATTTAAAATATTTGCTATAAAAGTTCAATTCAAAATTTGTTTTTAATAAAAATGCACACACACTTTCCTGTATAGCCTATAATGTACTGGTATGTTCTTGGAATACACTTGTAGATATTCTTGAAACGCAACTTCAGTAATTTAAAATATTTTCTATAATAGTTAAATTATAAATTTATTTTTAATAAAACACAAAAAATTATCTGTATAGTCTATAATGTACTGGTTGGTATGTTCTTGCAATACACTTGTAGATATTCTTGAAATGCAACTTCAGTAATTTAAAATATTTTCTATAATAGTTAAATTATAAATTTGTTTTTAATAAAACACAAAAAATTATCTGTATAGTCTATAATGTACTGGATGGTATGTTCTTGCAATACACTTGTAGATATTCTTGAAACGCAACTTCAGTAATTTAAAATATTTTCTATAATAGTTAAATTATAAATTTGTTTTTAATAAAACACAAAAAATTATCTGTATAGTCTATAATGTACTGGTTGGTATGTTCTTGCAATACACTTGTAGATATTCTTGAAACGCAACTTCAGTAATTTAAAATATTTTCTATAATAGTTAAATTATAAATTTGTTTTTAATAAAACACAAAAAATTATCTGTATAGTCTATAATGTATTGGTTGGTATGTTCTTGCAATACACTTGTAGATATTCTTGAAGTGCAACTTCATTGCACGTACTGTAGAACCTGAAAAAAAAATTAAAAAATAAGTATATATATATACAGTATGTTTCACTTGACTTGCGACCGATAGCGGGAAAAGTGACTGCAAGCATTGAGTCATCAACTCATGCTACCCATGCAGTGTCTATGCAGGTGGCAGCAAGTCGAGTGAAACTCAATATATTTGTCAGTGTCCTTCACAATGAAGATATCTCCAACTCTTAAATAAATATAATTAATTAATTTATACATATATATATATTTTTTTTTTTGTTTGACAATCATACTATTTAAGTAAATGTTTTATTTAGAATTCTAGTTATGTCAATTTCCCATATATATGGGCATTGGATAAATAAAACAAGAATTAGATATTCCAATTTTCTAAAGGTGTTACTAATCAAAATATTGAATTCCTGATTTATTATCAAATGACTTTGAAAATGGAAAATTCACTTAACCTCATAACAAGAACTGTAAAGAAATGGACTTCAAACAGTGTGATCCTATACCATTGTATATGTATACACTTGCATATTTTAAAGTTTTTTGTAATATTTCACAAGCAGTCGAAACTTGCATTGAAAATTGAAATGACAATTCTTGAAAATACTTGACTTAAAAGAATGGAATACTAATACCATAAATAAACTAATAATAATGATTACACTAAGTCTTTATTATCACCATACTTACTTACTTACTCACTGGCACTATCGAACCCGTAGGTTCATGGCCGCGCGGACATAAGCTCTCTATACATCCCTATCCTGAGCTAATGCTTTCTAATCATTCCCTGTATAATCTACTTCCCTCAAATCATAGTTAATGTTGTTCTCCCACCTCATTCTTGGTCTACCAACTGGGCGTTTTCCCTCTGGCTTTCCTACAAGAAGCTTCCATGCACGTCTTTCATTCCCCATACGTGCAACATGTCCTGCCCATCGCAGTCTATGAGACTTAACTCTTCTTATTATATCTGGCTTCCGATAAAGACCATGTAGTTCATTGTTTATTTATTATCACCATACTGTGATTAACTTTTTTTAAGTTTAAGATTTCAACATTGGAATGTTTCTCCTCTGGTTGGCAATGTTCATTTTATTATGTTGTGTATGGTGGCTGCATCGGAAGATTGTCCATTTTTATCTCTTAGCACATGTGTATGGGTCTACATAGACTTGGAATTTTTTTTGGCCCAACTTTAGATTATCTTACCCTTCATTTTCCATAGTATATTCTTGTAATGCTGTTGCTCTATGCACTTCTTCTGCCTTTACTAACATTTCATAATATTTTAAGCATTTGCAACAATACTTATAACTATTTTACAATAAAATATTAAATATTTATCTATGTATGCAATGATTTCTTTCAAGATATGTAGATTTGTTGTGTATGCACGAACACTTAAATTAACTTCCACTATTTGGTGGAGATATCTATGAAATTGGAATAACCAACATTCAAAAATATGTTTTAAAAAATGGATGTTCACTCACTTCATTTTGTTAGGTTCCGATGGGAAAAGTTAGTGAATACTTCATTAAATAATATGCATGTAAATAATGTAGTTAGGTTAGGCAAGGGTAAATTGGTATACATCCATATCTAATAAATGTTTGGGAATTTATTGCAAAGGGTGGTCATATCGATTTCACATCTACGTGGTTTCATCTAGCAATTCAACTCTAAAAACTTTCATAAATTTTTGCACATGTTCACTATTATTCTGCAGGACTTAGAAAAATTATTAGGAAAGATAAACTGAAGTTCTTCATTTTTTGTCACATAATGGAAACTTTATCCCTAAATTTCCATTACCTTAAGATTTTATTTTTAGACTTACAGGTTAAACTTGCAAGTTAGTAAAATGAAGGTAGAACCATTAGATTCACTTACCAAAAATTTTATACGTATGTAGACTTCCCAATCACTGTTATAAGAAAATACGCCCATAGGATTTGATCTTGACAGCCTCAATTATTCTGTGAAACAAATATTCATGAATAAGTACATATATTGCAGGCTCAGATATAAAAAATATATCAGGTATAAACAAGTTTTTTGAAAGGGATATTACTATTTGAATACAAGCATTATAATGTTACGATGCAAACAAAATATAGGGCATGCCAATTTACATATTCACAGTTAGGCCTATTATTTGAAAACACAATTTTAAAAGTGAACCAAATTTTTTAGAAAATAAATCTTCTTCTTCTTACTTCCAAGTATTAGGCCAAGGCCTGTTACGATCCTATAGAAAATTTCCCCTCAAGCGTTTCATAGGACGGCACAGTGATCTTCGTCCTCTTTGATATATAATTATAAACAGCTTTGGGGATCCGATTTGAACTCATTCTTTCTAGATGGTGTTTCCAATTTAGTTGGTACTGTTTAATATATTCCAAAATTCGCGTAGTCTTAAAATCTTTTAAGATATCGTTGTTCCTTTTCCAATCCCATCTGGTGTAACACGCTGTTCTACGCATGAATATCATTTCACAAGCCGTTATTCTGCTTTCATGTTGTCTTTTTAGTGTCCATGCTTCACTACCATACGTCAACACTGTTCTAGCCAAAGTGTTATATAAACGTAATCGAGTGTTTTTTTTTTGTACAAGGGATGGTTTCCTAACTTGATTAATAATTCCCAAACTTTTATTATAACTAATAATTTTTTCAGGGATATCCTTTTCATTCCAGATAGAGAGATAATATCCAAGACATTTAAATAGATTAGATCTCTCTAAAATTTTATTCTGGAGACAGATTTTACTTTGTATGGGGTCCTTGCCATGAAATGCCATAATTTTAGAGGAAAAAAAATGTCATGTAATCATTCTCTTACCTTCCATTAGCTGTATTTTCCAGCTTCACGTTCTCCTTCAGATTGCAATCAATTTAACAATTAACTTCGATGCATTAACGATATTATATTACATTCAACCTCAAACTTCTCTTCAAACAGTACATAACAAATCTGCTGTTGATTTATTTCAATATAATTCGATATTCGATTTTATATTTCGATTTATTTGTACCATAAAGAATCGATTTGTAGGTCATACGACTACAATCGATAAAATAGCGACGGTGGCGCACTCTTATGATGACCTGAGTACTTACTAACTCACTGGCACTACAGAACCCGTAAGTTAAAAAATTAAAAAAATTGCGTCCAAATCTCACTATAATGATTCACTGGCCTGTTACCTGACGGGAAACCACCAAGTTACTAAAGAGTAAAAAGAGGGAATATTTGAGAGAGAAGATTAATGATCTTGAAATGAATGCAAAAAATAGGAACATTAGAGAATTATATCACGGAATTAGTATAGAGAAGAAAGGGTTTCAGGCTAGAACAAACATAATTCGGAATGAAAATGGGGATATGATTGCAGATTCCAAGAGTATATTAAATAGATGGAAAAGTTATTTTAATCAGCTATTAAATGTACATACAGAACAGGACATTGAGGAGGATAAGTTACAGACAGCAGAAATGCTAGTCGCAGAGCCAAGTGCATTAGAGGTTGAAATGGCAATTGAAAAATTGAAGATGTATAAAGCATCAGGTTCAGATGAGATCCCAGCAGAACTGATAAAATCAGGGGGAGAAAAATTGATGGACAAGATACGCTGTTTGCTTAGTATGATTTGGGAAAAAGAAGCTCTTCCAGATGAATGGAAGGAATCAATTATCGTACCAATTTATAAGAAAGGAGATAAAACTGATTGCAACAACTATAGGGGCATCTCATTACTTTCAACTTCGTACAAAATTCTAACAAATATATTAGTAAGGAGACTTACTCCCTATATTGATGACATTCTAGGAGATCATCAATGTGCATTTAGAAGAAACAGGTCTACAACAGATCAGATTTTTAGCATAAGAGAGATTTTAGAAAAGAAATGGGAATATAATGGTACTGTACATCAACTATACGTAGACTTCCAAAAAGCATATGATTCAATTAAGAGGGAGAAGTTATATAAGATTTTAAGATTTAAGATTTATTTAGCCTGGTGGAGTTAAGGCCATGTGGCCTTCTCTTCCACTCACCAGGACAAACATATATTACATAAGAATATAACAATCTTAATTAACTCTAATATTAAACACTAAGTAAAAATTTGATCAAAAGATAATATCTAATATACATATTACGTAATACAACCAGTTAATATTAGTTAAAATTAAGACTAAAACTAATAATAAAATGTATACAAGCAAGACATATTAAATTGTCCCTGTCTAGTGTATATAAAAAACAGGAAAATAATGAGATATAGAAAACTAATTTTACGATTATACAATATTTAAAACAAAACAAATAAAAATATTTGTTATTCTTAATATTATTTACATAAATAATTAAATATATTAATATTGCTAAAAGAATACTATCAGTGAGGTGTATAAGTCAGTTTGTTATTAAATAATTCTTTAGTTTGTTTTTGAAGGATGTTATAGTTTGACAGTCTCTGACATAGGGTGGAAGGGAATTCCATGTTTTGGTAAGTGACACCGTAAAAGATAATGAATAATATACAGTGTGATGAGGCGGGATATAAAGGACAATGTGCTGATGGGATCGAGTGTCAAGATTATGTGTGTCGGATAGTCTGATGAAGCGGCGTGATAAATAATTAGGCGATGATGTGTGAAGTATTTTATAGAGAAGGGATAGGGAATGGACAGTTCTACGATCTCTTAGACGAAACCACGATAATTGTTCCAGGGACGGTGTAACATGGTCAAATTTGCGAATACCACAAATAAAACGTGCGCAAGAATTATGAACACGTTCAAGTCTTTGAGTGGAAATAATATTTAAGTCTGTAAAAAGAGTGTCACAATAATCAAAATGGGGCATTGCAAGTGTTTCTACTAACATTTTCCTAAGGGCGAATGGCAAACAATTTCGTACACGATTTAATGAATGTATTATTGAGAAGACTGTTTTGCATGTATGGTTTATTTGTGTATTCCAATTTAAGTTTTTGTCAATAAATACTCCTAGAATTTTTACTGTCTCACTATAAGGGATTTGAACTCCGTTTAGTGACACATGCGAAACTGTGTTTAGGTTAATTGTAGATAATAGTCTATGATGACCCATAATGATTGATTGTGACTTTGTAGGATTTAATTGCAGTCCATATTTAACTGTCCAAGTCATTAGTGAGTCAAGATCCTCGTTAATTTTGGCAACAGCGTCATTTAGTGAATATTTGTCTGTGTGGATGTAGATTTGCATGTCGTCTGCAAATAAATTATGTTTGCAATGCTTTAGGGAGTTAGATATGTCATTTATGTAGATTGAAAAAAGCAAAGGTCCAAGTACCGAACCCTGTGGAACCCCAGCTTTACGGAAGGACCAAGAAGAACATAATGTATGATTTCCTATAACAGATTGCTGGCGCTCATGAAGGTAGGAATTGAACCATTTCGTGGCACTATCAGAGAGTAAGAGGTTTTTAAGTTTATGCAACAATAAGTCCAAGTCTACCGTGTCGAATGCTTTACTAAAGTCCAGTAATGTAAGAATGGTAAGTTTTCGATTATCAGCAGCTTCGCGTATGTCTTCGCAAATATTTAGTAGAGCAGTATTTGTATTGTGTCCTGTCCTGAAGCCTGACTGAAATTGATCTAGAAGGTTGTAATCATTTAGGTATTCAGTCAGTTGTTTATGGACTAATCGTTCCAGAGCTTTTGAAAGAGTAGGTAAAATGCTAATGGGTCGAAAGTCGTTCGGGGTTGAGGGCGTTTTAACTTTAGGCAGTGGACGTACGAGGGCTTGTTTCCACAATGAGGGATATGTAGAAGTTTGTAGTGAGGAGTTAAAAATATGAGTTATAGTAGGTAGTATAGCTTCGATTATTTTATTCAGTAAAGTAATATTTATACGGTCAGTTCCTTCTGCTTTGGTTTTTATTCGCATGATGGCTTTCTTTACGTCGTAGTCTGTAACATATGAGAAGTGGAAATGTTCTCTGTCGGGTTGATTTGTCAGTGATAATTCATTTATTGTTTGTTCTTTATCCTTTGGAGTAGTAGTTATACCTGTGAAGTGATTATTGAGTGTGTCCAGGGAAACAGGTAATTTGTCTACCTGTGTGTCTTTTCTCCCAATTCCCATTCTATTCAAGTTTTTCCAGATTTCTGAAGTATTGGTATTTGTTAGGGTTGTATAAATGTCTAAGTTTGGCGTTTCTTATAGCTTGATTTGTCTTGTTACGTAACTGTTTATATTGAGTGAGACTTGTGTCTGTTTTGTTGAGTCTATATTTCTTATGTGCTGCGTCTCTATCAGTCATCAAGTTACGAATTGAAAGAGTCATCCAGGGTGCAGGGCGTCGTTTCACGAGTTTAGTTTTTGGTGGGGCATGTCTGTTGTATAATTGTAGTATAAAGTCATTTAGTGTCTCAACTTTTTCATCTACAGAATGCAGCGTCCATATTGAATGCCACGACATCTGCATAGCTTCTTAAATTAGGGTTGCATTGTCTATATGTTTTAAGTCTCTATACGTAATAGTCTTTCGAGTCGGTTTAGGGCACTGCAGTGAATATGCTAAGAATATAATATCATGTGCTGATATTCCCGGGGCTGGCAGTTGCCCGTGAGTAAGTACTCTGTCTGGATTATTAGTTGCAATTAAGTCAAGTAACGTCTCAGAGTGATGAGTGTGATGTGTAGGTCGTAGGGGTAGGGAGTGTCATATCACAAGCCTGGAACGTAGCCATCAGTTGTTGTGTATGTCTGTTATCAGTGTCTAGTATATTTATATTAAAGTCGCCCATAACGATAACGTGTTCATATTGTATTCGCGCATTTTGTAAAGTGGACTCAATTTCAGCGATGGCTTTTATTTTAGGAGGTTGGTATACTACACAGAGAAGACATTTTTTGAAACTGACAAATATTTCTATGAACATAATTTCGGCAGATGGTTCGTTATTAGATAGATACACAATTTTAGGAGTAAGGTCTGTTCTAACGAAGGCTCCAATACCGCCCCCGCGACTGTAAACACGATCGTGTCTAAGAAAAGTATAACCATCCATATCAATTAAAGAAGAGGTAATGGTGGGATTTAGCCACGTTTCGGATATGAGAAGAGCATGAATATTTAAAGAGAAGAAAATAGTTCTGATCTCATCTATATGTGCAGTAATTCTCTGAGCATTGAAATGGGCTACCTGCAAGGAAATAGGGTATGTGGACAAAGCTATTTCTAAAGCATTCCTTGAAGTAGTGGGGTCGAGAAGGGGAGTGGGAAGGTTATTGTCCTGTAGCCTGTCAAAGACTGTCAAAGGAAAATCATCATTTAAACGAAAAATGGTCCTAAAATATTTCAACAAACTTACAAACTAAACTTGGTATCACGTCACTAAGAATATCTTAATTTTATGTACTATTAATAAAATGTTTAAAGTGATAACTGTCGGTTATTCACTGGCCGTGTTTGCACTAATTATATTTCTGAGGCCCGGAGAATGATGCGTTTGTTATCTCCTTCTTTAACATGGATTGCTCCGTCAATTGTCCACACATTTGTTACACACACATATTTGGTGATGCATTCTTTTAATAGCTTATACCTCATTTGAGTTAAGTCTTCCCTAATTGTAACACCACTCCCTTTCAGCTGTTTTTTGTTCTGGAAAACCTCTCTCCTTTTCCGATAGCTTACGAATTTGACGATAACCGGCCGTGGCCGGTCCGCCTTTCTCCCCACACGATGACTCCTATCTATATCGCATGTTTCCAATTTAATACCTATTTTAGACGCCACATCGATAGCTATTTTGTCTGTATCCTCAGCGTCCATCTCCGGGATGCCAAAGATACGTAAGCATTGGCGGCGTTGGTACTGTTCAAGGGAATCAGTTTTTTCGCACAACAGTTGTTCTAGTTTCATTATTTTAGTATCCCTTTCCTGTAACGACAGCTCCAACTGTTTAATGACCTCAGTGTTCCGATCTATGGTTGTTTTCAACTCACTCACTATAGCCTCACGCACCGAGTCCTTTAGCAGCTGCAACATGGCAGGGTCCCTCAAACATTCCTGCATCACACGCTTTGCCATTTCTTCTTTATTCTCGTCGGAATTCTATAGTATCCTGCTGGAGTTCGGAATTCCTAAAAAGTTAGTTAGACTTATACGAATGTGTCTAAATGGCTCAACGAGTAGGGTGCGTGTAGGCAAACAGTTTTCAGACACTTTTGAAATCCAGAATGGGTTGAAGCAAGGAGATGCACTATCTCCTCTACTATTTAATTTTGTACTAGAGCATGCCATTAAATCTTTAGAGAATGAGGAAGGCTTACAACTGAATGGTATTAATAAGCTGTTGGTTTATGCTGATGATGTAGTACTACTGGCCGATAGCGAGGAGATACTAAAGGCCAACACGCACACACTATTGAGTAACACTAAGAAATTAGGACTGGAAATAAATATCAGTAAAACTAAATATATGGTCACACGTAGAAATACATTATATAATGGAAATGGACAGCTAATGACAAATGAGGGAAATTTTGAGGAATTGGCTGAATTCAAATACCTAGGAACAATAATCACAAATAGGAATGAGATGCACAAAGAAATTAAACATAGGCTCAATTCTGGAAATGCATGCTATTATGCATTGCAGAGACTTTTGATGTCCCAACTCCTTTCAAAAAACGTTAAGCTGAAAATATATAAAACTATTATTCTACCAGTTATATTATATGGGTGCGAAACATGGACTCTTACTTTAAGGGAGGAAAGGAGATTACGAGTATTTGAGAATAAAGTTGTTAGGAAAATTTTTGGACCAAAGAGAGATGAGCAGACAGGTGAATGGAGAAGACTACATAACAATGAACTACATGGTCTTTATAGGAAGCCAGATATAATAAGAACAGTTAAGTCCCGTAGACTGCGATGGGCAGGACATGTTGCGCGTATGGGGAATGAAAGACGTGCATGGAAACTTCTTGTAGGAAAGCCAGAAGGAAAACGCCCAGTTGGTAGACCAAGAATGAGGTGGGAGAACAACATTAACTATGATTTGAGGGAAGTGGATTATACAGGGAATGATTGGAAAGCATTAGCTCAGGATAGGGATGTATGGAGAGCTTATGTCCGTGCGGCCATGAACCTACGGGTTCGATAGTGCCAGTGAGTAAGTAAGTAAGTAAGTTACCTGACGTTATTACAAGGGTTAAAAGTGTTTAGTGCAATAGTGTCATAAGAATGTTATATCGAAAATCGTAGTCGACAAATTGTAGACCTCAGCCTGAAATGGTAAGTGTACTGACCTATTGTGCAAATAAATATAAAACCAACAATTGATGTTTATCCCCAATTGATGTTTATAATTTGAGGATGTGGTCGGTTTTATGTCTCTCACATTTCTACACTTACATTCTTATGCCACTGATGCACTAAACACTTGTAAACACGTTTTGTACTGTTTTAAACATTTTGCAATGATCTTCAAACTTTCTTCACAATATTTTATATTTATATATTTACGTAAAACATGATCGTGGATACATTACTTCCTTGCTACTTTCCCATGTTGTTCCAACGTTGCCACTATTTGAAAATAATTTAAAACTATATTTAGTGTTAGTGTACGTAAAATTAGTTTATAGTTCATTAAATAGTACACATGTAAATTGCTTTGTTACGTTAGGAAATGGGAAGTTGGTTTACGTCATTTTTAAGCATTTGGGAAGAAATAATATGCATGCAAATTATTTTCTTTAGTTAGAAAATGGCAAGTTAGTTAACGTCCATTTTTTTTTTTTTTGCATTTGGAAATTTATTCCCAAAGTTGGTAACGCCGACTACCGGAGTCTATATTAACCATTACAGCAACTCGCGCATGCGCGCTGCGATTCTGTGGAACTTGGAAGAATTGCTGAGAGACATAAATCCGACTCTTTCCTAATTTGAATAGGAGTAAGTGATCGACAAATAGTGGACTTTTTCCAATGTAGACAAAAAATTAATAAATGTAACTATTTCACTGCATACCGAATCATTAATAATAATATAAAGGAGCACTCAGAAGAGCATTAGTTTCGAAAGTTTTACGTTCTTTTCCATTGATCACTTGTATTCACTCTTTGCTGTATTCATTAATTGATTTTGTTCTGTTTTTACACTCTGTGATATGATAAAGTTTACATCTGCAGTCTTCAGTTGGCTGGTGGAATTTTTTATTTTCGCAGACCTTGTGATGAAAGCCATGTATTGCTAGTCTGGTTACAACGTGTCTCAGTGTCTGACATTCTCTTGTCCAGTTTCTGTCTGTCATGGCACTGGAAGTGTAAAATTCCTCATTTATTTCCTTCCGTTTCTGTTCCCTCACTTTTACTGCTTTTTGATATGGTTCTGTAGATGGTAGGAGGTATGTTATCCTGATGTCTTCTATGAAATATGTTTCTCGCATAAGTTAATAAATTAATCTGGATCGTGCTGTTTTTCCAGTTCCAGTGATTCTCTTCATGAAGCTTGCTTTCACTTTTTCTATTTTGTTGAGGTCACTGACTGTTAATTTCTGCCATATGATCTCGATTCCGTATGTAACTTTGGGGGCTATCGTTGTGTGGAAAAGTTTCATTGCAGTGTCTGTTGTTAGTTTTGTAAGGTTCTTGATATTGTAGATCGCTTTTATTGTTGCTGCTGTTCTGTCTTGGGCGTGTATGCTGAAGGATGTCGCTGTGGTCTGCATGGTGATACCTAGATATTTGTACCTGTTGACTGTCTTTAGAGGACTTCCTGCCAGTGTGATGGTATCTTCTGCTGCTCTCCTTCCCCCTTTTCTGAACGTTATATGAAATGTCTTGTCCTCATTTACTGCAAGTTGATTTTGGTGTGCCCATTCTTCTAATTTATTCACTGTTTCCTGCAGTTCTACTTTATTTTGGGATCCAATCACCATGTCATCTGCATACATTATTATAGTTATTTGATCACCATTTATTATATTTTGGCAGTCTGCTGTGAGGATGTTGAATAGTGTAGGGCTGATGGGGTCCCCTTGTAATACCCCATTTGTTTGCTTGATGATTTCTCCGGTTTCAACGTCATTTTTTATTCTTATGTAGTTATATTTCATGATGTTCTCTATTGGTTTTATCAGTGAGTGTGTTTCTCCAATCATCATCTTCAGTTTCTCTATTAGAGTTTTTCTGTTCACCAGGTCGAAGGCTTTCCGAAAATCTACGAATATCGTGTAGAATTTTCCTTTCGGGTGTCTTAGCGCTTCATCTATTTGTTCACACAAGCAAGCTACAGCTTGTAGTGTTCCTCTTCCTTTCCGAAAACCGAACTGGCATTCGGGTATCAGATAATCGACTTCAGCCTATAGTCTGTTGTTGAGGATTTTGGTGAATATTTTAAAGATCGTGTTTTCTAATACGATTCCTCTATACGAGTCTGGATTTTCTTTTTCCCCTTTTCCCTTATACAAAATTTTCATTGAGGATTCCCTCCAATTTTCCGGTATCTGTCCGATTTCTAAGCATTTATTCATTAACTCAGTCCAGAGGTCTTGCAAGATTTCTACGGATTCTTTTACATGTTCTATATATATATTGTCTGGGCCCGCAGCTTTCCTATTTTTTCCCGAAAAGATGATATTTCTTAATTCTGAGGTACTTATGCGGATTGGGCATTGTGGGACTTCATATTCGACTGTTGCGTTGAATGCTTCTTCCTCTACATTCAAGATTCTTTCGAAGTGTGCTTCCCATGTCTTCATAGTGATTGTCCCAGTTGTTGGTGCGGTTTTCTTTCGTAGTGCTGCGAAGGGATCTTTCTTTGCATTTTCTGCTAGTTTGTTGGCCTCTTTTTCCAGGTGATCTGCTCTCTTCGCTTGTAACAGTTGTTTGTATGTTTTTCTTCTCTTTGCGTATGTAGCTAGATCTTCTGTTTTCCTGCTGTGTTTAGCTATATTTAGTGCTTGTAGGGTTTTCTTTCTCTCGCCATAACATTCACTGTCGAACCACATTTGTGCATGCCGTTGTTTCCTTTTCAAGGTGGCCTGGTTGATCAGCGATGTATAACAGTTTGAGGCTTCTGTCAGTTTCCCGTCGTTTACGAGTTGTCTTGTCCTATCAATTTCTTCTTTTGTTTTCCATTAGCATTTGCAGGTTCATTTTTCTGGAGTGTGAGACTTGTTTCTTTTCTTTGGGCTCCTTTTTCGTATATATTTCTATGGTTGTTATGATAGGGATATGTTTTCTTATGGGCGTTGCCGTGGAGTTCCACAACCTTTCTTGTTTTATTACGTTTATATCTTTTCCTCTATAAAGGACTAGGTCAATCGCACTAGTTCCATTGTAGGCGATGTATGTTGTGAGAGTTTTCTTATTTATCATAAGTAATGCCACGAGTGATTTCCAAATTATCGATAAATTCACGACTCACGAAGTGAGGAGTGAATTTATCTAGAGAATTTGGAAATCAAGAGTGGCATTTGTTAGGACTATTTAACGAATAAAATTAAGCTGTTTACTCACAAATCATTGTTTAACTATAGTTATTTTAAACTATTTATATATTCAATGTAAACGGCGATGTTTGAAAACAAATGAGAAACGATAGGTACGCTTCTACTGCTTCTTTTGTTTATCACTGCAACCAGATCATACTATTTATTGCCAAAGGAACGCAATATTGTAAGGAGGAGCTTTCTTTAATATGGTAATTATAACATTGATAAATATTTGGTGAAACACGACTCTGATTGGTTGTAAAACAGAAATCATTGAAACGTGATTGGTCATTGACTCCCATTTGGGGCATGAGTTAAATAGTCAATGTGAATCCTTCTTCCATTATGGCTTCCATTATGATTTCTGTTTTGAGGTTCTGTTTGTCTATTCTGCAGTTGAGGTCCCCTGCAATCATAGGCCCTGCAATGATGACGTTTCTGTCCTCTCTTGTCTGGGAAATGGCTTCTATAATCATTTCCATTGCGTCTTCTATTGTCATTTGTGGATTCATATAGGTTCCTATGATCGTTAGTAAATCTGTCTTCACAATAACTGTATTGTAGTATTTCTTTATTTCTTTAAGTTTACCGATCCCTGGCTTGAAGAAGATGGATACCCCTCCAGCTGGTCTTCCCGAGGTAATGGTTGCAAGTGAGTGTGCACTGTAGAATCCTTGTAGATCTGTTGGCTCTGTTAGAAATGTTTCGGTTGCGATGATGACTTCTATATTATTTATTATATCCGAGTTGATGTATGGTATTGCATTTTTAAAGCATTAGCCTCTATGATGATTAGCGTGGTCACGGTCTCCATCTCTCCATTGACCTCACAGTATTGTGTTTTAATGCATGTACATTCATTGGAATATCGCCGTTTTTCTCGTTCAACATCGACGAGGTATTGTATAAAATCTCTTGCTCTCTTCCAGTTTCATTAATCCTTTAATATGCGTTTATATTTTGTAATATATTTTAATTGCTAATCGTATATTCGTTTAATAGGATATATATACAATTCGAGAAGAAAATCATGATTAACTGCTTGGTTAATCCCTAATTGGAACAGCCACTGTTAAAGGTGATTTAAGCTTATCTTTGTTCTATGAAATTCAGTTATGTAATTATTTTAAACTTAACTGAATACCATAACCTATCAACATACCAGTAGACATGTACTTCAATAATGGCATACATATATTTTATAATCACATTTAGTCTATTTTAGTGATTTCGCATACTTTGAATTCTTTTTCTATAGAATTTGTTTTTCATCATGTATTTATTTATTTATTTATTTATTTATTTAGTGGCCGAATTCAAATACCTAGGAACAGTAATCACAAATAGGAATGAGATGCACAATGAAATTAAACATAGGCTGAACTCTGGAAATGCGTGCTATTATGCATTGCAGAGACTCTTGATGTCCCAACTCCTTTCAAAAAACGTTAAACTGAAAATATATAAAACTATTATTCTACCGATAATATTATATGGGTGCGAAACATGGACTCTTACTCTAAGGGAGGAAAGGAGATTACAAGTAATTGAGTATAAAGTACTTAGGAAAATTTTTGGACCAAAGAGAGATGAACAGACAGGTAAATGAGAAGACTACATAACAATGAACTACATGGTCTTTATAGGAAGCCAGATATAATAAGAACAGTTAAGTCTCGTAGACTGCGATGGGCAGGACATGTTGCACGTATGGGGAATGGAAGACTTGGATGGAAGCTACTTGTAGGAAAGCCAGAGGGAAAACTCCCAGTTGGTAGACCAAGAATGAGGTGGGAGAATAACATTACGTATGATTTGAGGGAAGTAGATTATACAGGGAATGATTAGAAAGCATTAGCTCAGGATAGGGATGTATGGAGAGCTTATGTCTGTGCGGCCATGAACCTACGGGTTCGATAGTGCCAGTGAGTAAGTAAGTATTTATTTATTTATCTAATATCATACAACGTTAACAAAATGCCATTTGGGTTATGGCGCATAAAGTAGACATCCGAATTTCGAGATAATCTTGGTTTTAAAATGAAGCTTATAGCACCACTAAACATGGAAACCAAATTAAAAATTACGTACCATCCAGAAACAATGCAGTAAAATAACATTTTATAAGCACTACAAAACACATTTCACTAGTTCACTGTACGAGACATCCCCTTTTCTATATAAATTTGGTATTAAAATTAAGCTTAGGATCACAAAAGATGAAAACACAAGAAAATCTGTGGACCATCACTTAACAAACCAGGTTTGAATAATAGTTTCTTATACATAATTAGGTTAGCTTACCTTTTAGTTTCTTACACATATAGTATAATTTATTTACATACTTGTAATTTAATATTGCCTAAATGCCATTCTATTTATTACTTTCACAGGTTACAGTAATTTAAATAAGGTAGGGTATCTCTTAGGTTATTATACATGTATTCTAATAAATTATGTTACAAATTTCGAAGATTGTGTTATAAATAAGTGGCTCTATTTATTTAGTATTTTATAAGGGCTAATTTACCATTGTTCATTTTCGAGAAATACGTATAAAGACGTATCGATTATTATTGACAATCAATTCAGTTGAACCATATTTTCTTAAGAAACTCTATGTGAGGATGTGATTTTTATTAAATTTCAAACTCTTTGCTATGTAATTTTGAAGATATAGCATTTGATAATACAACAATGCACTTTTATTACAATAAAATATTTATTCTATTTTCGCATCTGTATTGATGAAAATATGTTTTTACCCTGGACTAACGTCTGAATATCGAATCTGACGCCACTACCACAATGACAGCCACTTCCTTTAGGTAATTTAGGGCCATATCTTCATCCAGGTTTCAAAGCTTGCAGGTGGTTCCAAAGTGAGACAGTTTTTTTGGCAAGAATGCTGTGTCCAGTTTGGAGCCGGAATTTCGCAACAGCTTCTTGTCTTTGCCAGTCAGGTGTGTTATATATGGAGGTCTTGTAGGGTATTGTCATGTTGTTTATTTCTAATCTCATGAGATATTGTTCCTTCATCTGCTTCTTTATACAGGGTGAGTCAGAAGGAAAGGTACATGCTTTGAGGGGTGATAGTACTGGTGATTCTGAACAAAAAACTTCTAATATAACCGGAAAAGTGCAGATGACAGTAAATCCAGATACATCTTAAGTTTTGTTTTATTTTGTACATTTCCTTACAAAAGATGTACAAACACTTCACCAATTTCAATGCATTTTGTTGCTCTTGCTGACAGCTGTTGTGTTCCTGATCTGAGCTCATTCATACATTCCATTACTTGAGCACAAGCATGTAAAATATGAGTGAGAAGTTCCTCTCCTGTGTCCTCGCTGTGCTTGTTAGCATTGTGCCCAAGCAGTTCATTTCGAAAAGTAGTTTGTTCACTCACACTCACTTGTGTGAACCGTTCAATTCAACTAGTTTTTTCACAAGGTTTCACACAGCAAGAATATGGGGCTGGAGGGGGGAAGCACGCAGACATGAGTCTGGGGTGACTTGACATTAACCAACCACATGGTAGCTGTGGATTTTAAAGACACATGGAAATAGTTCTGTAAATTCTATTTTAATTTATTTGAGTATCAAAAATTCTAATATGACTGTTATCACACTTTTGTTTATTTTATAATTATTTATACCTCCTTTTTATTTCTGTTATAACTGTATTATTTGCATAAGTTTATTTATATACAGATTTTCAATGTTTACATATTCTATTTCAAGTTGTAAATATTAATAAAAACAAAATCATAACTCTCTAATTTGAAGAAAGTAGTAGTAGTAGTAGTAGTAGTCTAATGCCATTTGGCTTGGATGTGTTCCATTTGCTTTAATTTGAAAAAAAATGTGTGGAGTATTTTAAAACTTTTAAGGAAGATATATATATATTTTTTATTTATATATGTATTGTTTACACATATTATTTACATAATATTTCTTTAAAAAGAAAGAAAGATGCAAAATCGTACTATTTGGCAATTACTTGATGTTAATCTTTACAACCCCTAAACTAAAAATATAAAGAGGGTGAATACTGGGAAGGCCAACAAAATTTAGCCTTGTGTGTGGTGCACTTTTATAGAATGGCTTCTAATTCGCGATCAAGATAGTTGTGCTATTTGGGGTTTCTTTGCCGATTTAGGCGATGGTAAAGCTGAAGAAGTAATTCTCTTCATGCCCGATATTGTTGTAACATTTTGAAGAAGTTATTGGTGTCCCAAAAAGAATTACTGGTTCAGGTTAGGTTTAGTTTTCGGTAGAGCCGGATTCTCTTCTTAGGGTCGGAAGTTGGTACACTGGATAGGAAAACACATCAAAAGTACTTAAAAAATGTTTCATGTAGAAATAATTGCACATTTATTCATTTTTAAATATTCCAGCAGATTAAGTAAATGTAGGTGGTATTATTCTTCACCGTCAATTAAAATTATAGTTATTTTATTTTCTTGAATCAATTATTCTTTCTTGTATTAAATATTACATTTTATCAGGAGATATCTTCTTGCTTCTATCTTTGTTGAAAGTTGTATGCAGAATGACTAGTGTAATTGTTTTATAATTTTAAAACCATTATTACATCACATGAAGTTATATTTAAATTCTATTGGTTAACAGTTCTTTAAATATAAGGTTTAAATTGATTTGTTAAATAAGAAAGTTAATTGTTTTAACATTCAATCAGAGTTTAGTTTACTTTCATTTAAGAATATGAAATTAGGCAGGTGTCCTTATTATAGTCATAACAGAAGGCTTTACCATTTTGACAACAATGACTTAAAACAATTTTTTAAAAGCATAGTATTACAAAAAAACTGTTATGTAGTGCAATTTCTTTAATTGCTACTGATACATTTTTATTCAACAATAGCCAACAATGAATTATTTAGATGTTTTTAATTATGTAAGTTATATTCAAATGTTAAAAAGAATTTTAAAATATCAAATTATTAACTTTAACATTTATATTTATTATAATATTAAAATTCTGCTTTAAAGCAAAGTATAACTTTTGTTCTAAATACAGTTTCATTCGGGGGGGGGGGAGGGGATACTTTTAAACTTGTACGGCATATTTGCTCTAAACGTTTAGCAAGGTAAGGTTTTTACTAAACTTTACAATAGCTTTTGAACACCTAGTAAAATATGTTGTTTTAAAACTCGGATGAAATGGATTTTTATTAAATACTTTCGAAATTCCAGTAAATGAAATGTAAAGTGATTGTAATATTAGACTACATTAGATTTGTAGCGTCGGTAATGCCGTGGATCAAAAGAGTAATCCCTGAGTAATGCTGCATATGAGTGATGGCGTAAGCAAGAGGCGGGAGTGCCGTAATGAATGAATGAGCATGTCGAATGTTGAGAGTTTGAAGTACTGAAGTGTTTAAAGCCAGTTCACTCTCTCAAGGTAGTTCGTTCCTCTAAGACACTTCACTCTGGCCAGCCAGTTTGTTCTTTTATACCACTTCGTTCATCTAAGGCACTTCACTCTTCCAAGGTAGTTCATTGTTTGATATCATTTCGTTCATCTAAGAAAATTCACTCTTCCAAGGTAGTTCGTTCTTCTACGTAACTTCACTCAGGCCTGATAGTTCGTTTAGTTTGTTCCTCTATGCCAGTTCACTCTGGCAAGATAGTTTGTTCCTCTCAGACACTAGCTGTGGTACGATTGATATTGATGATGTAGGAATGAGGTGGGGACATGCAAGGTCGATGGGCGGAGAAATGTAGAGTAAACAATGAATGAGCGAAAGTTGATTTGGAGTGAGACATCCAGAGCTTGAAATAAAAAGTAAATTTTAATTTCATGTAGTAGTAGTGAACCGTAGTGAACTCTGAAATGGCAGTTAACTAAAAGTGTGTAACTTTTTGACATTTCACAGTAGTGAAGCATTCTTTTTAAATGATTCTCTCTCGAATTATCCATCAGTAGTACTTTCAGACTTTGCTCTTAAGCCAACCCCACAAACAATAATCTAATGGGATAAGATTGGTTGACCTTGGTGGACAAACAATGATTCCATTGTATCTCAGCTGTCTACAAGAGCATCAACATGCATTGAAGTTGGCGATGGAGTATTTGAACATTTTTTGTGAGGAAACGTAAACAATTAAACAAAACTTAAGATAACAGTATCTTGATTTAATGCCACCTGTACTTTTGCGGTTCCTCACTGTTTTCAATTAAAGTACGGTGAAATGGTTAAGAAATTACCATATATATATATTAGAAGTTTTTTATTCAGAATCACCGGTACTATCACCCCTCAAAGCATGTACCCTTCTTCCTGACTCACCCATTATAGAGTTTAGAGGAGTGGTATGATGTATCTGATTTGAAGCAGTTAGGGTACATGGCAGCTTTCTTTGCTAATGTGTCTGCCTGTTCAGTGCCAAAAATCTGGCAATGCCGAGGGATCCATGCAATACAACTTTCTTTTGTGCATTTGGAACTTTATGTTATAGTGTGTAGTTAGCCTGAAGTTTCTATTAGGTCACGTAATTTTTAAAATATCTACTGCACTGGTAACAACTTTTATTGGGTTGAGGTTGTTTTTACTAACATTTCCTGTTATCCTAAATGTTTTGTAAAATATGCTTAATGGAACGTTGTTTAGAGTTCTTAAATAATGGAAAATGTGGGGATTCTAACCCAGCATGCCACCACCATAAGATTAAATGAAAAAACCGAAAACACATTATATTGCTGCATATTGTAATAATTATCTGATATATATATATATGTTGATTTTTTCCCACAAGGAATCATAGAAATGCCTTGATATGAAGAAAGAAGTTGGGCTTTGGAAAATAGCAGTTGAGCTTTCCCAATACATTTTCTATGTCCTACAGAATAACAGTGGGCATGCGCATGAGTTTATAGAGTTGTCGCTAAGTGGAACCACATATCTTTGAAGTCTTACAGATAGTTTTTGTATCTGTTGCTAGATGGCAGCACATGGCTGTGAAATCAGTTTGACCAACCTTCGAAATAAATTCCCAAAAGTTCATTAGAAATGATTGTACACTAACTTCTCCACTAGCATATTGCTGGTCTCACATCCACATGTTTCAATCACAGATATGGAGAACGATCCATACAATATAGAGGTGACACATAGATTGTTGTATCCCCTCCTGTTATGAACCCGGAGCTGCTATTTATAGTAGTTACCCAAGTTACTCACAATTCTGGGTGGGCAGCAGTTCCATACTCTCTGTAATTCCATGAGGAAATATCTTCTGCATGGAGACTCATAGCACAAGTCCCATATCGCTACAACAAGGCATCATACCTTAAACATCATGGCTTTTTCATAATCTATCATTGGCAAAAATTGATGAATTGATTGTATTTTAATGATGTAATTGACATTTTCAGATAAACTGATTACCCTGATTTACCAGTTTGCTATTGGTCACCAATATCTGTGAAACATGGAACCAGCACTGCAGGTAAGTTACTTTGTAAAATTATTCTTAAATATGTCTTAATATATAGATTGTTATACACAGACCAGCTCTCTATAACCAATGTTAATACAACTAAAGAGAAAACTGTTTGTCTGTGCTGAGATTTGAACTCATGAGATTTACTTTTGCAATTAAACAAAGCTAAGTTCGAGTTTGACCTACAAGTTACCTCAAGAGTGCCACCACATATAGTTGCAGGTCATAGATTCAAATCCTAGTTGATGCAGAAATTTGTCTCTCTAGATGTGTTTTACTTAATTTCATATAATAAAGGCGTCTCATAACACACGCCTTAGAATTTAATTTTTTTTTCTGCTGCACAGGGTTTATCAAGTCTCAAAACCTAATATTGGTGAGCTAAATTCAAGTACGTTAACAGTTTTTTGTATCACATAAGGTTTTTATCATCATCATCTATGCAAGTATTAGGCCATGTGACCTGTTACGGTCTCAAAAAGGAATTTTCCATCCAATGCTTTTTTGGACGTCCCAGCGATCTTTTGCGTTGGGGGCAGTAGCGAAGTATGGCTTTTGGAATTCTATGAGACGGCATTCGTTGAAGATGGGCTTTCCAGTTGTTCTGGTAGTTTTGTATATGGTGAAGAATGAGTTCTACATCCAACTCTTCGATAATTTCATTTCTTTTATGGTCCCACTTTGTGTAGCCTGCTGTTTGGCGCATAAATCGCATCTCATTTGCTGTTATTCGGCTTTCATCTCTTCTTAATACTGGTCTTGCTAGAACCTTATAAAGCCGTAATCTCGTGTTCTTCTGTACTAAAAATGGTTTCATTATACTGTTAATTATCCCCGTTGTTTTTGTAAAATTTGTGATTTTCTTTGATATATCAGCCTCATCTTGGAATGTTAAATTATAACTCAAATAATTAAATTCATTTACTTGTTCTAAAATTTCATCGTCCAAATAAATTGTGCAAAAATTAGGTATTTCACACAAAAGGCCATCACTTTAGTTTTCTTTGTATTGATTTCCATATTGTACCTTTTTGCAATTGTATTAAAATTGTGTAAGAATACTGTAAATGTGTTTCTGAAGGTTTTTTATGCCATGTTGAAATAAAATATTTATTACTTTTTACGTTATATGTAATATCCATTATCCTTTAAATTCTTGTATAACATACAGAGGCTCGATACAATATCAATTGTACAGTTAAAACAGTTTAAAATAAATAAAAATCTAGTAATATACCTTAAGATCTAAATGAATGGTGAATTGACTGGTGTTTGAGCTACTGCCGAGGATTTTCTCTTACCAATCACCAACGAAAATAGTAGGCAATCTTGAAGGCATCCCATCAATGCTGGTGTTTCGTATTCATCTCTTTCATGTCTATATGATGGTATCTCTCACAAGATTCTTCACTTAGTGCTCTGTGAAATATTGAAGATGAGAGTGAAGGAAGTGTAACTTCAAGTTCGTATTACATCTCAGTGCCCTGAACTTTTCGAGCATGATTTTACACTTTTCTCACATTGGTCAACTTTAGCATTACACCACACAATTCTCGATGGCGTCCTTTTATGTTTCCAAAGTTTGTAGTTCCATGTCAGACATGCAAGTTTGCGAATCTGTGACCATGAAAAGTCTTCCTTCACTTTTGCCTCCAAGAGTAAGAGAATTTTTTAGCAATATATTGGTAACAAGGGGCATTTTTGTCCAAAATTTTAACAAACTGCTTCATTAATCATAGTTTTGTGTGCAAAGGAGGTAGCAATATTTTTTCAGAATAAACTAATGTGTGATTTATTACATTTTTTGTTCCTGGCACCAGTTTCCTTCTCAGCCAATTTGTAACCTTTCAGTGCCTTTCCCTGGCTCCAGAGTCTCAATCACACGAAAAACACAGAAATTACATGTATCCTCTTTGTTGCCCCAAGAAAATACCGCACACTTTAAGATCACAGCACACGTACCACTTGTTTCATTATATTTTATTACTTCTAGAATAGTACACTTGTTTGTATGTGTATACTGAATAAACTACTGGCTAATTTATTCCCTTATCCAGAAGAACGCCCATTAGACTTCTTTTGCTAGAGACAATAAATATATGCCAATCTAAATTATTGTAAATCAATGGTAAAGAGAAAAATTCTTGCCTGAACCGGGAATCGAACCCCGAACCTTTAGTTTTCCGTGCTAATGCTCAGACCACTGAGCTAATCCAGGCTTCATTCCCATCCAAGCAAGAATCCTTCCTTTACCTTACTCTACTGGCCCCACATTCAATTGCAATGAATCATCATTACACAATGAATGGCTTCTACCTGAAGAAGACATGAGGGGACTCCACACAGCTATAGCATTATTTATTAAATTAATATTGGGAAGCTAAAGCTATTACTATGATAGAAATAAGTAAATTAATAAACACAATTAAATTATTGTAAATCAATGGTAAAGAGAAAAATTTTTGCCTGAACCGGGAATCGAACCCCGAACCTTTAGCTTTCCGTGCTAATGCTCAGACCACTGAGCTAATCCAGGCTTCATAAGGTAAAGGAAGGATTCTTGCTTGGATGGGAATGAAGCCTGGATTAGCTCAGTGATCTGAGCATTAGCACGGAAAGCTAAAGGTTCGGGGTTCGATTCCCGGTTCAGGCAAGAATTTTTTTCTTTACCATTGATTTACAATAATTTAATTGCGTTTATTAATGTACTTATTTCTAACATAGTAATAGCTTTAGCTTCCCAATATTAATTTAATAAATAATGCTATAGCTGTGTGGAGTCCCTTTATGTCTTCTTCAGGTAGAAGCCATTCATTGTGTATTTGTGAATGATGATTCATTGCAATTGAATGTGGGGCCAGTAGAGTAAGGTAAAGGAAGGATTCTTGCTTGGATGGGAATGAAGCCTGGATTAGCTCAGTGGTCTGAGCATTAGCACGGAAAGCTAAAGGTTTGGGTTTCGATACCCGGTTCAGGCAAGAATTTTTCTCTTTACCATTGATTTACAATAATTTAATAGTGTTTATTAATTTACTTATTTCTATCATAGTAATAGCTTTAGCTTCCCAATATTAATTGAATATGCCAATCTGCCGGATTGTAAACTGTTCTTGTGCAACCATTCAAGCCAACAGTACACAACTTCCCTCTCATTACGAAATACTTAAGTCCTTCTTCATCATTTCTATACCAATAAAAAGCTGTACCAGGAGTTAAAAGATTGTCTACTTGAAATCTCGAGATGAAAGATCACATTTATCTTTAGTAGGACCCAAATTGCATACCAAATTGTTAAATTTTTTTTAATTGATAGGATGCGGATGGTTTTCTTAAGATTGTAGGGACAAATTGAAATTATTTCTGTGCTGGAAGAGTGCTGGTACTACTCTCTTGTAGTGTTGTTGTGGTATTGGAATTGTAATATCTGGCCCATGTGCTGGCAGCTTACTGCTTCCGCAGTTTTTCTCCGGGAACTGGGTAATGTAACCAGGAGAGGGTAATAGGATGAATCTACCTTCAGTTAAACACAATGACAAACTACAATGAATAAAATCAGTGATTATATTATAAAATTTTATTATATTTTTAGTGTTTACATATTTTAATACTTCACATATATACTGCATACAAGTAGTGGTCTGCATGCTCTCATTTTTTATGTTAAAAATTGAATTATGCAAAAAATGCATGTGATACGCAAAAACTAGCAACAAATCAATTATCAAGGTATTTGACTCATTTGCATTAATACATCTCATGCTACAAAATATTCGAGGCCTATGTATTTGATGTCGATAAATTTCTAGGTTTTTAAACAAATCCAGAAGAAAATTTTGAGGTAAGGCACTTGTAGTCTGCTGTGCTTAATAAGGGTGTTTGATATTGAACATTGTTACTGACACGTAAAGATATGAATATTTGGTAAAAATGTTCCAAAAATCAATATAATTGTCAAGTATTACAAATCACATGATGTTGGACAGGAAATTGACCAATGTTTATTCACAAAATGAAAATATTGTCATGAATAATTTCATGACTTGAAATTAGTACATGGAAACATATTTTTATGTGAAATACTCACGAAAACAATGAAAAAAAGCCATTTTAAATTAGATTTACTGAACTTGAAAACTACCATTTTGATGACTATATTTTGTCACTTTTGGACATTTTATTTTTCATCTCTTCTCTACCTTTCCCATTGAGATGGAGGCTAAACAAAATTGAGACTCTCACAATCCATCGCTGTTACTCACGAAATTGTAGATTCGACAATAATATTAGACCTTTCTGATTATTCCTATATGTCAACACATGTTACATCACTGGGGAAGCTAAATCTCATAGGAACAAAAAAAAAAATCATCCGGGCATCATCATCATCATCATCCTTCACCGGTGTGGAAAGCAATTAGAAGCTACCACACTATATTCCCCGAGTAAAGCTGGAAAACATGCCTTCGGGCGGAAGTAATATGGATGGATAATTATTTTTAGCTTCTGATGTTGTATTATCCGCTAAATAGTCACTCCAAATCCAATGTCAGGTTGAGTTTTTTTATTAGACAAAATCACTCATGATTTTTTTTAGGAAAATACCTCGTTGGATTACTTTTGATAATATATATATATATATACACATACATACATACATACATACATACATACATACATACATACATACATACATACATACATACATACATACATACATACATACATACATACATACATACATACATACATACATACATACATACGTGCATACATGCATAGAAGGAAAAAGAAACGTCATGGGTAAGGGATTGTGCGAGATAGGATAGCACAAGTGGTTATTTTCTTGAAAAAATTATTTCTCTACATTGTGTGAAAATATTGCACATGAATCCTGAGAAGCTTATATTTGACATGATGATATATTGTAAGTTTCTTGTTACAGGATGTCAAAGTTGAAATAGAATCAGAAGAAGAAGAACAGACTGACTATCCTGATATTGAACATGAAACATTTCCAGCTCCCGGCGAAACAAAACTTGAGGTAGTGTTTTTGTTGGTATTTCAGAATTGGAGAGTGAAATAACGGATCCTTGTATTAGTGACAGCTACAACAGTGCTGCTGCTCATATATGGAGTAACTCCACACAATTTGTTATTCAAAAGTGATATAATTTCAGTCAGAATAGTAAAAAAAATCCGGCATATAGTAACTTGTAAAATAATCAAAATTCTTTAACAACATAATTTGGGGTTTGATTTTGCTAGTTTGCGGAATGTATCTTTCTTTTTTTAATTAAATTGTATGCATCCAAATTCATTGTGAGAAGTAAACATGGTCACCATTAGAGAGATTTTAAAAATTTGCCTTTTGTTTATGTGCCTATTTGTATTAGCCAGATTTTTATTTATTTTTTCTTGAGATTATATTTATCATTGTGATTCATTTGGTCACCATTAGAGAGATTTTAAAAATTTGCCTTTTGTTTATGTGCCTATTTGTATTAGCCAGATTTTTATTTATTTTTTCTTGAGATTATATTTATCATTGTGATTCATTGACATATATTATGGTTTATGCAAAAAAAAATGAAAGTTGCAGCTGCTGGAGTGATTTTTAAATTTTTTCTTCGGGTTAGCCTTCATTCTAATGGTCTGATGTTCAAACTGAACCTTATATTTGTAAGTTTGGTAATTCCATTACAGTCATAGGAGTAGTAGGAGGTTAAGGCTCTAACCTTTCTAGACAATTGGCTCAAAATGTCTTCTGGGTTGTCAGCCTTGCATGATGCCCACCTTTACCTTCAAATCTTTATAGGATGAAGAAGGCCTACAATTCATTATTGTTAATAAGCTGTTAGTTTATGCTGACGATGTAGTGTTATATCTCTATTGGGTAATTGTGGCAGAAATTTAATATCAATGAAACTAATTACATGGTCTCATATAGAAATAGATTATATAATCTGAATTATTCAATTAATTAAAGATGAAGGAAATTTTGAAGAAAAGGCTTAATTCAAATGCCTTGGAACAATTATTACAAACAGGGGTCAGGTTCACTGACAAATTAAACATAAGCTCAACTCTGGGAATGCATGCTATTTGTATTAGAGGGACTCTTGTCATGTCACCGTCTCTCAAAAAACATTTAACTGGCGATATGTAAAACTGCTATTCTCTCAGTTATGTTATATGCATATGGATAATTGAATCTAACTTTAAAAGAGGTGAAACATTGTGATGTCATAGGACATTTTTTGGACCAAAGAGAAATGAATTGAAAAACTACTAATAGTGATTTCAATTTTAAAATGTGTACCTTATAAAACAGTTGTCCTCAACTATAATAACTTCTGAATGCAGGCTTTCACGGCCGGTAATCATAATGTTGAGTGATTCCGGGTTCTGTGGCCGTGGTCCATAGTTGGTGTTGATACCAGACGTAGAGCTCTAAGTAGAGCTTCCGACCAGGAAACACGCCTAGAAGCACTCGCCACTGAAGATGCCCTCCGCAGTTGAGGGCGAAACGTCTGGTATCAACACCAACTATGGACCACGGCCACAGAACCCGGAATCACTCAACATTATAATAACTTCTGTTATAAATATTGTCACACTATTAAAATTGTAGGCCTTTCAAAGAAATGCTTTATCCTCAGGAATACTTATGGTGCTGAAATATTTATTTCGTTCAGAGGGTGTGTTCTCATTTAGAATATTTCTATTTTCTCCTTCCTTGATAATTTCAATCTCTTCTGGGATATTGATTTTTTGCCTATTCTCTTTGTGGATTATTCATATTGTTTTATATCTATGTTGTTGAATCTATGGCCGGTTTCTGAAGTAAGTTCAGTAAAACTTGATTTTTCTTCTCTTTTAATAAAGTCTGAGAAATGCTAATTAAATTTTATTTTTAAACTTGTTGAACCAGAAAATAAATATATGTTAAATGAGAACACACTGAACAATAAAAGCCCTCTGTATGAAATATACAAATAATTTCAGTACCATAATTTTTACTGAGGATGAGGCATGTCTTTGAAAGGCCTAGAATTTTAATAGTGTGACGATGTTTATGACAGAAGTTATTATAGTTGAGGACAACTCTTTTATAAGATACAAATTTTAAAATTGAAATAACCTTAATCTCAATGGTGTTCAAACATGGTATTAAAAGTATAGATACTAACAGTGAGTTACACAATGTTTATGGGAAAACAGATGTAATAAGAACAGTTAAGTCTTGTAGACTGCGATACACAGATCACATGGCATGAATGGGAAATAGAAGAAAGACATCAATCCTGTCAAAGGAAACAGTAGGTGGGCCCAGAATTGGGTGTGATTGGAGGGAGGAAAATTATATGGGTATGATTGAAAAACATTAGCTCAGGATAAGAATGTATGGAATCTTTGTTCCCCACAGCCATGAACCTATGACAGTGCCAGTGACTTAGTCGGTAGTAATACTAATAGACATGATAAAAAATTAATAAAAATTCGTGTATTAAGTATCATGTGTGCGATTGTCTCGAATATATCAGAAGACATTTTGTACATTTTCCTTGTTCTGATGCATGGGTCTTGTCTTGCTAAATATTCTGTCAGTTCACATTTCATTACTTGGCATCTAAAACAAGGGCAGAAGGTAATGGATGATCTGGGTACCTCACTCGAGCTGCAGCAGCAGCATTTCACTATGTTTCACCATAGAGTAGAATAATGTCGGTGTACTCCTTATTTGTAAACATAGCAGGAACTCCTCAAAATATGAAGGCCCACTGTTGTTATTACCTACTTTCACAAACAAAATAGGAACAACATATGTGGAACAGATTCATAACCCTTGTTCGTACCCTTTCCAGCACTATGACAATCTATTCGAGTTCCACTGCAAATTTAAAGGAGAAATTGTTCAGGCCTCCAAACTTACTCTGCTGACAGAGGAATATCTAAGATAACAAGAATGGTGCAGATGTACAATTTGTTGTGTATATAGTTTGATATACAGAAACTTTGTCTGTCTGTTTGCAGGTCACATCTGATGCTGTGAAAAATGAAATTAAAAACATTGATATTGAAGAGGAGATAACTCATAATTTGGTAAGTTCACTTTCTATGGAAACTATAGGCCATCGAAAGTAAAAAGTTTTTTTGGATTTTTCATTGAAATAATTGGTTTTGGTACCTGTTTATATAACTTAATTAAGACTTAGGAATGTGTGATGATCACATCAATTACCCCAGCTGTCTAATAAGAAAGTCTAAACCTTAAGTGACTTTGCTGCCAAAAGGGTTACTCATGCTGAAAAGGTCGAAGGCAATAAACCAGTACCTTGGTCAAAACAGTGACAGTCTTTGCTCTAAAAAATACAACCGTCAAGAAATACAGACATGGGTTCCACTAGTGTAAAATTTTCCGCAGGTGAAATAGTCAATTATTGGGTTCTTGAGTTGGGAACTATTTCTGTGAATCCATGGCAGTTGGAAAGCATAGGTCAGGATAGGGATGTAATGAGAGCTTATGCCTACGTGGCCTTGAACCTAAGGTTTCATGTCCATGCTGTCTATGGGTTTGATAGAGCCAGTGTATAGTTATTATGACGAAAATGTGTCTTATGGTTTAAAACAACTTCAGTTCCAAATTGTTCAGTTTATAAAATGTATAAGCATTTATTATTGAGTATGTTCCTATAAATTTACCATATCAGTGTAGTATATAAAAATGAACAATTTAGAATTCATACTCATGCATGCACATACTACAAGTAAGACATCCACTTACAATGTGAACCAGACAAAATCTGATATCCAGTAAATTGTATACTTTGGTGTTGTATGAGGTCAGTACCACTTAATTTTATTTTATGTTGTTTTTTTTTGTTTGATAAAAGTATAACTAGCATAAATTAAGTATTACGAATTTAAAAATATTATTTTGCAAAATTGTATTGTTGAGGCATCAGTGCTTCCCAAATCAGCTAATCAAATTTCTCACCTCACATCAGCCAATAACATTTTTTCATCAAAGAAATGCTTGATGAATAGATAGGTAAAAACTTAATTTGACCCATGGTTAGCAATCAACATAAGGAAGGTATTAATACAAGTGTGCATAAGGAACATTTAAGTGAAATAATGAACAAAATATTTTCCATATTCTCCCGCTCAATGACGGATCATATCAGTCAGACAAGAACTAAATATGTTCATTAAATCATTAAAGACATTAACCTTTAAGTGCCTGGGTATTTAAATTTCCCGCTGTGCTGCTGGCCAAAATTTAAATGTCCCAAGTGTGATTAAATCCACACTAGAGCGCATGTACGAACAAAAAATTTTTTTTACGAAAAACTGTTAGAGATATAAATATAAAACAACTTTTATTCAATTCAGAAGAGAGTATATTATTCAATGGCATGATTTATTTTTACATATAATAGACAATTTTGTTATAAATTAATTTTTTTCCAGACGAGGTCTATTTTTTTTGGCTTGATAATACAAAGGTCTCAGTTTGTCATATGAAGGTGAGTGTACTACTTCTTATATCCTAAGACATTCCTAAGATGGAATGTAACACGTGTGTAAATGGTTGGTAATATTTATCACGCTTAGAAAGCAAAATTCGAGACTGTATGCTTAATAGGGAAATCTCTGCAGTCAGCACACCATTGTTTTGAAGCACATCTCATATCAGTCTTCAAATATACAAACACACAGTTTAGTGTAGAGTGTTGATAGGATTAGAGTTATTTTACTCCACGTGGAGTTCTGTTTTTATTGTAAAATGAGATTGCATTATTTACTTACATGAGGAAACATGTGACTTGATACCTCTTACAATTTTTATGTTGTGTTTCAGAGAAATTATTATTGAATTATTTAAACTGATACTCTTACCACTGGGATTCTGAGATCGAATCTCAGTCACTCCATGCGGGTTTCGTGGTGGGCGAAACTGAGCATGGGCAGGTTTTTCTCCCATTTTCCCCTGCCACAATTTCATTCTACCATAATCATCTCATCTCTTTTGTTCATCTTCCCCCGTGATGGTACTTCAGGTTTGATTGGCCTGTAATTGTTTTACACAAGATATGTACATATGCTAACAAACATACATAATGCAGAGGAATATTTTTGAGACGCTCATGGAAATATTCTGAAGCCAAAAAATAATAGATAACTTTATCTGGGCTGTCTTGACAGGTCTGAAATATGGCTTATAGTTATTCTATGAGTAGATGAACAATGAAATTGGACTAATAATTTTTTTCGCCTTACTGTCTTGACTAATCTGAACAGTTACATTTTATTGACATCATGCGGTGCATGCAAGAGTGGCACATTTAACTTCTGATTTGCCCACACACCCACCCCTAACGACGTGTAGAATGACCTTGACATATCTTCTAGGGTTTCTTGTTTAGAAGAAAGGGATAAACAACATTAGCCTACAATTTATACAATCATATTTAATTATACAGTGTGTTACGACCGAGATAGAAAGCGGTGCCGTTTACAAAGTGTTAAAAATGCAGTGTAGGGTTGTGTATATCAGGAATTTCAAGAGCTTACCATATTAAAGGGCAGTTCTAAATGATTGATGAAGACATCCTGCATTATGAATCCACCAAAATGACGTAAGTAGCTTTATTAAATTTTTTTTAATAATGTGTAGTGAGGAATTTACCACGTCACTGCATTATACTTCAAAAATAAAGTTAGGGGTGAAAAAGGTGCCACCTGTCTGGGTTAATTTTCTGTGGTTACCTGAACTATAACACAATAAGTTTGAGCGACTGACAACATCCCTGAAATTTATTTTTTGGATTTTTTAAAATTAAAAAAAAAATTATATCATGGGACAAATATGTCCCATAAGTCTTTAGGGGTTTTACATTGTATGCGACAAATTTGTCCCACAAGTCTTCTAAGGGTTAAGTACAATAACAAAATTCCAATTCCTGAAAGAGAATACAAGTAAAAAATTGCAAAAGCAATTTAACTTGATTCATACATAAGGTAGCGACATTTTTAAAAAATGGTGGGTTAATGAATAACACTGGGCAACAAGTTTTCACTTTTAGAACATTGCACAAACGTTGTAATATGTCATATTTCAGGTGTGCTGAAACTGAATCTGCAAACGGTTTCCTTATACTATGTCAGGATTTTTTGCAAAACAGAGATTAGTGTAACACTCAATGCACAAATGCAGTGGTTTTAAGACAAACTTCTTTTATGATGTTTTAAGTAAATTAATAATGCAGTCACTGTTAGAAATGACTAAATATTGCAATATTGTCAATTTAATAGTCAAAATAATATATAGTGATAAGGAGTACAGTTAATCTTCAGTATTCAATGTGATCTTGTTTTTTTGTATGTGAAGCTTTTTCCTGTTGGATTCCTTTTATAAACACTTCTAGGAGTTTCCCTCCTCATAATTCAACAGTAGTCGGCGAGCATTGTGGTGCTCCACCTGCCTTGGTATCTTGTTTCTAATTCCTTGAGATCTTGGTGGAATCTCTCCCCATGTTTTTCACTGTAGTCCCCAAGATTCTCAGGAAAGTAGTCCAAGTGAGAATGTTGCATGTGGACCTTTGGACTCATGTTACATCAAAGTTCCTTGAATGTATTCAACATTTTGTTTACCAAGACTTTGTAACAACATCTCAGAATGATTGCCATGCTAACAACTCTTTCAAATTAATTTTACTTTCAGAAGTATCATCACGAAGGAGCTTCCTGATATCGGGGTCTATAAATATACCTTCTTTTACTTTTGCATTGCATTCGGAACTTTTCACAAATGAACAAGAAGCAATGCCCTTCCTTGTCCAATGTCTTGAAAAATTGTTTCATGAGCCCTAACTTAATAAGGAGAGGAGGCAAGAGAACATCAGATGCCTCAATAAAACTCTTCTTCTTAATGTTTTTTTTTTTTTGAACCAACATTCCATTGCATTTGAGGCCATTCCTTCTTAATCCAATGTTGTGCCTTTGCACAACAGTCTTACTCGCAAATGAAACACAGATATTTTGTATAACCTAACTGTTGACCCAACAAGAGTGAGATGGCTTTGAAATCTGCACACACTTCCCATTCATGTTCTTCATATTTTGTCTCGGTCAACAGTAGTTCCAGATTTTCATAAGACTCTTTGTCAATCACCGAGTAACCAATTGAAAGTGAAGCATGTAAATTCCTATTATGTAAGAGTACAAACTGCATTTTGACACATCAATAAAAGTCTCCATTCAGTGGAGTCATAACTATAATTTCTGAGGAAATGTGATATGATAGAATTTTTCTGAGTTCAAATCTGGATTCTGTAGTTAAGTTTGACCCTAAAAACAAAATTAGACTTAAATATAAACATAAATTTGCAGGTATTGTGAAACAAGTTTTTTCAGAAAATTACACATAATGGAAATTCGTAAACTATAATTTCTGAGATTATGTGACATGATAGGATTTTTCTGAGTTCAAATCTGGATTCTATGGGTACGTTTCATCCTAGAAACGTTCAGAAGTTCCATGCAATGAAATCATTGTTGCCCAGTGTAATTTATCTACATGAGAGGAGCAGGTGGACGTAAACGAATCTGCAACTGTCCAGCCCCACTCCTGGCTATTAATGAATTAAACAAGGACACTTTCTTTCTCTTGAGGTGCTTAATAAGTGGTCGTCCCCTGGAACTGAATGGAGACCATCATTATTCTCTCGGTGGTTCAACTGTTTTCTCATAATTTATCATAAGTAATGCCACGAGTGATTTCCAAATTATCAATATATTCACGACTCACGAAGTGAGGAGTGAATTTATCTAGAGAATTTGGAAATCAAGAGTGGCATTTGTTAGGACTATTTTAACGAATAAAATTAAGCTCTTTACTAAAAAATAATTATTTGAATATAGTTACCGGTGTTTTAAAATATTTATATAGTTAATGTAAATGGCGATGTTTGAAAACAAATTAGAAATGTGAGGTTATGTATATTCACTGCAACTAGATCATATTATTTATTGCCAAATAGGATCGCAATTTTGTCAGAATACACTCTAGTGGAGAAATAATGAAACACATCGAACTATTATAATCAAAATTATAAGTTAATCATTTATATTTTGAATAAATAACTCAGTAAATTCACTGAATCTATTCATTATTTGCTATATTCAATGTATTTGTTGGAGAAAAATAATGATCTAACCTGTTCAGAATTTTAAAAAAGAGGAGCTTTCTTTATCACAAAAGCAGGAGCTGATAGAAATCGATAAAGAGCGAGGTGAAACACCACTGTCATTGGTGTAAAACGGAATTCATTGAAATACGATTGGTCATTGACTACCATTTGCGACATGAGTTAAATAGTCAGAAAAAGAATATTGTCGTAATATCCCAGAAAATTGACACAATGGTCTGACTGTTGTATATCTGGGGCAGGAAACACACATTCTATAGAAAGACGAACCAGGTTGCAATCTGCTCCGCTTATGAATCACATGAGGAGGTGAACTGTAGAATCATGACACATGCTACTAGAAAGTAAATTATGTAGGTAAAATTGGCAGCATTTTTTCTAAGGGTGACTTTAACAAATCCTGAGATTGTCTCGACATTAACCAGTATTATTAATGTTTGTTTATTTATTTATTTATTTAATTGTGCCTAAATACACCAGTTGTATAAGAAATTGTAGCATAGTCACATTTTCTGTCACAATAATGTCTCAGTTCTTCAACTGAAACACAAATCAAAGAAGCAGTTAAATTAAAGTGGTTGCTAACAATATTTGAGTAGAAGATTAGTCTGTTGGTAAAGAAATAATCTTCACAATAGCTCAGTCAATTTATTCCTTATGCTACATATTAAAGATGGAATACACACTAATTTGTCTTTACTGTGAACATTCATAATGCAGCCAACAAAAGGAGGAAGGTTGTTCTGGATAACTGACTATAGTTGTCCTGTTTCTTGAACCATTTACTTCTCTGTTGAAGATTAAAAAGATAATCCTTAGACCACAGCTTCCAAAACATTAATGCATATATTGAATGTACTGCCATCTGCTCATTCTCTTGATTCTTAAGGGTTTTAAGGAAGCTATAGGGTAGCAATCAGTGAACAACCAAGTAGGAAATGACAAGTTACATCTTCAGACATGTGACATAATAGTCAACACTTGACAACTGCCTCATTTTGATATAACAACATGTTATATATAGTCTTCACAAACCTGTGAAGTATTACCTGTTGGATCCACCATAGAGAAATATTGGAGAGCAAGAACGCTAATGGCTTCATTGCCAAGGCCCAGCATTTGAAAACAACAACAACATGTTATAGCCTTCATAGTTAAGTATTGTTATTATTAAGTGGGTCTTATCACATTTTACATCAGACTACCATAAACCGCACATATAAGAAGCTCAAACTGGAATAAATTTCCAATCAATGTTGTTTGACACAGCAAAGTTTTCAATACACGTAATATATAACTGAGGCAGAAAAAAAATTTAAGTTGGGCAGCTGGCCTAATAAAATTAGTACCATTATTACTAACTCTGCAAAATAACGCTCTGCAGGTAAAATTATTTGATGGTTACCATCAGAATCAACATCAGCATTTTTGATCTGACTACTGATCGTCAATATGCCATTGCCATCCAGCAAACATGAAACATTTTTAAATTTGCTTGATGATGCAAGATATTTTTAGAAAGACAATTAATTTCATCAGAATATTCACCTCTCTGAATGAGATGAATCCATTTCTTAATATTAATTGTCAATTTAATTGATTGTCAGAAAAGATATAGGAAATTTTAATCTATAACAAATTTTGTAGACGTAAGTAAATACTGTCTTAAGTACTCGTATATTAAAGTTGGTGAAATCTATGTAGAAATTCATAGGGGGGATAACAATAAATGTAGATTGATAAGAATTATTATCATTTGTGACACAAAAGGGGTTTAAAATTGGCGGTCTTCTGGAAATGGGTAAGCCAGTATCATTACATGTTGAATAATGTAAGATTTATTAGATCTTCATATGAGAAGTATGGACCACACCACCATAAATCAATAGAATGTAACTGTTGGGAAAAATAGAGTTAGAAGATTAGCAGGATTGCTGTTAGTAGGAACATGTCACTAACATTTTATGTTAGTAGTTTCTTGAATTTCAGAAACTCTGTTGTAACAAAAGCATGAAGTTTATAACTAAGTGTAATTATCTAGCCCATAGGTTTAGGACTGCGTGGACATAAGCTCTACACACATCCCTATCCTGACCCAATCATTCACTGTATAATCTGCTTCCCTCAAATCATGTTTGATGTTATTCTCACACCTCATTCTTGGTCTACCAACTGGGCGTTTTCCATCTGGTTTCCCTACAAGAAGCTTCCTTGCTGCTATTTCATTCCCCATTTGTGCCACATGTCCTGCCATCTCATTCTGTGAGAGTTAACTGTTCTTATTATAGGTTTTCTATAAATATCATATAGCTCACTGTTATTCAGTCTCCTGTCTGTTTATCTCTCTTTAATCTCCTCTCTTAATGTAAAGAGTCCATGTTCTGCATCCATATAATATAACTGGAGAATAATAGTTTTATAAATTTTCAGTTTAATATTCTTTGAGAGACGTTGGAATGACAAGGGTCCTTGTAATGCATAATAGCATGTATTTCCAGAATTGAGTCTATGTTTAATATCTTTTTGCATCTCATTCCTATTTGTAATTGTTCCTAGATATTTGAATTCAACCACTTCCTCAAAATTTCCCTCATTTGTCACTAAGTAACTGTTTACATTATATAATGTATTTCTATGTGTGGTCCCGCGCTGTAGCCGAGCGGTTAAGGTAGGAAGCCTTGGCACAGAGCTATGGGACTTGCGCTGGTTCGAGTCTCCATGGGGGAAGAAATTTTCTCATGGTATTTCGGCCAGTATGGGACCGGTGCCCACCCAGCATCGTGAGGCAATTGGGTAGCTACAATAAGTAGCGGCTCCAGGTTGAGGAACCAGCTATAACGGCTGGGGGACTCGACATGCTAACCACATGTCACCCTACACTGGCTGTTGATCATCTACCTCTGTGATTGACACATGTGGATGTGAAGGGCCATCAGCCGGCTGGTAAAAGGGCAACTGCTGAAAAGTGGAAAGACCCTCAATCGGATTCCTATGTGTGAACATATATTTAGTTTTATTGATGTTTACTTTCAGTTTCAATATCTTGGTGATACTCTATAGAGTGTTTGTGTTAGCCCTTTAATCTCCTTGATATTGCTCAATAATACTACATCATCAGCATAAACTAACAGCTTATTAATACCATTGAGTTGTAGGCCTTCATCTTCTTCAGATTGGATGACATGCTCTAGCACAAACTGAATAGTAGAAGAGATAGTGCATCTTCTTGCATTAACCCGTTTTGTATTTCAAAAGTTTTCAAAAACACTGATCTTCCATATGTACACTACTCTTTTGCCATTTAGACACATTCAAATAAGTCTAATTTTTTAGGAATTTCGAACTCCAGCAGCACTCTATATAACTTCTCCCTCTTAATTAAATCATTTGCCTCTATAAAGTATACATATAGTTAATGTGCAGTACTTACATTCCTATTTCATTCTGTAAAATCTGTCTCATATTAAACATCTTATCTGCTGTAGACCTATATCGTATAAATCCACTTTGATGATCTATTATGTCATCAATATAGTGAGTAAATCAGCTTACCAGAGAGCTATGCCAGTGGTAGCATTGTTGCCAAAAGGGTTATCGATATCAGGTGGGTCAAATGCGATAAGCCAGACAAAAAAGACAATAACTTGATTGAAAGAGTGATGATTTTTCACGATAAAAATACAACCAAGAAATGGAAGGGTTCCACTGGGGTAAAATTTTCCGGAGGTGAAATAGTCCCCCATCATTCAGTTTTCCGGGCACGGACTACTTCAGGGAATCCATGCCAAAGGCTGAGACATAGGGACATGTTCCTACGAACATGGAATATTAGGACATTATATAGTAGTGGGGCTTTAGGGATATTAACATTAAGTTTATAACAGGTTTTATTTAGCCTATGGAGGACTATCATTGAATCACTCCATAAATAAATAGAATCAATATTTTGCAATTGAAGTGATTTAAGAACTTTATTTAATATCGAAGCAAGGATGTCTGCTGCGCAAAGTTCATGACGAGGCAGAATCTGTTGCATTATGGGAGCTACAGTTCTTCTATCCCTTGATGTGAGAGCCAGGTTTTCTTGTTTTCTAAAACTAATTACATTCCTCTTTTTTCACTTTTTTTTTATTTGGCTGTAGGTATTATGGCATATTTTTTCTATTGCTTAGGACTGTATCTGTTGTAACCGTATTCATCTGCTAATTCAGGTGAAGTATATTACCTGTCATTATAAATATGGAAACCTTGAGGTGGGTCTGTAGGAGGGATGAGGTTCAGTCCTTTACAACTTGGGTGGTTTTGAGGAGATCAGAATTTGATCGAATTTTTCCCATGTAGGTCAGGAAATTATACGGAACTGCCTGAGAGTGAAAATACTTTCATTCTAAATTTTGACTGGTTTATTTGGGTTGTAGTCTTTGAGTTTCACTCTCCCATTGAAGCTGATTATGCTTTCATCGACAAATATGGAAGGTCGTGATGAGTAGAAAAGAGAACACTTGTGCTGCATTTTTTTCTATCACATCCTGTATCAATTTGTCTTTAGCTAACTTTTTGTTACCTTCATTATGGACAAAATGTAAATTCCAAAACAAAAGGAGAAATTTGTATCGCCAGAAAAAGGGAAATGTGTCTACGCAGCTTCTGGAGAAGTAGTTCTTGATATCAGGACTGGGATGGAGCGCCATGTTGTATACCATGCCGAAAAACAGTTTTATATCGGAAAATTTCCGGGGAGACCATGATGCAATTCTAGCTCTTTTAGTTAAGGGTGTTGATTTTTGTTTGTCTGACCCTGAATGCAGGTTTCCTTTGTTATGTCAAGAATTAAAAAGAAAGGTGAAAATATTCCACTGGATCGATTTCCTGATCAAAAAGAGATGGTAACACTGGCCCCTGCTGAATTTTATTTTTTGGTATATTTGAAGTAGGGTGGGATCTAATTAACTCACCTCTGACCAGCAAGGTGCACCCAGAAGTGGGTTACAGTTTTGACAATGCCAGGAGATAATGTCAGGAATTTATTAAGAATACTTTCTGACATTACGAAAATCACACTACTTTGTGACACCTGTGTATGAATTTATGACTCTGGTTTGTATTTCTCAAGATACTCAGTCTACAGACACCCTGTAACTCTTGTTGTAAAGTTTGATATTTAACTTTGATCACAGGTCACAAAATTTGCTGTAAAAGAGGAAACTGATGATATTAAACAAGAGGTACCAACTATAACAAAGGTAAGGATTTGGTTTTTATTTTCTTTTGTAATATTAGACCATCTATCATTTTGATGTGTGGTTATGCTACTTAATTAATCTGAATGTATTATTTAAAGTGGTTCTGTTGAAAAACCACTCACAGTATTTTCCAGTCTATAAGTTGCACTCGTCCTCGTTTTTACAATTTTTCCAGAATGAACTTAACTTGTGTTTCATGAAACATGATCTTGAAATGTTTTATCTTAACACTGGATGACTACTTTGCATGTATGTGAATCATATCTGTTGAAATGATAATGATATTCAGTGAGATTCCTTGCATGCATTTCAAAACTTTGGTCTTTATTCCTGCTCACTTCACACATGCTAGATAAACATGAGAGTCTAATGTCAATTTGATTTTACAATTAACTGCCTACGAAGATATTGGAAGTTAAAAGGGAGTGTCATGTGAGTTGCATCCATTTTTGAAATTAAGTTAAAAAGTTTGTCTTATACAGCAGTAAATAAAGTACAAGTACTTAGGTTTCTTTCTTTTGCAGCATTTGCTAAGTGTGAGCTTGTAACACACCACTGTGTATTTCTCTCCTTACACTAGAAGACACTGTTCAGGGATATATTTTAGAACTCAGTTTTACCTTCATAACTCTGAAAGTCTCATGTTTTAACTGCCATAGTTCACTAGATATGTGGTGTTCATTAATACAACTTAATAGATGCCAGGAGTTCAGTGGTTTGAATCTTGATGGAGGCAGTGTATTTAAACAGCCTAAACCTTCCGACTGCATCATGACCCTGGTGTTGGCTCAGCCTTTAAATGAAATGAGTATCAGATATTCGCTCTGGGAGTAATAGTCACCATTATGTAGAACTAAGAACGTGGGTGACATCTTGTGCTAATTGTATGGAAAGGTGGAAGTCTTAACCTTGTGATGCACTAGTTGGATCACTTTACCTTATATTTTCCAAGATTTAACCTCTTTAAATTAAACACTTAACTATTTCTTAGTGTTTTGAATGTTACAGAGTAAGAGATGTCACATCAGTTAGCTTTAAAATATCTTTGCTTTCTAGTTTGGTTAAGTTTAATTGGTAAACTGTTGAGATAGGGGCGGCAGTAGTGGGAACTGGGTGAGGTCTTTTTTAGGGTTTGTCTTCACCTATAAGACAAAAGTGAGGAAGGTTAGGGCCCAATGGTGCCCGAAAAACATCCAGACATCATCATCCTTATCATTGTCATAATCATCCTTCATAGGTGTGGAAATCAATGTGAATTAGTATGGATGGATATTGATCAGCCTCATGGGCTAGTGGTCATTGGTCCTGACTACTGTTCATGAGGTCCCGGGTTCGATTCCCAGTCATACCATAGGAATTTTTCCTTAAAGGGAATTATTTTTGTGGTTGTCCATGTTCTGGAATTTAGGTTAAGTTTAGGTTAAGAACTATCCTGGTTCTTCATTATCATTTATCACCCATCATATCATCGGGGTAACATAACTCCGCCTTCCAGGTGCCCTAACCTAAGAAATGGATTACAATTCTCCCAAAGCTAGGGGAGAAATCCAGAAATGTCATAAAAGAAAATCTGGTGGCATTTGAGAAAATAAAAAATATATACATATAAAAAAAACTGCCATCATTTTTTATGGGTATGTTTGTTGTAAACATTTTTGAAGAATCATTTAACAGGTACTATCCCATTAACTGCATTCCTTGTGAACTCACTAAGAGTGGTTTGAGGAAGGGCAGCTATAGGGGGTAGTCACATCGTGCAGGAAATGTGAAAGTTAACCATATCCTTAGCAAGTCAAATTAATGATTTAGTTTTGTTGGTTTACAGAATAAATCTGTATTTTGTTAACTAAATCCTTTGTATTGAGTTTCATTGCAAGAATGTAAACATGACAGCCATGTGAGTAATTTTTAATTATAGCTTTCAGATAAATCCCTACTCGTAATCTTTGTATTTTGCTGGTTTTTGTTTATAATTCTAAATAAGGTGACAAGGTTTATTAGGTCCCATTCCTTGAACATGCGTGTTCAGTTTAATACACTATTAAATATTCTGTAATGGTTGTTAAGAGAAATGCCGAGAGAAATCGCAAACAGTAGATTTGATCTTTATTGATTTGTTAAAGGCATATGACAGTGTATCCAGAATCTTGCTCTGGAAAGCCCTAGAAGAGGCGAATATAAATGACAAAACAAGTAGTATTATAAGGTCTTGATACAGAACAAATGCCAAATTAAGATGGGAAACAGACTCACAAGGGAAGTACTTATGTTGGACCAGTTGGATTGTAACAAAAATTGGAGGATATGTTAATTAATTGACATTAAATATGATGACGTTAGTCATTTTGCTGCGAATTTTATAAAACTCGTGTTATTTGTCATTCAATTTCAATCGCGTCTCATTAACCGGTTCGTAACGATATGGTTTGCTCATTGCAGCTGGTTTCAAGCACAAGTGCTGCTAGCGCAGCGGTGTGATTAAGGTAAATATTAGTCTCCCTCCGTCTTAACATTAATAACTATTTTTGATTACTTTATACAGATAGCAGAGCACTGTATACGTTTTTTACTTGAAATTCAAAATCGCTTATAATTTCTGTAATGGAGTAGCAAAAACAAATTATCATTTACCCTAACGTGAATGGTGATAATGAGGGTCTTCGATGAAATGGTTGTAACAAAGTTTTTGAGAACACCATGAGCATCTGATGAAGCAATCCTGGAGTAGTTACATGTGGCACATTCACTAAAACCAATGTCAAATGCGTTTTCAATCACATTTGTGAATCTCGTTACACTTTGGTCCACGTTACAGTAAGACTTTTTCCAAACGTAAATACGCATATCTTTGTAAACTTCTGCTGACAGTTGATTGTATACAAGGAAATGCAGTTTTATATTTTAAAAAATCTATCAGACATTTTCACGTCACCATCTGATTTTAGACCACCTATTCTTCAAGTCGTCGGACATAGATCTTATATTGACGGGGGGAAAAAAAAAAACATCAAGTGGTTGTATATATTTGGTGGCTCCTGCAGGAATAATTTTCAGCCTTACATTTTTATCGGGTAAACAGTCCTGTAGCAATTGTTCGTCCTTATGCCCGGACCACGAATCGCATATTAAAAGTGATGTTTTGAGAATGTTTTCAAATATTCTTTTGTCATTTTTCCACTGGCACTACAGTTGACTACACATTTGGAGGTGTTAATTATATTATTTTTTACCTGGTAAGTCAGTCGTCCTCAACTAAGTTATTAAACTTCATCAAGTTATTCTAATATGGAGGCCTTTCGAAAACAATGTTTCATCTTCTGTGTTTTAACTGGAACTGATGGTTGATGGTGTTGTATAGGTTGTATAATGGATTTATGTCCATGATTTATAATGGATTAAGACATAAATCCATTATACAACCTATACAACACCATCAACCATCAGTTCCAGTTAAAATGCAGAAGATGAAACATTGTTTTTGAAAGGTCTTGAAGAAATTTAATAATTTAGTTGAGGACGACTGACTTACCAGGTAAAAAATTATATAATTAATATCTTATTACATAACCTCAACGGTGCTTTAACATGAATTTCAAAAGTGTTGAACATTTGGAGGTGTATTCTGTTCTATCTTCTTCTGAACTTTGGGCCCAAATTTGTTTCCAGTAGGTTCTTGAAAACAGAGGTATAATCTATTTCCAAGTTGCCCACACGTTGAAATAAGAACATTTATCGTGTAAGAATTTGCAGTTCCATGGGGTTTGAACAGTAGCAGCAGTGAGCTTTTTGTCTTTGACTGCCAGTGTTCTCTTTCCTGTCATTTCATAATTAAATTGACTTTGGGAACAGTTCCACACATTCTTTGTTGGTATACAGTTTTCTTGAATGGTCTAATTAACGTCTCTTACAAATTTATTTGCGTTTTCAATCGTTTGAGTTTCGTTTTCAATGCCCTTGACAGTGAGAAATTTGGTAATTTTTCTTGAAGAAATATTGTTTTCTTTTTTGAAATTTGAAATGAATGTATTTGAAGCTTTAAATTCATCCAGACCCAATTCCTTCGCTCGAAAAAGAGCCCACGTTTGTAATGCAAATAGTGCACTGTCAATCCCCAATCTCAGGAATCCCGAAATTAATTAAGGATGTAGTCTTTAATTTGGGCGATTTTGTAGGGGTCCCTGTTTTTTAATTGTGAATCTAGATAACATACTTTATTTTCTATATAATTCAAAACTGTTCTTACATTTCGGTTATTAATTAACGATGGCCATTTTTTATTATTTATGAATAGGACTTTGGGCCAGATTTCTCTGACATCCTGTATTTATAAACATTTTTCAAAGTTTCTTCAGAATAGGCAGACAGTACGTTTGGACGTTTAGATTTTTTAACAGGATAGGGCTCAAAGCTACTTGAATTGTCACGTTCCTCACTGGATTCGTTGGCAATTTCAAAGTCTTCAGAACATCCAGTCTGTGTGAGCTTCTGACTGCAAGTAGCATAGTCTTCGAAATCTGAAGTATTTTCGCTAAAGTCCTCTAACCCATTCCAATATTTGTGTTCTATAATTTCTGCCAGAAAATATACAAACTGGTCATCCTCCAAATCAGGTTCTTCGTGTTTTTCAAATGTTTCCTGAACTATAGATTCTAATGTAGTTAAGACGTACAATGGATTTATTATGCCCATTTTATTCTTTTGATGAAATATTTTATAAACACACAAACCTATCACCTGTAAATGTACACATTTACGTGTAAATATACCGTTATGTCCTAAAAAGAAGTATTAATTTACTCTATAAAAGTGCTAATTAATAAATAATAAAACAAATATTGTATTGTACTTTTAATTTATTGAATTTTTATGTTTAAATAGAAACAATTCATGTATACTGTACAAATACTCGACTGTGGGAGTGAAAAAAACATTCACACTCCGGTGTGCTGCTCTTCAAGTAACCATGCCGCTCCGTTGCAATATTTATTTCGTTAGTTTATCTCTCTCTCTCTCTCCCTCTCCCTCCCTCTCTCTCTCCCCCTCCCTCCCTCTCTCTCCCTCTCCCTCCCTCCCCCTGTACTTATTATGTTCTTCCCTCGTTCACCACACTATCATTTTCTGTTTTTATTTGTTTATTTTATTTTTTCCGAAGGTTTTACTTATTTATTCTGTCATGTACCGATGCCAAGCCTTTATTTATTGTTTCTTGTTCCTTATTTCCTATTAAATATTATGCATACTAATTTTCTTAAATAGAATCAGTTTGACTAAAGCAGTGTACTAAACTTTAAACCTCATTTATATCAGATCAATTATACGCCTTTGTTAGTGCGACGTCCTCAAATGTAAACACCAACAGTCCTATCACAGATACAGTGTTTTGAAACAAACGGGTATGAAACGAGATCTTCATAAATGCTAATCTAAATTTTCCATCATGCAGCTAAGCACCAAATGTTCCCACTCTTTGTTGATGCATAAATTCAAACAAGGAAAATAACTTGCAATATCCAGTATTGTTAGTTTGGCGCTACAATAAATAGTAAAGAAAGACTTAAACTTTTTAACATTTTTTTTCAAAAATTGCATAATGGTTCGATACATAACACCGTCTAATTATTCTCAATGCAGGTCTATAGAAAATAAATAACGACTCAGGTCTAGATTATAAACTATATTTTTTTAAACTTTGAATTCAATACCTTCATATATGTCTTATTAACTACACACTAAAAATATATTATACTTTTCTTCTTTTTCTATAGACATATGCCTATTTATTTACACACACACTATGTCAATGATGATTACATGTTATTTCATCTGTTGAGGGGTCTGCCCACTTCTCTTTTTGCTCTTCACTACTTTAATGAGCCTCGTCCACATGAGCATTCCATTCCCTTTTCCTTGTTGTAACAAATATCTTAACATCTATGATATTGCATTCCTCCCTCACATCCTAGTTTCTAACTCTGTCAAATTGTGTTTTGTTTACTAAGGCTGTTAAAATGTTAATTTCTGCTGTTCTTATGAGTTGTTTAGTATCTCTGCTCTTGTATCCACAGGCCATACACCTGTTTTATAAACTTTTACTTTACTTTCTGTGTTTAATATTTGTTTTTCCATATAACATCTCGTAAGTATCCTGATATTCTCGATGCTTTGAAAACCTGAGATCTTACTTCATCAAAATCAATGTACTAAAGCTAGAGATGTGTATCCCAATATATTAAAATCGATAACTTGTATAATTCTAATTTGCATCTTATAGATATACACACATACATTTAGTTATATTTGTAGAGACGTCCATATTAAATTTTTCTGCTGTTGTCACGAATCGATGAAGTAATCATTAGAGTTCGTCATCTGTTCTGGCGACCAGAACTGCATCATCAGCATAACATATTGTATTAATTAATTTATTTCCCATTTGGTAATCTGGTAGGCACTTTACCTCTTATATACTTTTATCTATTATCGGATTAAACAATAAATGGCTTGGAGAATCTTCTTATTTTATTCCTTTTGCACACTTAATTTGTTCCGTAAGTTTCCCATTTATAGAAATCATTGTTTCAACAATTGTATTTATATCCTTTATCATATTTATAACTGACTTGAATTTTTTTTCTTTTCCGAGATTCCTATTATATCTTCTATTTTAGTTGTATCAAAGGCTTCTGTCAAATAAAAACAGAAAGAAACAGGTGTTGTATATTACTTTTCAATTCTAAAGTATATATTTTTATCATAGTGAATGTGTTCCATTACATTAAGACATAAGTAAAGATTAAGACTGTTTGATAAAAACAACATTGTCATTTCTGCCGTAGACTTAATTTAACATAGCTGCACAGAGTAATGAGTAAAAAATAAAAATGTATGATATATATTGTGATTCATTTTGATTGTTTGGTATCCAAGACAGCTAAGTATTTATATATGTCAGTAAGGACAGCATGAAGAAGAGTGTAAAATTATTGGTATTTGAGAATTTTAAAACCAAATAACTGGGAGTGATGAAAGAAAATTTGAGCAGCACTACAGAACATCAGATTAGTGACAGAAGTTGGAAGGAATCACTTTCATTCCTCTGCCATGTAGAAGAGAGTTGTTAATTTTTTTGGCCATATCCAAACCATGAGAAATCATTTTAAGGGCTGATAATTTGAGATGTTGACGTGCCATTCCTAGGGAAGTTCAAAAAGAGTATCACATGTCACTCTTATGTGAAAGTTTAGCAGGAGCCACTCTTATAGACGTTTCTAAGAAGGAGCACATAGAAGTCCATTTAGTTTTTACAGTAGAAAATTGTGATTGGAATTGGGAAAGAGTAGTATTTTGTGATGAATTATCTATTGTACTACAAAGAATTAATTCAGTATTGTTTTAAATCAATGGTAAAGAGAAAAATTTTTGCCTGAACCGGGAATCGAACCCCGAACCTTTAGCTTTCCGTGCTAATGCTCAGACCACCGAGCTAATCCAGGCTTCATTCCCATCCAAGCAAGAATCCTTCCTTTACCTTTACTCTACTGGCCCCACATTCAATTGCAATGAATCATCATTCACAAATACACAATGAATGGCTTCTACTTGAAGAAGACATGAAGGGACTCCACACAGCTATAGCATTATTTATTAAATTAATATTGGGAAGCTATTACTATGATAGAAATAAGTAAATTAATAAACACAATTAAATTATTGTAAATCAATGGTAAAGAGAAAAATTTTTGCCTGAACCGGGAATCGAACCCCGAACCTTTAGCTTCCGTGCTAATGCTCAGACCACCGAGCTAATCCAGGCTTCATTCCCATCCAAGCAAGAATCCTCCTTACCTTACTCTACTGGCCCCACATTCAATTGCAATGAATCATCATTCACAAATACACAATGAATGGCTTCTACTTGAAGAAGACATGAAGGGACTCCACACAGCTATAGCATTATTTATTAAATTAATATTGGGAAGCTATTACTATGATAGAAATAAGTAAATTAATAAACACAATTAAATTATTGTAAATCAATGGTAAAGAGAAAAATTTTTGCCTGAACCGGGAATCGAACCCCGAACCTTTAGCTTTCCGTGCTAATGCTCAGACCACCGAGCTAATCCAGGCTTCATTCCCATCCAAGCAAGAATCCTTCCTTTACCTTTACTCTACTGGCCCCACATTCAATTGCAATGAATCATCATTCACAAATACACAATGAATGGCTTCTACCTGAAGAAGACATGAAGGGACTCCACACAGCTATAGCATTATTTATTAAATTAATATTGGGAAGCTAAAGCTATTACTATGATAGAAATAAGTAAATTAATAAACACAATTAAATTATTGTAAATCAATGGTAAAGAGAAAAATTTTTGCCTGATTTACAATAATTTAATTGTGTTTATTAATTTACTTATTTCTATCATAGTAATAGCTTTAGCTTCCCAATATTAATTTAATAAATAATGCTATAGCTGTGTGGAGTCCCTTCATGTCTTCTTCAGGTAGAAGCCATTCATTGTGTATTTGTGAATGATGAGCTAAAGGTTCGGGGTTCGATTCCCGGTTCAGGCAAAAATTTTTCTCTTTACCATTGATTTACAATAATTTAATTGTGTTTATTAATTTACTTATTTCTATCATAGTAATAGCTTTAGCTTCCCAATATTAATTTAATAAATAATGCTATAGCTGTGTGGAGTCCCTTCATGTCTTCTTCAGGTAGAAGCCATTCATTGTGTATTTGTGAATGATGATTCATTGCAATTGAATGTGGGGCCAGTAGAGTAAAGGTAAAGGAAGGATTCTTGCTTGGATGGGAATGAAGCCTGGATTAGCTCGGTGGTCTGAGCATTAGCACGGAAAGCTAAAGGTTCGGGGTTCGATTCCCGGTTCAGGCAAAAATTTTTCTCTTTACCATTGATTTACAATAATTTAATTGTGTTTATTAATTTACTTATTTCTATCATAGTAATAGCTTTAGCTTCCCAATATTAATTTAATCAGTATTGTTTACTGTTAATATGGAACTTGATTTGACCACAGATACACCACCATTTTTGCCCAGAGTAGTAGAGTATCTGTGTCATGTTGTAGGCGGATATCTCATAATGGGCATAGACCATCACATTAGTGTAAAATTTATAAGCACAAATATCAAAGGTAGAAAGTTATGTTTTTTTATGTAAGGTTGTTATATCCTACCGTAAATCTTTAATTTCTGAATTGATTAGAAATTAATTCTGAGGAGAGAGGATATAGAACTCATAGCCTGATCTCGTTGCTCTCCGGATTTGAACCCATTTGAGAATATGTGGGCAGAAGTAAAGAAGTGTATGTGGAATAATTTGCCTAATCCGCTGCAAAATGATTTATGGAAGCATCTTCCAAGATGCCTGCTGTGGCATAGCTGAGAATAGATAATACGAGTATTAGAAAGGATTATGTGAATCTATGTGCGCTCAATTACAAACTGCGATCATGTTGGAGTAAATATTGATTTGTAACTTTGTTTTTACTTTTTGTTAGTTTTAATTTTCCAAAACATCTGGTAGTTTTTTTGTCATTACACATACTTTCTGTGAGAGTAAAATATTTATTTTCTTTCTTTTTACCTGATGTTGATTGTTAAAACAGTCATAAACGAGAGAACAAAAATTATATTTCATTCTCTTAAAACAGACACAACTTACTGTTTGAATGCACAACTTGATAAATGCAAGATCAAATTGTTACCATTACACTAGAGCAGTGACATGCAGAACACTTCCATTAAAACTATAGATATCAGGCCGCGGCCAACAACATATGGCACCACCCCCTCCAAGTTGTAGCGAAAACACTAGAATGAATGTAAATCTTTAAGCCTGAGTGGCCGACTGATACTAAGCTCTCCTTTCTCACTTCATATTTGAACTGATGCATCCACCAATGAGGAGAATATGTTTCCCGTACTCCATGAACCTTGGTTTGTTTCTCTCTCTGTTTCATTGTTGTTATTTTCTGACCTGCCAACTCTGGTAACTTTTTCAGTACTCCTTAAATTATTCCTTTACATTTTATGAATTAATTGGGTAGTACATATGTATGTATTTGGTCAATTGTTTATTTCTATTTTTCTCATTGCCTTTTCCATCTATTAAATGTACAGTCTCGATTCATTGCTCAAGTGGTCTTCCCAAAATTTCTTGATTTATTCATATTGCTATGTGTATATATATATATATATATATATATAATGCAACCTATTTTATCAAATCTCATATACAAGAAAATACATTCATAGACCCAAAATGTTGTTTACAACATCCTAAATTACATGGAAGCAGAATTAAAAGGAAATAAATCTATAAAAAAAATTACAAATAAAAGCTGTGAGAGCAAGTGGTGTATTACGATCTACAAGATACGAAAGTAAACTGTATAAAACTGCAATTAACTGTACACCATTCCCTTCTCTTCGTGACCATTCTCCCTCTGATTCAGAAGCTTTCAGTTAAGTTTTGTGCTTGATGTACCCATTTGCTCTACTATAACCTGAGCATTTATTTGTAGTATCACAGCAGTGAAGCAAATAATCTTTGATTCTTTTCAACGTGTTTTAGTAAGTGGATTGATCGATAGGACAGAAATTAAAAAATAATGTGCATTATAGTCACTACGATTTATGTATTATTATTTGGAAGTAGAATTTCGAATTCTAGAAATACAATTAAATCCCAAGTAACACAGACACCCTCTTTTCTTATAAGTAAATTGAATAAATAAAGAAATGTTGACATTCATGAAAGACTACGAGTTCATAATATAGTAGAAGATATCCAAACATACAAAAAACTGAACTGCATGGCACATTATGCCTACAAGTCCATATACATACTAGCAAGTTGCTGACATTAAATCCACATGCACCACATCCAGCTTTTATAGGGGTGACACGTTTTCATCATTTAAAACCCACGGATATTGTATCTTGTTTTCTCAAACTGGATTCTCCACTTATGGCAACTATTGTAATATCTCATGTTCCTGAATGATTACAGACCCCATGCTTGTCAAAACTTCATACAAAATCTTCCTCCATGGGGCTCAAACAAACTTTCCACCCATAGCTCTGTGTCATGACATAATGCTTTAGGTTACAGCAGAAGGAGTGGTAAATTTCTTCAACAGAATAGATTGATTTTGTTTTCTAAAAAAAGAAATTCCAATATCAACTTAAACAACACAGAGACAGGGCAACACATAAACAATGCTGGGGAATCAAGAACATCTTGAGATATAACAAGACCCAACTAAGCATAAACCTAATACGTTCATGATATTTTTTTTACCGCTTACTTACTCAGTGGCACTATCGAACCCGTAGGTTCATGATATTTTTTTTACCGCTTACTTACTCACTGGCACTATCGAACCCGTAGGTTCATGGCCGCGCGGACATAAGCTCTCCATACATCCCTATATAGAGCTAATGCTTTCCAATCATTCCCTGTATAATCTACTTCCCTCAAATCATAGTTAATGATGTTCTCCCACCTCATTCTTGGTCTACCAACTGGGCGTTTTCCCTCTGGCTTTCCTACAAGAAGCTTCCATGCACGTCTTTCATTCCCCATACGCGCAACATGTCCTGCCCATCGTAGTCTACTAGACTTAACTGTTCTTATTATATCTGGCTTCCTATAAAGACCATGTAGTTCATTGTAATGTAGTCTTCTCCATTCACCTGTCTGTTCATCTCTCTTTGGTCCAAAAATTTTCCTAACAACTTTATTCTCAAATACTCGTAATCTCCTTTCCTCCCTTAAAGTAAGAGTCCATGTTTCGCACCCATATAATATAACTGGTAGAATAATAGTTTCATATATTTTCAGCTTAACGTTTTTTGAAAGGAGTTGGGACATCAAGAGTCTCTGCAATGCATAATAGCATGCATTTCCAGAATTGAGCCTATGTTTCATTTCTTTGTGCATCTCATTCCTATTTGTGATTATTATTCTTAGGTATTTGAATTCAGCCACTTCCTCAAAATTTCCCTCATTTGTCATTAGCTGTCCATTTCCATTATATACTGAATTTCTACGTTTGACCATATATTTAGTTTTACTGATATTCACTTCCAGTCCTAATTTCTTAGTGTTACTCAATAGTGTGTGCGTGTTGGCCTTTAGTATCTCCTCGCTATCGGCCAGTAGTACTACATCATCAGCATAAACTAACAGCTTATTAATACCATTCAGTTGTAAGCCTTCCTCATTCTCTAAAGATTTAATGGCATGCTCTAGTACAAAATTAAATAGTAGAGGAGATAGTGCATCTCCTTGCTTCAACCCATTCTGGATTTCAAAAGTGTCTGAAAACTGTTTGCCTACACGCACCCTACTCTTTGAGCCATTTAGACACATTCGTATAAGTCTAACTAACTTTTTAGGAATTCCAAACTCCAGCAGGATACTATATAACTTCTCCCTCTTAATTGAATCATATGCTTTTTTGAAGTCTACATATAGTTGATGTACAGTACCATTATATTCCCATTTCTTTTCTAAAATCTGTCTTATACTGAAAATCTGATCTGTTGTAGACCTGTTTCTTCTAAATGCACATAGATGATCTAGAATGTCATCAATATAGGGAGTAAGTCTGCTTACTAATATATTTGTTAGAATTTTGTACGAAGTTGAAAGTAATGAGTTGCCCCTGTAGTTGTTGCAATCAGTTTTATCTCTCCTTCTATAAATTGGTACGATAATTGATTCTTTCCATTCATCTGGAAGAGCTTCTTTTTCCCAAATCGTACTAAGCAACCAGCGTATCTTGTCCATCAATTTTTCTCCCCCTGATTTTATGAGTTCTGCTGGGATCTCATCTGAACCTGATGCTTTATACATCTTCAACTTTTCAATCGCCATTTCAACCTCTAATGCACTTGGTTCTGCGACTAGCATTTCTGCTGTCTGTAACTTATCCTCCTCAATGTCCTGTTCTGTATGTACATTTAATAGCTGATTAAAGTAACTTTTCCTTCTATTTAATATACTCCTAGAATCTGCAATCATATCCCCATTTTCATTCCGAATTATGTTGGTTCTAGCCTGAAACCCCTTCTTCTCTATACTAATTCCCTGATATAATTCTCTAATGTTCCTATTTTTTGCATTCATTTCAAGATCATTAATCTTCTCTCTCAAATATTCCCTCTTTTTACTCTTTAGTAACTTGGTGGTTTCCCATCTAACACTACCCAATTGCTCTAAATTTACCTCATTTGGCTCGTGTAACCATTTCATTTTTGCTACCTTTCTTTTCTTTACCATGTCGGCACATTCCTCATCAAACCATTTTTTATTTTGCCTCTTTTTTAAACAACCAATGCTTTCTGAGGCTGACAATTTAATAGTATCTCTTATAGCCTCCCATTCTTTATTTATATCAGTTTCTTCTTCGTTTGCCACATTGTCATCTGAAGATTCCAGTACCTCAAATCTATTAGCAATTTTGATTTGGTATTCTTGCCGCATTTCATCATTTTTCAAGTTCTTTATTTCATATTTTACAGAATCATTTTTAGCATTTGTTCCTCTCATAAGCGATAGCCGTTGTCTGATTTTCACTCTGACCAGATGATGATCCGAATTGCAGTCTGTTCCTCTAACTGATCTAACATCAATGATGCTACTGTGCCAGCGTTTATCCACTAATACATGATCTATCTGGTTCCGAGTTTCTCCATCTGGGGACGTCCAGCTGTATTTATGAATATCCTTATGCTGAAATGTTGTGCTCTTAACAATGAGATTCTTTGATGTGGCAAATGTGACTAATCTAACCCCGTTGTCGTTACAATCTTCATGAAGACTGAATTTGCCTATTGTAGGTTTGAATATATTTTCCTGCCCCACTTTTGCATTAAAATCTCCTAAGACAATTTTCATATGATATCATGAAAGGCTATCAAATAAGCATTCTAATTCTTCATAGAACTCATCCTTGATCTTGTCATCTTTATCTTCTGTGGGGGCATGTACATTTACAATTATAAAATCTTGTCGTTTACCGTTTAGAATTATGTATGATATCCTATCACTAACAAACTTAATATCTCGGATAGCGGATAGGATCCTCCTTCTGACTAAAAAAACCCATTCCAAATGCAGGTCTGTCTGCTCCCCCATAGTATAATGCAAAGCTTCCTGATTCCTGACTACCTTCTCCTGGCCACCTAACTTCCTGTAAAGCGACTATATCCAAGGGCGATTTATCCAATTCCCGCGTTAATATCTCTAGTGCCTCACTATTGTATAAAGTCCTAACATTCCATGCTCCTAGGAACATGTCCCTGTGTTTGAACCTTTGGCATGTGTTCCCTGAAGTAGTCCCCGCCCAGAGAACCGAATGGGGGACTATTTGACCTCTGGAAAATTTTACCCCAGATGAACCCATGTCCTCTGCTACTGTTATTTTTATTATTAAATTCAGCGTGATCTGTAAATTATTTAGTTTTTTTGTGTCTAGCTATTTATATTAAGAGATTTAAGTGAGTTGTAATGTTTCTGTCATAAGTTTAATTCGTAAAATACTTGATATTCCAGTAGTGTACTATAATCTTATTTTATTTTATATCATATTTAATTATTATTCATACATAAATATTTAATAACTGATACAAAAATACTGCTATGAAATGTGCTCAGAAATACCAGCTTAATAATTAAATGGGCTAGATGTAATAAAATATACCCAAAATTTAATGAAATTTAACATCTTTATAATAGAACTCAGAAGTGGCACAAGTCTCAAACTTCTCACCTCACACGTAATAATGATGCATTTGCATTTTTAACTAAATTCTGCTGTTAGAAATGATCCCTTAACTCCAGCATTTCTCGTTATACCTCGTGTGAATTGATTGGACTTTAAGATCACGTCTTGCTGTCTGGGAACTTAAAAAATACATGGTTTTATTCTTGTTGTTCTGTATGTGTATATTTTCCAATATTATAATTCTCTTGATCTCTCCCAATATTTCCATACTATAGTTTGTTCTTCAAATTTATGATCTTATAACAAACAGTTTGCCACCACCAATTTAATAATTTTCTCACATTTATTACTGCTTTTCTTTGTTTTCTATGCAGCCGTTAATGTAGTCCGTGCAGTTAATTTGATAAATGTCCTTTTTTTTTGCCATTTGTAGTTTCTACTTTCTTACTTCTTTGCTGAAGATTACATGAACTAAATTATGATGATCTTGAAGATTTCTGGGCTGTAGGCTGTGGTCTTGAGGCTTGAAGTTCCCCTATGTTTCACCAGAGACTGTGTCTGGCATCCTCATGGGAATATAATGGTACTGTACATCAGCTGTATGTAGACTTCAAAAAAGCATATGATTCAATTAAGAGGGAGAAGTTATATAGTATCCTGCTGGAGTTCGGAATTCCTAAAAAGTTAGCTAGACTTATACGAATGTGTCTAAATGGCACAAAGAGTAGGGTGCGTATAGGCAAACAGTTTTTGGATACTTTTGAAATTCACAACGGGTAACCAAGGAGATGCACTACCTCCTCTACTATTCAATTTTGTATTAAAGCATGCCATAAAATTTTTGGAGAATGAAGAAGGCTTACAACTCAATGGTATTAATAAGCTGTTAGTTTATGCTGATGATGTAGTATTATTGAGTGATAACGAGGAGATACTATGGACCAACACATACATACACACACTTTATTAAATAACGCTAAGAAATTGGGACTAGACGTAAACATCAATGAAACTAAATATGTGTCCACACATAGAAATGCATTATATAATGGAAATTGACAACTAATGACAAATGAAGGACATTTTGAAGAAGTGGTTGATTTCAAGTATCTAGGAACAATAATTACAAATAGGAATGAGATGCACAAAGAAATGAAACATAGGCTCAATTCTGGAAATGCGTGCTATTATGCATTGCAGGGACTCTTGTCGTCCCAATTCCTTTCAAAAAACGTTAAACTGAAAATATATAAAACTATTATTCTACCAGTTATATTATATGGTTGCGAAACATGGATTCTTTCCTTAAGAGAAGAATCAAAGATTACGAGTATTTGAGAGTATAGTGCTTAAGAATCTTTTTGGACCAAAGATAGATGAACAGACAGATTAAAGGAGAAAACTATATAATAGTGAGCTACGTGATATGTATAAGAAGCCAGATATAATAAAAACAGTTAAGTCTCGTAGGCTGCGATGGGCAGTAGATATGGCACATATGGGGGATGAAAGAGGTGCATGGAAGCTTCTGGTAAGAAAACCAGATAAAGAACGCCCAGTTCGTAGACTAAGAATGAGGTGGCAAAATAACATTATCCAGGATTTGAGGGAAGTAGATTATACAGGGGATGATTGGAAAGCATTAGCTCAGGATAGGGATGTATGGAGAGCTTATGTCCGTGCAGCCATGAACCTATGGGTTTGATAGTGCCAGTGAGCAAGTAAGTAAGTAATGGGAATATAATGGCACTGTACATCAACTATGTGTAGACCTCAAAAAGCATATGAATAAATTAAAAAGGAGAAGTTATATAGTATCCTGCTGGAGTTCGGAATTCCTAAAAAGTTAGACTTATATGAATATGTCTAAATATCACAAAGAGTAGAGTGCGTATAAGCAAACATTTTTCGATACTCTTAAAATCCACAGTGGGTTGAAGCAAGGAGATGCACTGTCTCCTCTAATATTTCATTTTGTACTAGAGCATGGCATAAAATCTTTAGTGGATGAAGACCTACAACTAAATGGTATTAATAAGCTGTTAGTTTATGCTGATTATGTAGTACTATTGGGCGACAGCGAGGAGATACTAAGGGCCAACACACACAAACTATTGAGTGACACTAAGAAATTGGGACTGGATAGAAATATCAATAAAACTAAATATATGGTCGCACATAGAAACACGTTATATAATGCAAAAGTTCAGGTAATGACATATGATGGAAATTTAGAGGAAGTGGCTGAATTCAAATACCTGGGTACAATTATCACAAATAGGAATGAGATGCACGAAGAAATTAAACATAGGCTCAGTTCTGGAAATGCGTGCTATTATGTATTACAGGAATTCTTGACGTCCTAACTCCTTTCACAAAAGTTAAACTGAAAATATATAAAAGGGTTATTCTACTGTTATTGGATGCCAAACATAGACTTTTACTTTAAGGGAGGAAAGAAGGTTATGAGTATTTGAGAACAAAGTTCTTAACATTTTTGTGCATGGAAGCTTCTTGTAGAAAAACCAGAGGGGAAACGCCAAGTTGGTAGATCAGCAACGAGGTGGCAAAATAACATTTACTATGATTTTAGGGAAGTAGATTATATGGGGAATGATGGGAAAACATTAGCTCGGGATAGGTGTATATGGAGAGCTTATGTCCACGCACGTACGGGTTCGATAGTGGCGCCAGTGAGTTAGTAGTAAATTATGCACAAGAAAATATGGTACATTTTCTAAAAAAATACTTCAGGAATATTAAAAATGGAAAAATTAGAATAATGGTTGTACAGCTCATTAATTGATACAGGATCACAAAAGTTGAAGAATGCGGTAAGTATTAAAACATATGGAAAGACCAATAGAACTCACATTATAAAAAAAGAACAAAAACATTACAATAAATATTGAAGTTCCTGGGCAAGCTTGATTTGATCTATATTTTATTCAAACTCCGCCAGATGGTACAAGAAAAGCTGGAATTTCAGCTCATCAGTATTTACTTTTTTAATGCTGATAATGATCTCAGAAGTCTGTCCATGTTAGAGGATGATATATAATAAAGTCATGTTTATAGCTTTCGATTCATATATGTATTTTGTTTATTATTTTACTTTTAATGTCTCATTTACCATATGTAGGTGAAACTTGCATATATTTTTCATTATTACTGTACATGTAATGTATCTCTATATTGTGTTTCGGTCTTCCTGTAATACTGTGAAGAACTGAAATGCTACACAGTATCAAATAAAAAGATGAAAAAACAAATTTTACATTGCTGCTGAGGATTTTTTTAAACTCTTACGGAATGTATGTTACGTAGAATAGTGCTTCGTTGTGACACATTTGTTTCTATAATGTAATATTTTCAGATGGACCAGACTGAAGAAAGCCATGCTGAAATATACAGTCCTAATCATAGATCACAAACAGAAGACATAGACCTAAAATGTACGTCGTATAAATATTTTGTTTGTAACAAGCCATTTTCTAGTAAGTCCGATCTTAGTAGACAATTACCTGTACTTAGTAACGAAACATTTCTTAAATGTTCTGTTTGTAATAAGTCATTCTCCCATCAGTCCTCTCTTAATTCACATTTACTTGTGCACAGTAATGAGAAACACTTCAAATGTTCTGTTTGTAATAAGTCATTCTCCCAGAAGTCCAATCTTAATACACATTTACTTGTGCATAGTAATGAGAAACACTTCAAATGTTCGGTTTGTAATAAGTCATTCTCCCAGAAGTCTACCCTTAATGCACATTTACATGTGCATAGTAATGAGAAACACTTCAAATGTTCAGTTTGTAATAAGTCATTCTCCCGGAAGCCCATTCTTAATACACATTTACTTGTGCATAGTAATGAGAAACACTTCAAATGTTCAGTTTGTAATAAGTCATTCTCCTTGAAGTTCAATCTTAATAGACATTTACTTGTGCATAGTAATGAGAAACACTTCAAATGTTCATTTTGTAATAAGTCATTCTCCCAGAAGTCCTATCTTAATACACATTTACTTGTGCATAGTAATGAAAAACATTTCAAATGTTCTGTTTGTAATAAGTCATTCTCCTTGAAGGCCAATCTTAATAAACATTTACTTGTGCATAGTAATGAGAAACACTTCAAATGTTCCATTTGTAATAAGTCATTCTCCTGGAAGGCCAATCTTAATAGACATTTACTTGTGCATAGTAATGAGAAACACTTCAAATGTTCAGTTTGTAATAAGTCATTCTCCTGGAAGGCCAATCTTAATAGACATTTACTTGTGCATAGTAATGAGAAACACTTAAAATGTTCCGTTTGAAATAAGTCATTCTCCCGGAAGTCCATTCTTAATGCACATTTACTTGTGCATAGTAATGAGAAACATTTAACATTTTCAGTTTGTAATATATCATTCTCCCGGAAGTCCAATCTTAATGTACATTTACTTGTGCATAGTAATGAGAAACACTTCCAATGTTGAGTTTGTAATAAATTATTCTCCCAGAAGTCCAATCTTAATAAACATTTATTTGTGCATAGTAATGAGAAACACTTCAAATGTTCAGTTTGTAATAAGTTATTTTCTACGAAGTTCTATCTTAATGCACATTTGCTTTTGCATAGTAATGAGAAACATTTCAAATGTTGATTTTGTAATAAGTCATTCTTCCAGAAGTCCACACTTAACACACATTTGCTTGTGCATAATAATGAGAAACTCTTCAAATGCTCAGTTTGTAATAAGCCATTCTCCCAGATGTCCAATCTTAATACACATTTACTTGTAATGGGGAACACTTCAAATTAAGTTATATAAATAGGAAGTAACACTATGAAGTTTTTTAAAATTGTTTATTTTTTCTTTCATTTTTTATGTTTTTTTCTTTCACTCACCTCATAGTTCATAACTCCTAGCAGACCCGGGTTTCGTCACATCATGTGTGACATTCTCAATGCTGTGTCACGTCAGATTGGACGTCAGTTGTGAACTAGACACAGCATTGAGAATGTCAGAAGTGATATGATGATACCCGGGTCTGCGAGGAGTTATGAAGTATGAGGTGAGTGAAAGAAAAAATAAACAACTCTCTTTAAATGTTCAGTTTGTAATAAGTCATTTTCCCGGAAGTCCAATCTTAATGTACATTTACTTGTGCATAGTAATGAGAAACACTTCCAATGTTCAGTTTGTAATAAATTATTCTCCCAGAAGTCCAATCTTAATAAACATTTATTTGTGCATAGTAATGAGAAACACTTCAAATGTTCGTTTGTAATAAGTCATTCTCCCAGAAGACCACTCTTAATACACATTTACTTGTTCATACAAATGAGAAACATTTCAAATGTTCAATTTGTAATAAGTCATTCTCCCGGAGGTCCACTCTTAATACACGTTTACTTGTGCATAGTAATGAGAAACACTTCAAATGTTCAATTTGTAATAAGTCATTCTCCCAGAAGTCCCTTCTTAATTCACATTTACATAGACATAATGACTAAGGAATGTATGTCTAAGTGCAACATCTTTTTAAAGTATAATTTTCATTGGTTTAATACAAGTTCATTTACCCAACACTGCTGTAATAAATAAGAGATGTATATTTAACTTCTGTACGAATTAAATACTATATATATATATATATATATATAATATATATATATATATGTATATATATATTTATTTATTAGTAGGGGTGACATGAGGTAAGTTATCAGGGCCTCCATCTGGTGTAGCTTGTTTTCTTAACCTAGAGCCGCTACTTATTAAAGTTACTCAAATTCTTCACAATGCTTGGTGGGCAATGATCCCATATTAGCCATAATTCCATGAGAAAATGTCTTCCCCCTTTCAGACATGAACCATAGATCGGTGCCAAGGCATCTTGCCTTATCCATTCGTCTAGAGCGTGGGACATTGGATTATTTACAACAATTCAATATTTTCTATATTAAGTTGAATCCAAAACAATGGCAATGTGTGGAAAAAACATACAACGGGTGAAAATTGAGATTGATGGAAAAATTATAGAACAAGTGTCAGATTTCTCTTACTTAGGAAATGTATTTGCAGAGTATAAGAGTGACATTGATTCAAAATTACAAAAATATAATATTATGAATGGGGTAATACGAAGACATTTTGGTAAACAGATGAGGACAGAGACAAAACTAAGATTACATAACATCACATCAAAAGCTGCCCTAAAATATGGAAGTGAAATTTGGATTTTAAATAAAAGAAACTCTCATAAACTTCAAGTAAGCCAAATGCGCTTCTTACGATCATTGTTAGGAGTTAATAGACTGGATCACCAAAGGAACACTACTATCAGAGGAAAACTTGGAGTAACAAGTTTAAATGAAGATATACAAAGATACCAACAAGAATGGAAAAATCATCTGAGAAGAATGGCAAGAAATAGACTTCCAAAATTGGCATTCCAATATACCCCAACTGGACATAGGGACCAAGGAAGACCAAAACATCGGTGGAAAGATCAAGATCATCTTCGCTAGGTTTACCGTACAGGCCACATGGCCTAAAACGAATTTGTTCATGATGATGATGATGAAGTTGTTAGCACTTTGAATTTCCAAAGAACAATCCCATCATGTTTGATAAATTGCATCCTGAATTTTTATGAAAATGCATACAACTTGTCCTTCTTAATCTTTGCCAATTATTTTATTTTTTTGAAGAATAATTTGAGGTCATCACTAACGCGTAGACAAGAGCAGACATGATACAAACTGCTAATGAATACAATTATCTTCATGATCCTGTAGCTCTATTTAGGATCATAGGACATCAATAAGAGCTTTCCACCGGACAATATTACTGGCAACATCTTTCACTACTTTCCTGACAGTAGAAAGATGATTTAGTTTAAATTATTTCAGAAATATATTTTTAATTTGAAAGTTGATTTCTCAGCCATTATACCTGTGATATTATTGTTATGACATTTTATATGGTTATTAAGTTCTGCGCTGTGCAAAAGTGTTTTTTTTACAAAAGAGTGAAAATATCTGTTTCCCTATCCAAAATAGAAAACAAATGCTGAGGAACATAAGTGAAGAGATGCTGGTTGACAAAAGGAGAAATGTCTTTTTCTTAATTATCATTGTACCGACATTAATTTGTGATGGCTCTTGCTAATAATAGTGTCCGGTGGAAAGTTCTTACTGATGCCCTACACCTGTTCAGTTTATATTAATAATCTCAGGCCTCCATTGGCGTGTATTGGATATTTTTTTTAGGGTAAGCTATTTGGGAGTAAATGCCAGAAACTTTTTTTTTTCTGAAATATCGTATTTTCGAAAGTCGTGGAGAGGAAATGAGTTTCTTTTGGATTGTGACACTTACTCACTTTTCAATTTAATTCCGTCTAAAAGTTTAATTACCTTATATATATATATATTACATAGCTTTATTTTAGTGAATAAAATGGAATTATCGAAAAACAGAGAATTTACTCGTCAACATTTTTCACGTTCAAATGTTCTAAAAATAATATTCAGTCTAAATTACTGAATCTATAATTTATTTGACACAGTATAGTGTCAACAATTTGTACGTACATTTGTCTGCATTTCACCTGAAGTTCATTTTTTTTGTTCAAATTCTTACCGTTTGTTTTCTAAGATTTAAATTTTTTTAAATCTATTTATGCAGTAATCAATATCGTGAAGTTTTGCTTGTAGCATTCAAATAAACTGTCAGTTACGAGGAAAATATTAGCAAACGTATTCAGTATAAAATTGAAATCAAATATTGCAGTACGATTAAAACTCCATGTGTAGCAATATAGGCTTCCTGATACCAATATTATCGTCTGGATTCGTAATTTTTTCAAAGACAGAAATTAGCACATCCCGATATTCATGTACTGCTCCAACTAAACTAGAACTGTAATTTTACCGCGTCGAAGACACTCTTGCCAACCGTTTCTTTCTTTCTTCATCAAAAACACTTCTTTTGGTTGATTTTGAAAAGAATGCAGCTAGTCCATTCAAAGTAAGGAATAAAATGTATTCTTAAATGATGGTCACGGATTAGAATAATACTGGAAGAACGAAAATTGCATTTGGAAAAGAGTTTTTCACTTTCAATTACAGTCCATTGAACTGACTTACCATGACAGATGCTCCATCATAACTTTGTGCAGTAAGTTCCTTCTCACATCCGAAATCATGAATCAGTTGAACCACTATCTTGTGTAATGCATCAACTGTTCTATTATCAGAAACGTTAATGGATCCTAAAAATCGTTAATGTACTTGGCCCCCGCCGATGACGTACCAAAACACAGGATACAGCTGAAAGAAATTACTTATGTCTGTTGCCTCATCTAAAACAATGCAATTAAAATTTGATTCATTGATCTCCCTCTTTGATCTGTCCATTAATACGTTTGGTATGGACGGACTAGATCATTCTGGATTAAATTTGACATTCCTGTAAATATCGTAAAATGTTCTAAATGGTGCTTTAGTTTCTCGTCATATTCACCGAGTAATTTCACGAGTTCAACGTAATTGTATTTATTGATAAAGTCGCGTCACATCTGTACTCTGACAAAAAAAAAAGAAAAAGAGAAACTACATCGATGAAGCGTTTTGCCATGACTCTATTACAAGATTGAGTTGCAAATCCCAATTTGTTTTCTGATTGTCCAACACATGTTTAGTTCTCGACTTACCGAAGATTTTTCATTTATAATGGAGATCAAATGATTTTTAGACAAACTATGCTTTTTAATGGCTTTATGTATGTTTCCCATGTCGCTATAACCCACAGTGTTCCATAGAGATCTTTCGTTATTAAACAGAAACATGTCCAACAATACAGTTTTGAGCACGAGGACACCCTTTTAATCACTCGTTGCTATTGTAAATTTGCGACTTGAAACGCCTTAGTTGTGATATTTAATTCAGGAATAAGTGTACCACTTTGTATTACTCGTTCCTCATCTTCGAATGCACTCCAGACAAAGTTACTTTTACGATAGCACATGTTACGCAGTCACATGCGCTTTGTCCACTATCTTGCCCCACCTGAGCTTCCACATTTTCAACACTGCTGTACGCAAGAAGCTAAAGTGCTTACCTTCCAGCCATAACGCATATGTACATTCCATTATTAAAATGATGTTAATATATTTTACCATAATAATATTATCTTAGCATACTAATACTTCAATATAGACACGACAATTACTGTTGAGAATTGTAGGACTACAAGCTTAATTAAAAATGTAATAATTTTGATTTAAAATAAGTTTTCACTACTAGCCAAGTCCCGCACATTTGATATTGCAGGACCACAGATAACTCAACGAAAACTTACGAGACACACGATCACATCCCAGCAACTTCTAACTTATCGTGTAGAGCAAGAGTGGTTTATAGCTGGGGAGCCGGATGGTACAAATCGACTATGCAAATAATGACCAGGTCACTAATATTATCATTAAATTGCATTGAAATTTTATGTTATTCAATAATACTGATTATTTCTATGATGTTTCTCATTATTTTTTTTTTTTTTGTCCTGGGTAAGCAATGCTTACCTTGCGTCTATTGAATTCACGCCACTGCATGCCTCAAAATGCAAATGATGAATTAACAGCTTTTTGTATGTATTTTTTGAATCCTAAAATGTATCTGTGACTTATGAGAAATATTTGCTCATTTTGTACCCAAAAGGAAAATCCCACTTGTATATATTGTAAGTAGCAAATTGCATATTTTCATATCAGCATATCGACAGTAGGCAATGAAAACCTCGTAATTCCATCAGTCATTGAAAACCACACAACTCCAATAGCCAGCACAGATATATGTGATGCATAACCTGCTGAGAACACGGACTACAAATTTATTAACAACTTCACTTGTATTCTGTAGTAAAATATGTGGCAACTATTGCTGTAACAATTTTCATAATTATTTAAAAAGGTTATTTGTTTCTCCTGTAAAATTTACCAAAATGGAGTTACGAGGTTTCATTGCCCACCATTAATATGTAACATTAAAAAATATATTGGCATAATCATTTATTAAAATGTGTTAATCATATCCATTTTAATTTCAGATATTGTTGTTATTACCTCATGTATACGTTCTTTGTATTTCTACAAAATGCTGTTAAATTTAATATTCTTATCTGGTTATGATATTGTATATGTACACCCTTAGACAAAAAAAATGAGTTATCTCTTGATTCTATCAACCGATCGGGAAACTTCATGAGCACTCGCAGAAGCCTTATTCACATTAACTCGTTTTCAGTAATTGTACTGTGGTGTTTGCTAGTTAACGTAGTGCACACTCAAGTAACATAAAAAAGAGAGTTTGTCTTTGTGTGTTTCCGTGGTCGAGCGGTTTAACACGCAACATCTGCCTTCGTAACCTCACGGGTTCGATTCCCATTCTACTTTTTTTTTTTTTACTGAATTTCGCCTGTAATATAGTTTCATATTTAATTTTATATTCGAGTTTTTTGGCTTTAATGCAAACACAAAACACATAAATGAAAACCTTCTAATAATTAAATGAAGAAAGAAAATAATATCTTCTAAAATTAAACTTTAACAAAAAAACAAAATCAATATCGGCATCTATTGCCGCCCTCAATCTGCGGGACATTGATACAATCAAATTTCTACAGGCACGTGGACGATCGGCTAGAGCATCCCAGGCGTCTTGAATTTGTGCAATGAGCCATCTTTCGTTTTTTTGTGCATCTGCAGGCCAATTAGAGTTCATCTCTATTTTCATCTTAGCCCATAAAATTTCGATTGGAATCAACCTGGTGAACAGCGAAATTTGATTTGCCTTCTCCTTTAACAATGAAATCAAATTTCGCTAAACATATTTCAGAAAGCGGGCACAGTTTCAACAATATCGATAATACAATGTAAATTATACACAGAGAAAACAACAGACACAAAATTAACATTTTACAAGAAATCGAAATTATCAAGAAGGCCAAGAATACAAACATTCTCAACGAAAATGTGCCTAATAAGCAAAGCCCTCTATTAGACGTACAGTTAATTCAATACTACTACAACAACTCCAAAAGATGAAGCATGCATCGAAAGGCCTAGAGTGAAATTAACGAACATTTTAGATAGTTGAGGAAGACGGTAGTATACAAGGTAAAAATAAATAATAGTTTTAACAAACTAAAACAACTCGCTTTATTAGAAAACCTGAACTAAAAAATGAAAAATAATTTTATTTTCCAAAACGCTTGGGATAAAATTAAAATGGTCAACAAAAAAAAACTCCAACACATCTAGAATAAACTAGAGTTATCTACAAAAAAAACAATTTTAATATCAAAAGCGTGGGGTGCTCTATATCAATTAATACTTATATTTGATAATAAACAGATATTGGTAAAAGTAAAGTCTCTAAGAAGAAAACGTAAAAACCACAAAAAGTACCCAAACCTTTTGATGGTAAAATTATTTTTTTTGTAGATAACTGTACTTTTATTCTAGATGTGTTAGAGATGATTTTTTGTTAACCACTTTAATTTTTTTCCCCAAGCGTGTTGGAAATTAAAATTTAAAAAAAAAAAATTTGTTCGGTTTTCTAATAAAGAATGTTGTTTTAGTTTCTTATACTATTATTTATTATTTTATTTTTTAGTTTGGTTATATAATAAAGCGTGTTGTTTTAGTTTCTAAACTATTGTTTATTATTTTAATTTTTAGTTTAATTGATTGTAATAAACCGGAATCCTATGAAAATTTAATTACTTTATACTTTTCTAAAAAAACCTCCGGCCCGGATTTGAACCAGCGACCTTCTGATTGCTGAAATTATATACCTCTACAGTCCACCGCTCTACTAACTGAGCCCTTACAACGATTGAGTAAGAAGTCGGTAAGTCCGCAACCTATTACACAGGTTTTTATTTTTTTGATTTTCCGATGATTCTGGCCAGGATTTTAGAAAAGAAGTATGAAATTATTGTATTGTCATGGGTCCTTTACAAGTATATAAAGTTTCAAGTCTATCCTATGTTTTTAAGTGGATGAAAATCGCATTCAAAGATTCCGTTACATAGATACAGGTTCGTTACATAGACAGATACAGGTCAAGCTAATATAAAGCGTGTAAAAGTATATAATTTAACATTGTTAACGGTATAAAAAAATTATGAACTTAAAAAGTATAGATTAATTCAAATGTCGAAATAAAATGTATTTAATTCATGAAACGTTTTAATACAAATATCACGAAAGAAACTGCGTAATTGAAGACGCGAACCTGCGATCTTCATTAACAGAAACAGTGACCACGTTTTTTTACCGCTGAGCTATCGGGACGCATAGAAGAGTCTTCAGTTCATGCCACATAGCACCGTAGCTCAGGGACTGCACAATTATGACTAGTTTCCTAGTTTGAACCCAGCGCTGTGCCGAGTATGACTTAGAAGAAATGTGCGTTCAAGAGATGACTCATTTTTTTGTCGAAGGGTGTACACTTTAGAACTGTACTTTAAGCGAAACAGGGTGCTTAACAAGTGGAATGAATATTACTGCTACTAAAAATAAAAAATGTCCTCACCTCATGTCTAACTCAGGGTCAGGTCGAGAGATGAAATGAGATGAAGCCCCTATATTTATAGAGGTCTGTGAATGACAAGGGTGCCGGCCGACCACACCTGACGCACCATCGCAGGGGGCAGATGAACGAAATGAAACAAAATGATTCAGATGAATATGGGAAATTGTAGAATGAAATTGTGGCAAGGGAAAAATGGGAGAAACCCCCAAGAAAAACCTGCCCAGGCTCCGTTTCGTCCACTACGAAATCCATGTGGGGTGACCAAGACTCGCAAACGGGACCCCAGTGGTCAGAGACGAGAGTCTAACCGTTTACACCCCAGAGCCACCTATATTACAACTACTAATGAGAAATATTTCAAATGTTCTCTTTGTAAGAAGTCACATCTTAATATCCAATTACTTAGGCTTAGCAAGGAGACATCATTCAAATTATTGGATTATAATAAGCGAATCCTTTGTAAAACACATTTGCTCTCTTTGGTTCCATTTAATCAATATTGTATTTAATGTGTAGGCCTGCGATACACTAACCTAATGGAATTAGCGGGCAATCCTGTGTGTTCTGGTTATATCAACAATACTCTGTCCTGGTTTAACTCTGCTACTGAACCACCACCTGTGTTCACCAGGAAGTGTCCGTGTGGTGACCGGAATTAAGAAGAGTCCTTTCATAGCTCGTACATTTCGTAAGATACGTTCATGTTTGGTACCTGAGAATACATCTGCCCCACCCTGACACAAGGATTAGAAATGTTAGGTCTGGTGCTCCAGGTTGAGCTGAGGCTGACAACCTCGTCCTGTGATATTGTCGACCTAGTTCCTGTTGACAATCTCAATACAAATAGCAGACTGATCCATAAAGGAAATGACAAATTCCTAATAGAAAGGATGCATGAGTTTGAATTTGGACATGGAATGATTCTGGAAATGGACGAATGGAATATTGTTATGAGATAGACCTGGGTCATTCATGGACTGTATAACCTCATTGTATGTACAGTAGTTATGATCAGAGCCCACTATATCATGGGCATCACATTTGGACAAAGTCTGCAAGAAGTTTATAATTTTTTGTACATTATATGTGCAACCTCCGTAAACCAGGTCACAGAACTCCAGCTTTTGGCTCTGATTGGTAGACAGTTGCCTCTATTTCTTACACCACACTTTACTTTGTCCACCTCATCGCCCCTTTATCTTTATACTCTCTTCCATTTACTACCTTCCCACCACAACATAATTCATAGGCGAGAGACAACTTAACTCTAGCTGCACCTTTACATCTAACATCTCACTATTCCTCATCCTTCTTTGTTTCAGCTACTCACCTCTGGATTTCCCTTCCATTTTATACCAAGGTCTGCTTGACTCAAAAACAAGCTCACTCAATATTTCCTTGGACAACATAATCAAGTTTAAGGTATATTTTTATTATTAATTTATATTTTATACCTTCATCTTCAAGCTATTAATAGAATAAAGTTATAAGTTTTATTATTATGTTCATTATTAGTATATTTTATTATTGTTTTTGTTATTTTAAAATATGTTGTACTTTCTTTGTCAGGTGTATACTGTCCAAGGCCTATTATGTGCTATTAATTTATAATTTATTTAACATCTGTGTAATTTAACCCTGGAGAAGTAGAGGAGAAGACCTTATGGTTCTAACTGCATCAGGTAAAATAAACCAATTTATTATAACATAGGTAGAGTGGTGCGCTACAATCTCCGAGGATTAGTCACTTTTTTTCATATTGTATTGCTTGTGGAATTTCGAACTCATAGATCATAAATTAATTTTCTCAAAACATTGGACGTTTCTCAACATTTTTTTTAGAGGTTTCTAGGTGTTCAGGTTCTATTAATTTATCAATATTTATTTTTTGTTCCTTGATTTTTGGTTCATTTTTCCATCTATTTATTTTACCGCTATATACTGTTTTAACAAATAGTGGTGAGAGTTTGCTATTGCCCCACGATGAGTTCTAACATCAATTATACTTGAGGCATTCCTCTTGTGTATTAATGTGTGGTCAATCTGATTAGCTGTTAATCCATCAGGGGATCTCCAGGTCTCTTTGTGTATATTTTTCCTAGGAAAACAGGTGGAGCTGATTACCATATTCTTACGGCTGCAAAATGTATGATTCTTTGGCCATTGTCATTGGATGTTGTATGCAAACTATTGTACCTTTATATATTCTCTCTTGTTCTACTTCGGCATTTAAATCGCCTAATATGATTTTAATATTGTTGGATGGTAAACTGTCATAGGTTCTTTCTAAGTTATGATAAAATTGATCTTTCATATTCTCCTCTGTGGGCGCATGGGTATTGATGATTGATAAATTGAAGAATTTAGTTTTTAGGCGAATAACACATATTCGTTCATTAATAGGTGTAAATGCTAATACATTTTTCCTCGTCGATTTAGTTACAAAAAATGCCACTCCAAATTCTCTTTTTCCAGCTTGCTTCCCGCTCTGGAATATAGTGTGTGTTTTAGTATCATATATGTCATTACCCATCCACTTTGTCTCTTGTATAGCTGTTATTTGTATATTATATTGGTGTAATTGCTGTAGAAGAGATTTTAGGCTCCCAGTTTTATAAAGGGTTCTAACATTCCAAGTGCCAATTCGTAAGTCCATTTTCCTTTGCTTTAGTCGTCGGTGTTGTAGACCATCATTCCGAGGCATGTTGGGTTTCTGAACGTATTTGTTTTTACGAGGTAGGGATGTCAACCCCACGCCGAACCTCCAGCAATCCTGGGGGGTCGATGATTTTCTGTTGGGGTTTTCTCCCTTAGCTGGTACGTCCCAATTTTTAAGCGTTGGGAACTCGCCTTTTCGCCCCTGCAGTTCTTAGTATTAACCAGGAGCCACGACGAGGATGTGGTGCATTGTGCTGGGCAGGAATAAATGACATTTCTGAGGTTTTATTAGTTGTGCACACTCCTGAGAACACATATTGCTCTTTCGGCTCCCAAACATGAGCAGCTACTGCTGATTTTTCCACTTCACCATTTTTGACATTTCTAAGATGTTCTTTCACCCTTGTTTTCAAATTTCTTTTTTGTTTTTCCTATGTAAATTTTGTCACAATCCCTGCATTTAATCTGGTAAATTCCTGATATGTTTTCTTCTTTAATTTTATAATTTTTGTTGGTTTTAATTATTGTGTTGAGGTTATATTCATTCTTCAGTTAAACTTATGTTTTATATTTGAAGGGAAAAAATATAGGCTCAGACTGGGGTTTGAACCCAGGACCTTTCGCATTCTACACGAATGCTCTACCAACTGAGCTACCTGAGAAACTCCAGTCTAAATGCAAATGTTTCTCTTATATACGCTGTTAATTCCCGCGCACCAAAATGCTTCTATCTTGAAATGGTGGCTTCTTTTCAAGAAGTCTTTTAATTGGGAATTTTACATTACATTATAAAGCCAGTACGGCTTCTTTCATTGTTTTTATTATTCATTTGTTACATCTCAATGATAGATAAATTATATTTGAAGAAAAAAATATGTGCTCAGACCGGAGTTTGAACCTAGAACTACTCTTTATAGGAATTATGCATGAAAAATCCAATAATAGCTGAAAATAGGTTCCAAAAATTATGCAGCGAAAAAAAAATCAATCGTGCAGGAACTGCATAAATAAGCCAATTGTTCAGCAAGTTGAATTTACTGAATGTAATGTCAACCCTTAAATGGGAAACTTAATTTGTTAAACCAACTTATTTAGACGTATCAAACTGCAGTGAAAACAATTATAAGTTATTATCTATTGCATATTCTTGTACAATTTTACGTAAATTTAAATAATTTCTACTGTTTTATTTTTCCATTATCATCATCCTCTTATCGTGTCCTCGTTTCAGACGGTCGATTCCAAATATACCTCCAACCATCTCTATCTTCCCATGCTTTGCTTCTTTTTAGTTCTTCGCAGTCGTATCCTCTCTCTTGTAGACTTTTCTTCACTTGGTTAATCCATCTTTCTCGTGGTCTACCTCCTTGTATCTTGAGATTTAACAGTCTTTCCTTTTACATTCTTTTTAAATGTCCAAACCATTACTTTCTTAAAAAACATTAAATAAATTAAACTAATATATCTTGTAAGACACACTGTTAATTAAATTGTATGGTATATATTGTGACAAAACAAACCCGGTGGTTTTTAGAGTGATTGGGTTCGTACAAACCACCCGTTGTATTGCTGATGTTTGGAGAATGTCATTTTATTTCAATAAGGGTATACTGAGTTTTGTTGCGAAAAATTGGAAATGGCGACCGCTAGACCACTTTTTAAATTTTCATTTGAGGTGAACTACTATACTTAATGGCCTAATTTTGCTGGTTAATGAGCTCGACCTTAATTTTTTTTAATTAATTGCACATATGTCGAGTTTTGTTCCGATAACACAAACATTACAGCTGCTAGATTGTTAATAGCACACACATATATGAGTGAGTGCTAAGAAAGATGTCTTCAAAATAGTGAAAAATGAAATTTCAAAATAGTTAAGAGTGACACTTTGTTTTCTGTGCCATAAAAAAGAAAATATTGATAACAGAGCAATAACTTATAGTGACAATGTATATTTCATGGTAACACATAATTTTACATTCTTGCTGTGTAAAAATATAAAATGGGATGGACATATCTCTCTTTACACACCCACCCAACGTACAGGGTGGTCATATAGTCTCAATGCATTTCCAAGAAATAATGAACTCAGTTTGATGATTTTTATGTATGTTTATTGTCAAGGTATGTATACATGTTTATCATATTTCAACATGGCCTCCGTCCATTTCGAAGCATTGTTCCAATTGTTAGAGAGTAGCCTGAAAGACGTTTTGAAGCATAGCTGCATTGCAAATTCGAGTCCTAAGATCGTGGTGATCCGTTACCTTTGTCTTTTACACGTTCCCCTTTATGAATCCCCAAGCAAAGAAGTCCAGGGGCCATTCTGGTGTAGCTGTGGTTCGAGGAATAACTTGAGCATGTCAAGGTAATTGTTGCCATTAATTGTCTGTTCTGCGAACATGAAGGATCCATACACTATGGTCTTCGTAATTCCAAGCCATACATTCACTTTCGGTACCCGATATTCGGGTGTTATGTTTTTATTAACTTTGCCACAGATGTGGAACGTGGCCTCATCACAGAACACGTGATCCATAAGGTCCTCATTGTGTTCAGCCGCTGTCAAATCATAACATGCAGCCTGACGAGCTGCGTAATCTTATGCGTCTAATTTTTGGAACACCTGAATGTGGTACGATTTTTTTTTCAACGTAAAGTGTAAAACTTTCAAAATTGTTTATTTTGGCACATCTAACTCATTGCTTAAACGACGATTTGATGCTCTTGGGCTTCTTTCGATTGATTCACTGAACAGTCTGTTTTGGTACAAAAGATCTCCCGGAGTGAGGTTCATTCGCAACATTCCCAATTCTTTGAAATTTATTGCAAAGTAACTGGATGTTTGTTCGTGATGGTCCTGGTTTGTGAAATTTCCTAGTGAACGCCTGTCGTACCTCGGTATAAGATAATCCGCGCAGTAACATACACACGCTCTTCTATCTTCAGCATGCTTTTAGATTATGCTGATAGAAAAAGAAAATAATTACATTAACACAAAAATGGATCGAGATTTTATGACCACCCTGTATATACCTATGTATACCGTAAAACGGGGCTACTTTGACATATATTTGAAGGTTTTTAAGGTCTAACTCGTATGATTTATGCCGAAAAAATTTAATGTATGATTTATTGTACCAATTGAACCTTAGACTACAAATCCCGTTTGGTACTGTTCTCCTCAAATAAAAACTTAGTATGAAAACAATGAGTTTTGTTTAGGTCTGTTTTGCCCATGTGCCGGGGCTACTTTGACATCACATTTGTATTCACTATTATTCAAAGTAGACCCACTGTAGGTACTACTTTGACACCAATTTATCTTTTTATAAATACTTTTATTGTAAACAACCTTACTACAAATGTTTTTATAACTGTAATTTGACAAAATAAACTTAAACTCCTTTATCAATTCTGGCACGCAACAGAACACAAAAATTTTATAATTATTGTAGTTAGACAATCTGTAATTAATTAGAAAACATGAATTTTTGAAACAAGAGTAGAAAAAAAAAACAGATTTTCACATCTCATCCTCACATAGTTCACATTTATATTGAGAATTGTTCGATTCTCTGTTACACATACCACAGACCCAGAGCTTGCATCTTACACAACAAATCCAGTCCTTAACCCTGTAAAACCGAAAATCACAATTTTATCCTTGCTGGGAATTCATTGTTCTTGAAAGTGACAAAGATGTCTCCAACAATTAACATCCTCTTTTAAAACAACTTAATTATTCGTGCGCCTTCAAGGAAATGTCTACACCATTGAATTGTTGTCAAAATAGCCCAAAACACGCAAGAAATTTAAAATGTCAAAGAAGCTCCAATTCTGTCAAAGTTGCCACTCGACTCAAAGTAACCCCATTTTACGGTATATAATTCTTCTGTGCTGTACTTGTGTATGTCACTGAACTCCTCCTAAACGACCTAACCAATTTTGATGAAATTTTTTGTGTGTATTAGCGTGGGTCCCTGGATGTTTGAAATACACAATTGACCCTCTAAAACTGTTAGGTGTAGGAGTTCACCTGAAGTGAAAATTTAAAAATTGCTCTAGGGACCACAATTTTCAGTGTTTCACAACGAAACTCAGTATATCCTATTAAAATTAACCGAGATATATATTATCAAAAAATGAGCAAAATCCAACAATTAGAAGTGGAGGTTTACTTCAAATCCAAAATAAAAAACTGCCTAAACGACTGGACCAATTTTGATGAAAATTTTTGTGTGGGTTTGAGTGGGTCGCTGGTTGGCTCAGATTCACAATTGCACCCTCTAAAATCCTTAGCTGTAGGAGTTCACCTGAAGTGAACATTTAAAATTCGCTCTAGCGATGACAATTTTTTATATTTGACAATGAAACTCAGTATATCATATTAAAATAATCCTAGGTAGGTATCTTTAAAAAATTAGCAAAATGCGCCAATTAGAGGTGGAAGTTTACCTGAAATTAAAATCTAACTAGCAACCGCCATGTTTGGTTCGTCTCAGCATATATCATACAATTTAATTAAATTTTAATATTTGTTTTATTTAGGTGTAGCAACGCACGCCGGGTATTAGCTAGTAGGCCTATAAATATAAATTTTGGTCATGGTTATTTTTGTGTCTACTAGATAGGATGAGCGAGGACCTTTACATTTTTTCAGAAACTTTTTTATGAGAATTGCCTTGACATTTGCAAAAAAAGAAAAGGTTCTAAAATTATTTCAATGAAAACACCCACACCCTATTATTATTTAGTTTCTGTTAATAATGGTAGTTGATGCAGTCTGTATTATTGAAAATGGTTACTTACTTTGTACCTCACAGTGGATACAATACATTGTTACCAGCTTGCAACTAGGTCTGGAGACCACAAGCAGATTGACTTATCGTTGAGCACAAACACGTTGCAATAAGTTCAAAGATGAGCACCATCTTCTGGTTGCTATTCAAAAACTGCAAAGTTTCCGCCACAAAAAACAGAAGACATATTTATCACACGCTAGTGATAAAGTCTTATTTAAAGCATTGGAAGTACATTGGTCGAAATAGTGATGATCTTTCACCGTAAAAATACAACCGTCAAGAAACTGGAGTAAAAGAGTCCCCCATTCGGTTCTCCGGGCAGGATTACTTCAGGGAATCCATTCAAAAGGCTTAAACACATGTTTCTAGGAACATGGAACGTTAGGACATTACATAATAGTTGGCCACTAGATTAAACAGGACATGGATAAAACTGTTATTCTTCCATTTATATTATATGGATGCGAAATATAGATTCTTAATTTAAGTAAGGAGAAAATATGAGTATTTTAGAATGAAGTTCATAGGAACATTTGTGGACCAAACAGAGATGAAGAGAGATGTGAATGGAGAAGACTACATAACTGTGAGGTACATGATATTTATAGGAAACCAGATGTAATAAGAACAGTTAAGGTTCATAGACTGCGATGGCCAGGACATGTGGCACGAATTGGGAATGAAAGAGGGGCATGAAACTTGAGAAAACCTCAGTGAGCAGGCCAAGAATGAGATGGGAGAATAATATTGACCACAATTAAATTAAATTATACAAGATATGTTTCGGAAACGTTAGCTATGGAGAGCATATGTTAGCATGGCCATGAACCTACAGGCTCATTAGCGCCAGTTATTGTTTATGTCAATAGTATTTCCTAAATCGAATATTTCTATAAGGCATAATGTAGGCTCTAAAAATGCATATTCCAAGAACAGTATGTACAAAGTTCTTCTCTGTTATTTTTACATAATGAAAATTAGTTTCTTGTTGCTCCACATGATTTCAACCTGAAATGTAATTGAACATTATAAATACATTGTCACATGTTTCACTAAATTGTAAATTTATCGATAAGAATATTTAAGTTAATAAAAGTAAAAAATTATAAATGCTCCAGTAACACTTGATGGTTGCGATATTTTTCCCCCCTCGAGAACCAGAAAGGCCTAGTCACTCGGATCCATTTACTCGACAAAGCAAGCAGCATGATTTTCTGTGGTGGCCACAAATATCAGGAGTCCATTTGCTGTCTTGTTTCCGCACCAAATTTCAGCCAACTTCGTACCGTTATTAGATAAATTTTCCTTTTATTTACATTTTTAGTAAAATGTCTTCTGTAAAGCAAAGAATAGAAATTAATCTTTTAAAAAATCCAAAGAAAGATATTATGAATTCTAAATACGGAAAATAGAGACCCTTGGTATAAAATTCACTTTGAGAAATTACGTTTCCAAAATATAACGTAAACTTAATATCTAAACAATCATTAACAGTTACAGTGCTGATTGTCTATGTTATCTAACCATTGCTCAAGATAACACAACCTAAAAAAAATATCAAACAGTTTTTTTAATATTCAATGAAAATTTCTTGAAGGAAGAATAAATATTACACGGGAACTAATTTCTGAGTACAGCTGTCATTTTATATTTCTTGTCGCTAGACATCAATTTACACTGAATAGAATTCATAGGTTCTTCATACAAATGCAGTACACCACATGGCACGTCTCCTGTAATTGTGATACTTCAAAATGAGAGGTTTTCTGGAAATGCAATTTACAAATGTAAATAAAAAAGTCATAGTAGATATTGTTTGGCGTAAAATTGGATGAAGTTGTAGTTAAGGTACATCCCCATCTTTATATTAACAATAGTTTCACAACTGTTTGTCCAAAAGAGTCTTGTGGCTGAGGTAAAAAAATGTGCAGGATGATTATCTGCACGGAATGTTGAATTCATATAATGCACCTTCCAAATTATATGAGACATGAAATGACATTAACTTACTCAGTCATTATAAATTACCTGGATATTCCCTGGAACCTGCGGTCATCTTACCACCATTCACTCTTCATTCACACCTGAAATACATTTAATGGTATTGGAATAATAAAGATAACAATTATAATAATAATAATAAAGATAACAATAAAAATTATGATAAAATCATACAAAACCTAGATACATATTACAATCTTAAAATAGACTAAAGAAAGCACAATGATCTAACATTAACAAAACATGGAATTATAATTGACACATTGGTGACGGACCACGGAGATCTCCGTGTTTAAATGTCCAGCGCTAGACGACCGACCACGGAGATTTCCAGTTTTACGTTTTGTATGGTTTCCATGCCTCTTCGCTTTTGACGGAGGCATGCAATTTCGCTTTTTTTCTCTTTGTGAAATAAATTTTAGTTGCTTTGTACTCCCTCTCTTTTCTTTTATCAAATTTCCATCTTAACAGAAAGAGTAATTTACAATATCAAGACAGACGGCTGGTGAAATATGGAATTTTAGTGCAGATAGTTAGGCGACTACTGGCTAATATGTAACCTGGAAATATATGTTGCAGAGGGAGAAAAATTATAAAAAAAACACTATTTTGCATTCTGGAGCCGAGTTTATATCTGTGGCATCATGTCTACCAGGATAATTATTATAATAGAGTGGCTATAGCTGAAAATTTGCTCGAAAGTAGACGATAGTTTGTACAACAAGGAGCTTCCAAAATCATTTGTGGAAGCAGGAAATAAACTAAAACCATGAGAAAGTGTATTTTGCAGTAAGGGAGAAGTTATGCTACAAACGTGGAAAGATAAAAGAGACGTAAGAATGGTTAGGACATTACATCAGGCAACTAGAGAGTGGGGGGGGGGTCGGTAAAGTTGTACAAATGCTCTATTGGATACTTAATTATAACAAGTATGTGAAGGGCGTAGACAGGGCTGACCAGTACCTATCACATTACTCCATACTTAGAAGAATAGTGAAATGGAACAAGAGAGTTGTATCGTCAAGGCGCACCAGGGAGGCTTTCAGGAGACACGAAGAAACATAAATTAACACCAATTGTGACTGGAAAGAAAAAAAATATTCCTTGGAACTTTTCCGCGTTTGCAGTGAAGACAAGAAAAGAAAAGAAAGGAAACTCACTACATATGCTCCTGCACCGTGCCTTTACATAAAGGGGAATGTTTCCAACGCTATCACACCCTCAATTTCTACTTGAAGCTCTGGTCAGTTCAATAATAAATAAATGCTTAAAAATTATTCTTACTGGATGTATATATAGATGTAAAAATCACACTATGCTAGCGCGGTTTAAAAGTTAAAAGTCCAGCCACAGAGAAAAATGTCCGGTCTAGTAGGGGTGGGTGGATCGCACAGCTGTCGGTCACCAATGTGTTAAAGGAGTATTTATAAAAATGGTACATACACACTTGCACAGATGTATCACGTTGAACCGGATGCCAAGATATGCCCATTGTTTTTTTTGCCCGATATTTAAGGTACACCTTCGGGTCTAATAGGATGTCCAGTTACAGCCTCATGGACTCTCTACAGACCAGCGAATCAGGTGTTCGACCAGTCCCAAGGAGAGTTCCAGAATTCTTGTTTTCTTGAATTCATCCTACAGGTGCCATTAACCTGAAAAACAAGAAAGGCATCACGTCAGCACAACACTCAGAGATCCAGATACCTTAACTACAACTTCACCCAATTTTTATGCCAAATAATATCTGCTTATGTGGAGTGAATATTTTTCTCTATTTACATCTTTATATTGCATTTCTAGAAAACCTCTCATTTTTAAGTATCACAGTGTAACAAAGCGAGAATGAAGGTGTTATACTACGTCGTTTCAAGCGCATATCAATTCTCCTCAACGGTAAATGATTCCAAGTGAAAGAAAAAATGGCAGAAATTTGTAGCTGCACACAGAATTAATTCCCATGTAATACTTTTTTTTCGTGAAGAAATTTTGAATTAAATGTTGAAACATCCTGTATGTGATTTTGTTTGAAGTTGTATTTTCTTGAGCAATGGTTCTGCATGTAAATAAATATATGCATATTAAATTATTTTATATTTAAATTTATATAAAATGACCTGTTTTCACCATATAGTTCATGCAATCAACTTGTGTATTGCGAATGAAATCACCCATTTTGTTGCATCCATTCAGGCTACAATATTCTTACCAGTTTTCCCTCCTCATATAATTTATTTTACACACTCATAGTGCTGAGATTATTTGAATGACTTCCATGTACTCTTGTTTTCAATCTCACCATCTTGTTTTCTTCATTGCATTCTAATTTATTTTCAAATGTAGTTTCCTAGAAAGATAAACGTTTATAACTGATTAGTACATTTTGACAATTATTGTGGTAATCTTCTTCCTATATGTGCAAAATATCAATAGCTAATTATGGACATTTTAATGAAGTGTCTGAAATCAAATAACTTGCAACAGTAACAAACAGAAATGAATTATGCATAGGATCAACTCTGGGTATAGGCTGTACTATATATGACAGAGCCTCTTGTCGTCTCAAATTCTCTCAACTTGTTAAATTAATAATGTATAATATGGTGATTCTTCAGGTTATAAATTAAAAGGATGCGAAACAGATCTCTTACTTTAAGACGTAAGAAAATGTGGGTATTTGTGAATAAAGTGCATATTTACCTAACAGAGACATGTAGACAGGTGAATGTAGTCAACTCCATGTTCTTGATAGAAAACCAGATATAATATGAGGAGTTAAGTTTCGTAGACTCCGATGGGTAGGACATTTGGTACGTTATAAAAATTAATACTTATTATAGGAAAAACAAATTGGAAACCATTGAGTAGGAAGACCAAGGACGGGGTGGGATAATAACATTTGAAGGAAGTCCGTACATTACAGGGGGAATGATTGCAAGATATTATATCTGGATATAGATGTATGGAGAGCTTGTATGTGTGCTAAAATGGTCCACAGGTGTTGATAGTGTTAGGGGTAAATAAAACTTTTGTATTAATCGTTTTCCTTATGTGTTTTTGTTTGTAGAAATTTTCCAAGTAGTTGTGGATTACTAAATTTCTGTAAATTAGTTTTGTGGGATTTACATTTGGTTTGGACATATTTCTCCCCTGTTATACACAGAGCCATCGTTTGTAAGATATAAATGGAATCATCAGGTTTAGGAATGGAACATGTGAAAATTATAATTTATGCCGCAAAGTATATCGAAACCTCGCTCTGCGCATGAGTCGTAAGAATCCTTTTCTCGAGAAAGATACATATATTACTGGGAATAAACAGGATGAATATCCTACAAATTATGAATATGAAGAAAATCTCTTTCTAAGCCCTCATTTAAAACGTTAACTAATGTTTTGAATTAAGTGAACAGTGTATCAAATTGAAATAATTATTTGTTTGTGTATCTGAAAACTTGCGGGTGGCATCAGACTATCAACATTTTGAATTTACTCTTACAGTATAACTATGCCTACGCTGTCATGAACCTGGGGAACTGATAGAGGCATCACAGGGGGCGGATATTTAGGTTCTAAAAGTTAATATTGCAACATAGTATAGTGATAAAATTAATTTATATCCAATCATCTGATTTGTTTTTGTAATATAACTTACAAAATAGTTTCTCAATAGTGTTTGTGTGTGATCTAGCAATATTACATTTATATTAATCAGCTTACTTTTAAATTATAAATGAATAATGTTCTATTTAGTTTATCGAGAAATATTTTTGTATCTTATATTATTTTAAAAATCAGCTGAACGAATACTGTATAAATACTTCTTTTCCTTCTACTTCTTGAAATTAGGCCTTTTGAATTGTTTTCACATCGTGTGGGATTTAATGAACCTTCCCATCTAGTAAATGGGCGTCCAACACTTCTGTGTCCTATTGTTTTGTACTTTAATAACAGCTGAGGGATTCTATCTGTAGGCATTCTTTTAACATGTTCATACCAGTTGTTTCTCAAGTTGTCAATTCTGTTTGTTAAATTAAAAATATTTAAGTCTTTTCTAATATCTTCACTTCTTTTTCAGTTCAAAATTGTCACATCTGCTACTGAACGTGAGAACTTTATTTTTGCAGTTTCTACATTAATTTTATCACTATAATATCTTGCAGTCTTAACTTTTAAAACCTAAAAGTCCGTTCTCTGTGAGATAGAGCCTTCATCACCAAATGATATACCCGCACTAACACAATTTGAGAATTCTATTTCCCAGAAAGGCATTAGTGTTTATGTGTTTATTAAAAATACATAAAAACATGTTTTAAGTTCATACGTACGTTGCAAACTTTATAACTAAAATACTAACTCTCTTCTTATTTCGAATCAGTAGGTTCAAGGCGACATGGGCATAAGCTCTCCAAACATCCCTATTTAAGTCATCCAGTTTATAATTTACCTTCCTCAAATCATAGTTAATGTCATTCTCCCACTTCATTCTTGGCCTACCTACTGGACGCTTTTCTCTCATTTTCATACAATGAGTTTTTATGTTCATATTTTATTCCCCATTCGTGCCACATATCCTGTCTATGAAATTTAAAGTTTTACTGTTTTTATTACATCTGGTTTTCCATAAATATCATGCAGTTCACTGTCATATAGTTTTTTTATTCATCTGTCTGTTCGTCTCTCTTTGTTTAAAAAATGTTTCTAACAACTTAATGTATAAACACTCGTAATCTTTTCTCCTCCCTTAAAGTAATAGTCATTGTTTCGGTATCTATTTCATATAACGATTTTATATGTTTTCAGTTTTTTTTACAAAAATCCCTGTAATCCGTAATAGGATGCATTTCCAGAATTGAACCTATCTTTACTTTCTTTGTGCATCTCATTCCTGTTTTTGATTATTGTTCCTAGGTATTTGAATTCAGCCAATTCCTCAAAATTTGCCTCATTTGTCATTGGCTGTTCATTTCCATTATATAATGTATTTCTTTGTGTGAACATGTATTTAGTTTTATTGATGTTTATTTCCAGCCCCAATTTCTTAGTGTTACTCAATAGCGTGGTGTGTGTTGTCCTTTAGTATCTCCTCGCTATCGCCTAATAATACTACAACATTAGCATAGGCCTTCTTTATCCTCTAAAGATTTGTTGACATGCTCTAGTACAAAATTGAATAGTGAATTTCAAAGTACAGTAAAACGTGTTTAATACGGAACTTGAATAATGCGGAAATCTGTACAATGTGAACAAATTTATAGGTCCCGGCGAAATGATAGTAATTTTACGTGTATTCATTTTGTATAAAACGGAATCTGTCCAAAGCGGATACGGAAGGACATTTCTACACATTTCATGAATATAATTTGTATAAAGCGGAAAGACAGAGAGAGAAATAAATAAATTTCCACTTCATAGAATTCCTTTTAGGGCAAAGAAAAAATAATGATTCCTGTCGCCGGGTGAACTATAGATTCTACCTGTACCTGAAATTTGCTTTCGGCCTCGCTACACATCCGTTTTGCGAAACACACGCACTGTACCTGTATTTCAAATAATCATTGCGCTGTAAAATCTGAAATTAGTTTAAGTTCTGGGGCCGATATTTCACAGGTAGCGTTTTGAATTTACGGAATAAAGATGACTAAAACGTATGTATCATTGTCATTAAACGAAAAAGTGGAAGTGATTAGAAATAAATAAAAAACTCTCAGTACGCGAAATAATGACTAGATTTAAACGTGGAAAAACTCTAGTTTACGAGACTTCAAAAAATGGATGCAAAGAAGGGGGGAAAAAACAGGAAATGAAGAAATCAACGAAGTAGTTTGAGAGTGTTTTACAAGTGCACGATAAAAAAAAATATCCAAATATCCGGACCGATGCTCCAAAGTCATGCTCTAGCTGTTGCTAAATCCCTAGGGAATAACGATTTCAAGGCATCTTCAGGTTGGCTGGACAGTTTTGAAACAGGACACAATGTAGTGTGGAATGAAATTTGCGGGGAATCAAAGGATGTGGACGAAAGTGTAGTTGGTGAACGGAAACCGAAACTGCATACTTTAATTTCAGGATACGCGCATAAGATACATTTTTAAAGCTGGCGAAACGGGACTGTTTTTTCTCGCGTTACCGTCAAAGTCGCTCGTACATACTACACTTCACTTTTCAAAGCAGCGGGACTACAATTAATCCAAGGTACATAAAAAAGACATACACGGTACTCTATAATGTAAGATTATTAATAAGTTTTGTTTTTTTATAATGCGGACTTTTGTCTAATGTGGAAAAATAAATTGGTCCCATGCGATTCCGCTTTGAGTAAGTTTTACTGTATCTGAAAACTGCTTGCCTACCTGTATCCTACTCTTTGTGCCATTTAGACAAGTTAGAATTGTGTACTCTATAATGTTGACATAGTTTCTAATAGAATTTAGATTTTATCTGACTTGAAGAGAAGAAACTTGTACCTTAATATCTTGTAATGAAAACAGACAGACGTGTGAGAACATAAACTGTACACACAATCTCATGAACATGCGTTGCCATGGTAACCTGATTATTGCAGTTATTTTTAAAACTGAAAAACAGGTGGTTACACTGTTAAAAATAAAATGACACAAAAAAGGTCAAAAATAGCAATCATGTTAACATGGGTAACATACAAAATATATAATTTTACGAAAATATTTGAGAAATTAATGCCTGAACATTCACAGGCCCCGTGGCCTTGTAGTCAGCGTTCCAGATGTCCCAGGGTTAGATTCCTCAACGTGGACATCAGGCTTTTTGTCTAACGTTTTATATTCCCAATCAATACATCTTGACGAGAGCTGACGATTGAAACTCAAACGAACGTCGTAACTTGTCTCAGTCAAAATTTATACTAAACGAAAATTATGTGACGCAGCGAAACGACCTCAAAATGGCGGCGCTCACTCCGCCGCGCGCGATGCATCACAGTCCACAGTCAACGTTAGGAATTGTTTGATCCTTTATCTATCGAGGGACGTAATTACATGTTGGATGTAGGTGATAGATATGTAGCTGCAACACCAAAGTGTATCCCCCGATTTTGTTATCATTAGTTGTCTGAATTGTGGACGCTATTTCAAACACGTATTCACGTCAAAATGGCCAAGAAAGGAAAACGAAAATTAAGAAAAAATACAAGAAAATCAGAGGTAAATGTAAAGTGGCTCCACTGCAGGCCCATCTAGGCCTACATTCTAATTCTACACCAAGTTTGTTTTATATTTTAATTGGAACTTACCTCGTATTCTAGCGAAATGTTACCTGCAATCACAGCTTTCTTTTAACGCCATCACGTATTAATTTACGTCCAAAAAAAAATATTTTGATTCCCGATTGTCCTGAAATAAAGGAACCCGAAATTGTTATTATTTTTATAGCAAAACAAATTTTGAAATATTATTCCAGCCGTAACCACGTGACCGTGATGCTATTGTTGAACCGCGACGTTCAAATGTCATAGCCTATTTTATTGAGTGATTTTTCATATTGTTATCTTTAAAAAAACGTAATAAAAGTTGTATATGTTGGGCAACTTTAACCAGCCTCATGGGCTAGAGGTCAGCGTTCCTGACTACAGTTCATGAGGTCCCGGATTCAATTCACGGTCAATCCATAGCCATTTTTTCTTAAAGGGAATTATTCCTGTGGTTGCCAATGGTCTGGAATTTAGGTTAAGAACTCTCCTGGCGCTTCATTATCATTTATCACCCATCATACCATCGGGGTAACGTAACTCTGCCTTCCAGATGCCCCAACCTTACAAATGGATTACAATTCTGCCAAAGCCAGGGGAGAAAGTCAGAAATGACATAAGAGACAACCTGGTGGCGGTAGACAAAACAAACATGCGGTGCTATAGGTGTATAGTAATGTAGGAAGCAAGAAAGTTATTTATTTACTATGAATTTACAAGCAATTTATTAGCAATTTGACGATTTACCCGAAACAAGACAAAATATTGGTCATTTTTTGTCAGTTCATATCAATGGAATCTTAGGCGAATAAAAAACAGGTCATAGAAGATGAATAAAATATAACCTACTCTGAGATCAGCTCCCCTAGCGATAAACAAACTCAATGAGTATTTTACCTTTAGTATTTATGGATTAGTTTTTTCTCGTTTATTAAACAAACCAATTTGAGGAAAGGTACCCACGGTCTAGGACGAAGAATATATCATCAGTTGTTAAATTTCTTCCATTTAATTAATTTACAGTTTTTGCATTCAAAGTGAAATTATTTCTGTTGCATATCCGACATTTTGTACTGTTCATAGTTTAAAATTGGATTAGCTTTGTGTTTAGAAAAATAGAACGAAGACCTCCTAAGAAACACCACAACATGATCCTCTTGAAAATGGCTGATGTATACGTAAAACAATAGACATGCGAATCGTTCAGTTTACTGTTCAGCGAACAAATTGTCCAAAAGAACCTGATTGTGCAAATAATTACCACATTTTTGAACATATACATACTGTACAAAGACGATCTGTCGGTACTTTGGAACATATACGCACTTTACAAGGTCACGGAGTTCTTCGGCGAATGAGGTATCAGCTCAATATTCTTAATTAATAGTGGGTAAAATTAATCAGTAAAAATTATACAACAATATATATAAAATAAATTATGGTTATTCATGATTTGTTTTCACTCCAGTCCGACGCATTGAAATAAACTGGCATAACAATTTAATTTCACCAATTAAGGGGTTAACCTCTTCCTTTTTACGCACTACTGTTAGGTATCTTATGTCACCCGGACACAACCTGTCGGTAGAGTATGTTAATTTAAGAAAGATAACTACAGGGTGCGTCATAAGTGTTTAACCACTGCACGTGGTTACAAGGGAAACATCAGATTGGTCGAAACAGGGGTTTGAATACGGGACTTTGATGATATAATCTCAAACACTACTGCTTGAGGTGATTTTGAAGGATAAAGTTTTCAGTACAAAACCACTTAACCTGCAACATTTACGAGATTTGATTGAAAAGGAATTTAAAAACACTTTTGTTAATAATGGGATATTGTGTGACATCATCTGGAAATCAGTGTTAAAACGACATCATAAATCTTTTAACAACAATGGTGGTCACTTTGAACAATTGAGGTAGTTGTTTTTTTTATAGTTGTTGTAAGCTGCATAAAAATATTATATTTGCATTTTCGGTTAACTGACTTATGCTGCACCCTGTATTTGGGAAAATATTGGAGCAGCAGAAATTGTAGATGGACCTTGGATAATTAGAACAAATGATGAATTGAATAAAAAAGTTTATAAAATTCGGGTTCGATCCCCGGTCGGGACAAGTTCCTTGGGTGATTCTTTTTCGCTTTTTTCCCTCATTTGTAAGAGAAATACAGTATCAGGAAACTTTAAGGCCCAAACGGTCCCCGAATATCATATGGCCATCATAATCATCGTCATTCACATTCGCCTTAGATTAAGTTTAGGATTAAGGACTCTCCTGGCGCACCATCATCACCCATCATATCACCAGGACTGATGAAACCCCGCCTTCCGGACGCCCCAACCTCAGACGCGGGTTACAATTACGCCAGTGCTAGAAGAGAACGCCAGAAATGTCAAAAAGGACAACCTAAGGTTTTGAATGAATAAAATGCATAAGAGTACAAATATTAATTAGGTTTGTCTATGTATGCAGAATGTGTGATGAAAGACTTTTATTGTTAAAAAACATTTCCAATGAAACATTTAACAACTAGGCTCCAAGTCAGACCGAAAATTAGATGTTACAGGACTGAATAATCTTATTATTCTTCTTATTCATAATTTGTAGGATTTTAATTCTGTTTATTTCCAAAATCACTCCTTGGAAGAAGACGTATTGGATGTGCATTCACTGCATAATCTATATCTTTATATAATTCTTGTGTACGTGTGTTTGTTACTCAGCTCCTCCTAAACGACTGGTCCGATATTGATAACATTTTGTGTGTGTGTGTGTGTGTGTGTGTCTGATTGCGTCCCTCGATTGTTTAGATTCTTAATTTTACCCTCTTAAACCATTAGGTGTAGGAGTTTAGGTGAAGTGAAAATTAGAATAAAACCATATTTGATTTGTTTAGGAGTAGGAACGCACTCCGGCCATTAGCAAGTTGAATATAAAAAATTGAATTAGTGACAGGAAGCGTTGGAATTAAATCTTAGTATTCAACTAAATGAAGCTGCAGTGTATAATAAGAGCATTTATTCTAGTATGAATTATTTGTGCAATGAATGTATTCAAACTTACCTAATTTCCATATCCCAAAACCTGAGTAATATTTTCCAATCGCTCACGGCACTACACAAACAGAATGAAAATTTAAACCGTTCAATCGTTGCTACGTTACAATGCAACAGTACTCAATTGTTGTATCAATCAAAACCCCATTCAAGCGTAACATTTGGATTTTTGCATTATTGGACGATCAGAGGCATCGTTCCAACATGTCCTGCTCATCGCAGTCTACGAGACTTAATTTTTCTCATTATATCTGATTTACCATATATCTGATTGTTATGTAGTCTTCGCCATTCCCTGTGTAACACACTGGCGTCTGCTTTAGAAAATTAATATTTAGCCCATCTTCTTCTCAATTTTGAACACATCTTACAATCGAGTGGGCATGGAATCTACTAGTCTCTGTTCTCATCCCATTTATAACTTAATCCTGAGTGCGGCTTCCTTCAGGAGAGAAGTAAAGTGTCATAGATTTACAGGGTTATTTCGCCATATAATTAAAATTCGTCATAGAAGTAATTCGTTAAATTAAATTGGTCACAGATATCAGCCGGGTTGTCAGCCACACACACAGTCATTTTGGGTGTCTAGTGTACCTCCTCCGAGCTAAGTTCAAGGTGTAATGTAAACAAACCAGACGTATGACTGCATTTTAGAATATTTGTTTTATCTTTAATCGTGTAAGAAAATGCAACACTCGAAGTAAAGGAAATAAAAATATGTACATAATATGTACATAAGTTATACCAGAGAACATCTTAATACTCTTGTATATAATTCTTATGTCCTTGTGTTTGTCGCTCTACTTAACGACTGGATCGATTTTAATGAAATGTTTAATTGTACTGAACAACTTGTTAGGACGGTATTACTTACAAAATGTGAGAAACGGTCCGCGAACATCGCATGGCCATCATAATCATTATCATTCACATTCGCCTTAGATTAAGTTTAGGATTAAGGACTTTCCTGGCGCACCACTATCATCATCATCACCCATCACATCATCGGGACAGCCGTAACCCCGCCTTTCGGGCGCCCTAACCTCAGAAGTGTGTTAAAATTACACCAGTGCTAGGAGAGAATGTCAGAAATGTCAAAATGACAACCTGGGGTGTTGGATAAAAAATACGTAAGAGCACAAACATTAATTTGGTTTGCAGTGAAACCTTTAACAACTAGACTCCAAGTCAGACCGAAAATTAGATGTTACAAGACTGAATAATATTTATCTTTATATAACGTACTTCTTCTGTACGTGTGTTAGCACTCTAACCCTCGTAAACGACTGGACGGATTGTGATGAATTTTTTGTGTGTGTTTGAATACGTCCCTGGATTTTTTTTTGCGTTAAAAACTCATTTATTTCCAGCATGCTCCATTACATTATTTGCAATGCTATATGCTAAATGACAAAATTAATAAACATTATATTAGTTTATATTTATACACACAATTTGTCTTTTTCTTTCATGCCACTATTTATATTCAATTTTGTTGAAATTTTCGAAATCTATTTGATTTACGTATTTTTGAAACGTTTTGTGTTTTTATTCATTATTTCACTAATTTCTAACTGAGCAACACGCGTTTCCCTTTCTGTTTTGTATATTCACACACTCACTGGATATAATCCACTGTTTATGTTGCCGCTTTACACACATATGTCGTGTCATCTCTCATTCTGAGTCTTCAATATGCATGGATTTCATGAAAGATCTTCCAGTGCCTAATATCGTCACAAATGATGTATACTACAAGCGACAGCTGTCTTTTTACATGTCTAATGTGCATGTTCTCGCTAGTGGAGAAGTGTACTTTTATACCTACGATGAGACCATAGCAAAAAAAGGAGCCGATGAAGTTGCATCGATATTGTTTGACTTTTGCTTTCATCATCTGGACTCTTTACTGCGACATTTGCACATGTTTTGTGATTCTTGCCCCGGGCAAAATAAAAATTATGTCATTACTCGCCTCATCAAGGCTATGGTTCATAAATACATGAGATTTGAATCAATCAAAGTAACCTTTCCCATTAGAGGTCACAGTTACATGGAATGTGACAAAGATATGGGTTTAATAAATCAAAAAGCCCACATTGAAACAACCAGCGATTGGAATGAGCACATCAGAAGTTGCCGTGTGAAACCATCTCCCTTCAGTGTCATCGAGTGTTGCCAAGATAAGTTCAAGTCGTGATCTTCATTTCTCAGCAAATAATACAGGAAGAAACGTCCAATGAAAATAAGAGAAATACGAGAAATTGTAGTTGACAGAACTTCTTCTAGAACTATCAACGGTCACGCCACTTACAATGGCTCCTGGGAGTCCTATGTTATTGTTGACAAAAACTGCCATGCACAGACTGAAAATCAGCCAGAACATTCGTATTCAAGTTTAATTTCACTCTCCAAGGAAAAATACGACGACCGCCTATCCTTGAACAAATTATGTTCTGATCATGCTCAAATCTGTTTTTCAAGATTACCCGTAATCAACAATGAGTAACTTGGTGTAAAAAAATAAATTAATTTCTTTATAATTTTTATTATTTACATTTTATAAGGCAAACAGTTATGTATAATGTAACAATTATGTATAACATTCGTAAATTAAGTGGACTATGATTGTTTTTGTTTACAAACATGTGCACCTTGACTTTTCATTGTTGAAAAACAGGACTGTATAATACATGACACTTATTTTGAAAGAAGAGTCTATTAGAAAAACACCTTGAGAATAGTTCTGGAAAAAAAAAAGTTTTCTGTCTAAAGCGCTTGATCTGCTGCGTTTCTAAACTTAAAATTCATTTACTGCAAAATATTAAAAAGGATTGTTTTTCCCTTGTACTCTTCATATGAATGTGTCTAAATGGCTCAAAGAGTAGAGTGCGTGTAGGCAAACATTTTTCGATACTTTTGAAATCCACAATGGGTTGAAGCAAGGAGATGCACTATCTCCTCTAATATTTCATTTTGTACTAGAGCAAGCTATCAAATCCTTATAGGATGAAGGAGGCCTACAACTAAATTGTATTAATAAGCTGTTAGTTTATAAATGAATGAGTCATTTTTTCACATCTTACCTCATATTTTATGTTTCTTTAAACATGGGAATTAGTTCTCAAGAGAAGGATCTCTCTCATTTTCAATCGACATTATGACTATCGGATTTTCGTTGGAATCTCCACCAATGACGTTGCCATCAGGTTTATTTATTTATACAGTTGTATCAAAATTAATAGCGCAATGATTGAAAATATACAGTAATAGAAGCATCTTTATTGATGGAGAATCCTACGAATGTCGATTGAAAATGAGAGATACCTTTCTCTTGAAGACTAGTTCCCCTGTTTAAAGAAATATAAAATATGTGAAAAAATGGCTCATTAATTTACGAATTAAGAACCTCGTAATATTATTTCCCATATTTTACTGTTAGTTTATGCTGGTAGTGTAGTAATATTGGACGATAGCGAGGAGATACTAAGGGCCAACACACGCACAAGTGCACACCCACACACGCACGCATACACACATATTCATATAAAATATATACAGATGGTAGCAAAATATAACAAAAAGTAGGATGAGGAATAGCTTTCTACAGAGATAATACTCTAATTAAACAATATAAGTACAGACTAGAAAATCATTGCTCAAACAACCAAGCAGAAAAAATCGCCATCCTAAAAGCACCGGAAAATATACAGTTCCTACCGGCTTGCAGTGACAATAACAAAACTGTAGCCGTCTACACTGATAGTAAAGTGATTCTAAATTCAATAAACAACAATCTCATACATTGTCCAGTGATTGAACAAGTCAGACAAATACTTCCAAAACTCACAATAGGAAACTGGACAATTCACTTCGGATGGGTCAAGGCTCACATTGGCATCGAAGGAAACGAGATGGCAGATAAACTAGCGAAGGAAGCAGCAGCGCAAAATGAGCTAATCATAGAGTATAATAAAATCCCTATCACAATCTCGATGGAACAGCGAAAGAAAAGTCTTACCAGCTGGCAAAGTCAGTGGTACAACACCAACAAAGGAAGCATTTGCAGAACGTTTTTCCCGAGGGCGTAGCAGAAAATGAAGATACCAAGTTCTCCGGAGTTTACAGCACTTGTTACAGGACACGGCAAAACGAGGTCTTATCTCCATAGATTCAAAATTGTAGATAACGCAAAGTGTCCATGCAATGAGGAAGACCAAACTTCAGAACATCTTATATATAGGTGCAGAATCCTCGAAAAACAAAGGAGAACTATGATTCGCGAAATTACATATGGTGGAGGAAAGTGGCCAAGTACTAACCAAGATCCCACACATAAGCATCGCCATGCTTTTAAAAAATGTATATATACAATAGATATTCTCTAATCACAAAATGACATTCGGGCATACATACACAACTAAACTAAAAATCAAATTATAACTTAAATAAATACAAGCAATAGTGAAGCTACATAAACGTTTACATATAATTACAATTATTGATATAAGTATATTCTAAGAACAATATTTCTAAATGATAAAACACATTATATTAACAGCTAGTAATTAGTCTGTATCATATTATTCCACTTTATTTATTATTTGAATATTATTGTTGCTATTGTCATTGTTAGTATTATTAATATTTTATCAGCATTATAACATTGTACTCATAAAATTGTATTTTAAGTGAATTTTAATTGGTTTGTAAAAGAAAACTCTAAACATGTAGTATTACTCTGTAATGGAGCATGTAGGTAATAAATAAAATAAATAAATAAAACACACACACACACACACGGAATTTGAATAACTGGGAACAATAATCACAAATAGGAATGAGATACACAAAGATATTAAAGATAGGCTCAATTCTCGAAATGCGTGCTATTTTGCATTGCAGGGACTCTTGGCGTACCAACTCCTTTCAAATACATTATACTGAAAATCTATAAAACGGTTATTCTACCAGTTATCGGATACGAAACATGAACTCTTACTTTAAGGGATGAAAGAAGATTATGATTATTTGAGAATAAAGTTCTTCAGAAATGTTTTGTACGTGGAAGCTTCTTGTAGGAAAACAAGAGGGGAAACACCCAGTTGGTAGACCAAGAATGAGGTGCCAAAATAACGTTTACCACGATTTGAGGGAAGCAGATTATGCAGGGAATGATGCACGTACGGGTTCGATAGTGCCGCCTGTGAGTTAGTTAGTTAGTAGTAAATTATGCATAAGAGAAAATGGTACATTTTCTAAAAAATACTTCAGGAATATTAAAAATGTAAAAATTGAAATAATGGTTGTAACAGCTCATCAGTTGATACAGGATCACAAAATTTGGAGAATGCAGTAAGTATTTGGAAAGACCAATAGAACTCGCATTAAGAAAAAAAAAAAGAAAGAAAAACATTACATTAAATACTGAGGTTCCTGGGCAAGCAAGTTTATTCAAACTCCACCAGGTGGTACAAGACAAGCTGGAATTTAAGCTCGTCAGTATTTACTTTTTTAATGTTATTGATCTCTGAAGCGTGTCCAAGTAAGAGGATGATATTTAATAAAGTGATGTGTATAGCTTTCGATTCATATATGTATTCTGTTTATTATTTTACTTCGAATATTTCATTTACCATATGTAGGTGAAAGTTGCATATACCGTATTTTTCATTATTACGGTATAATTGTGTTTCGGTCTTCTCGTAATTTTGTGAAGAACGGAAATGAGACACAGCATAAAATAAACAAAAAGATGAATCAACAACACTTCACATTGCTGCTGAGGATTTTTTAAAACTCTTACAGAATGTATGTTACTTAGAATAGTGCTATATTGTCACACATCTGTTCCTATATGTTATATTTTCAGGTGGACCAGACTGAAGAAAGACATGCTGAAATGTACAGTCCTAATCATAGATCACAAACAAAAGACATGAACCTAAAATATACGTCTTATAAATATTTTGATTGTAATAAGCCATTTTCTAGTCAGTCATATCTTAGTAGACAATTACCTGTACTTAGTAACCAGACACTTTTTAAATGTTCTGTTTGTAATGAGTCATTTTCTACGAATGCCACTCTTAATACACATTTACTTCTGCATAGTAATGAGAAACACTTCAATTGTTCAGTGTGTAGTAAGTCATTCTCCCGGAAGTCCAGTCTTAATACACATTTACTTGTGCATAGTAATGAGAAAAACTTCAAATGTACAATTTGTAATAAGTCGTTTTCTACGAAGTTCTATCTTAATACACATTTACTTGTGCATAGTAATGAGAAACACTTCAAATGTTCAGTTTGTAATAAGTCATTTTCTACGAAGTCCAATCTTAATACACATTTACTTGTGCATAGTAATGAGAAACACTTCAATTGTTCAGTGTGTAATAAGTCATTCTCCCGGAAGTCCAGTCTTATTGCACATTTACTTGTGCATAGTAATGAGAAACACTTCAAATGTACAATTTGTAATAAGTCATTTTCTACGAAGGCCTATCTGAATACACATTTACTTGTGCATAGTAATGAGAAACACTTCAAATGTTCAGTTTGTAATAAGTCATTTTCTACGAAGTCCAATCTTAATACGCATTTACTTGTGCATAGTAATGAGAAACACTTCAAATGTTCAGTGTGTAATAAGTCATATTCTACGAAGTCCTATCTTAATACACATTTACTAATGCATAGTAATGAAAAACACTTCAAATGTTCAGTTTGTAACAAATCATTTTCTACGAAGTTCAATCTTAATACACATTTACTTGTGCATAGTAATGAGAAACACTTCAAATGTTCAGTTTGTAATAAGTCATTCTCCCAGAAGACCAATCTTAATACACATTTACTTGTGCATAGTAAAGAGAAACACTTCAAGTGTTCAGTGTGTAATAAGTCATTCTCCCGAAAGTCCAGTCTTAATACACATTTACTTGTACATAGTAATGATAATCACTTCAAATGTTCAGTTTGTAATAAGTCATTTTCTGCGAAGTTCCTTCTTAATAAACATTTACTTGTGCATAGTAATGAGAAATACTTCAAATGTTCAGTGTGTTATAAGTCGTTTTCTACGAAGTCCTATCTTAATACACATTTACTAATACATAGTAATGAGAAACACTTCAATTGTTCAGTTTGTAATAAGTCATTCTCCCAGAAGTCCAATCTCAATACACATTTACTTATGCATAGTAATGAAAAAGTATTCAAATGTTCAGTTTGTAATAAGTCATTCTCTCAAAAGTCCTCTCTTAATAAACATTTACTTAGACATAATGACTAAGAAGTGTATATCTGCAACATATTTTTAAAATATAATGTTCCTTAGTTTAATACAAGTTTTTTAATCCAACACTCTAGTAATAAGTAAGATGTAATTATATATATATATATATATTTAGATGTTATAACTACACTCAAGCATTCATTTTTCTTTTCATATCATATATATATATATATATATGTATATTTAATTATTTATTTATTTATTTATTAGTAGGGGTAACATGGTCAAGATATCCGGGCCTCCAGCTATTATATCTTGTTTTCTTAACCCTGAGCTGCTACGTATTAAAGCTACTCAAATTATTCACAATGCTTGGTGGGCAATGATCCCATACTAGCCATAATTCCTTGAGAATATGTCTTCCTCCTTGAGACACGAACCATAAATCGGCGCCAAGGCATCTTGCCTTAACCATCCGACTACAGCGTGGGACATTGGATTATTCACAACAATTCAATATTTTTTTATATTAAGTTGTTAGCACTTTGAACTTCCAAACAACAATCCCATCAAGTTTGAAAATTGCATCCTGATTTTTTATGAAAACGGATACAGCTGGTCCTTCTTAATCTTTGCCATTTATTTTATTTTTGTAAAGAATATTTTGATGTTATCACTAACGCGTAGACAAAAGCATACATGATACAAACTGTTAATGAATACAGTTATCATCATGATCCTGTAGCTAGATTTAAGAGCATAGGGCATCAGTAAGAGCTTTTCACCGGACAATATTACTGGCAACAGCTTTCAGTACTTTCCTGACAGTAGAAAGATGATTTAGTTTAAATTGTTGCAGAAATATATTTTAAATTTGAAAGTTGATTTATCTGCCTATATACCTATGCTATTATTGTTATGACATTTTCTGCGCTGTGCAAATGTGTTTTTTACAGAAGAGTGAATATTTCTGTTTCTCTATCCAAAATAGGAAACAAATGCTGAGGAACATGACAGAAGAGATGCTGGTTGACAAAAGGAGGTCAAATAGGAGAAATGTCCCTCTCTTAATTAACATTGTACTGGCATTAATTTTTGTGATGGCTGTTACCAATAATAGTGTCCAGTGGAAAGTTCTTACTGATGCCTTATACCCTATCAGTTTATTTTAATAATTTCAGGCCACAAAATGCATATGATGAATTAACGGCTTTTTGTATGTATTTTTGAATCCTAATAATCTATCTGTGACGAATGAGAAATATTTGCTCATTTTGTACCCAGAAGGACAATCCGTCATTATATATATTGTAAGTTGCAAATTGCATATTTTCATATCAGCATATCGACAGTAGGCAATGAAAACCTCGTAATTTCATCAGTCATTGAAAGCAATATAACCTGTTGAGAACACAGACTTTAAATTTATTGACAACTTCAATTATATTCTATAGTAAAATATGTGGGAAGTATTGGTGTATCAATTTTCATAATTATTTAAAAAGGTTATTTGTTTCTCCTGCAAAATTTAGGAAAATGGAGTTACGAGGTTTTCTTTGCCCACCATGAATATGTAGCATTAAAAAATATTGTCATAATCGTTTATAAAAATGTATTAACCACTTCCATTTGAATTTCAAATATTGTTGTTACTACCTCATGTATAAGTTATTTGTATTTCTATAAATTGTTATTAAATTTAATCTCCTTATCTCGTTATATTGTATGTGTACACTTTAGAACTGTAGCCTTACTATACTTTAAGTCAAACACGGTGCTTAAAATGTGGAATGAGTATTACTACTACTAAAAATAAAAAGAATATCCTCAACTCGTGTCCAACGCAGGGTCAGGTCGAGAGATGAGATAAAGCCCCTATATTTATAGAGGTCTGTGAACGACAAGGTGCTGGCTGACCACGCTAGACGCACCATCACACGGCCAGATATACGAAATGAAACAAAATGATTCAGATGAGTATGGAGAAATAGTAGAATGAAATTGTAGCAAGGGAAAGGGGAGAAAACCCCAAGAAAAACCTGCCAAAACTCCATTTCATCGACCACGAAACCCATATGGAATGACAGACTCTTAAACGGGACCCAAGTGGTCTGAGGCGAGAGTCTATCCGCTTATACCACAGAGCCACCTATATTACAACTACTAATGAGTAGTGGTGTTCTGCCACTGACGTCATACGGCGGATTCGGCGGAATATGACCTTGAAAGTTCATTAACCCCAAGTACGTGACATCATGTTTCATTAACATTTTCATCATATATGACATCCGGTTTCGTACGTGATAATATGTTTGATTAACAATAAGCATCATACGTGTCATCCTGTATTATACGTGACATCATGTTTGATTAACTGGTATCCGGTATTATACGTGACATTTTGTTTGTACGTGACATCCTGCTCAATAGCCTAATCACACCTAACAAGCCAGTGCCACTGTATAAAGAATACGTGACATCCGCTACTTAAATGTATAATTAACTTAAAATATAAAAGTGATTATTAAAACAAAAAATGTAATAAAAGGACAATATAATACGTTGGTTAATTAACAGCCAGATTGGCCTACTGGTCTAAGGCGCTGGATTCAAGTTCCAGAACCCAAAGCGAGCGTGGGTTCGAATCCCACATCTGGCAATTTTTTTTATTAAATAGTATAAAAATGTTTATTGTTAAAAAATAAAAACACGTGACATAAGGTTGGTAAAATATATAATAAAGAACTGCAATACTTAAAAAGCTTAGTGCTACGCAAACCATTAAACAGGAAACAAGTAATAATAAGCAACGTAAAAAATAAAAATTAATTACTGTTAAAAGGTGGTGAGAAAATGAGCGGAAATTTTATTGATATTGGAAACAACTTATTTGTAAAACCAACAATTGATGATGATAATGTGTTTGTAAATAGCGTAAAAACAAAAATAATAAAAAAGTATGTAAAATACCAAGTTATAAAACTTCTCAGTTAGTAGACGACATATTAATAAAATTTAAAGTAAAAAATGCAAAGGAAATAAAACCGCTTAGCCTTAAATTTTATAATTCACAATTAAATTAAAAAACTAGTATGCATACGAGAATCGAACGAAAATAGACGTGAAACAAACCTTAAATTTGATAAAGAAACGTATGTAAACCTTTTTAAAAAATGGGAGGAAAACAAATACGAGTGTGAAATATGAACATTTATTCTGGTTGGAAACATGCGTACAGAATGTGATTGTTCACATTCACACTCAGTTAATGATACACCACATAATATGAACACACGCTGCATCTCAAAAATCAAAATGAAACTTGCAAATACATGAAATGAATAACCAAAATAATAGAACATGCAAACACGTTGTACAACATCCTTAACCCCCACCACCACAACATTGCAAGTGTATATATATGAAGACGTATACGTTACAACATTAAACAGAGAAAAATGGAGGTGTTATTTTGCGGGTGCAATATTCATGATATTGTACATATAAATTTATACCACTACGAGCACTGTAACAGCGAAGTCCATCATCTTTGTTGCAACAAACCAAAAAATGGCAAATTTATTCATCAAATGCCATGCACACAAGTATGTGCCACCTTTACAAAATGGATAAACGAGGTATGTAATTATATAACAAAGTGTTAAATTGTGTTATGTTTTATTGCATGTTATAAGTATATATGTAGTAAAAGTAAACATAAATAGCAGTTAATAAATATAATCTAGCATAAAAAAGTCTTCTTCTTCCTTCCATGTATTAGGCCAAGGCCTGTTACGATCCTATAGAAAATTTTCCCTCCACGTTTCATAGGACGGCCCAGTGATCTTCGTCCTCTTGGTATGCTTAAGAAAGTAAAAGTTTTAATAGTAAAAAAAAGTGTTACATAACGTAAATTATAGCACAATTTAATAAAGTAATGCATGAAAAACAAAACTTTGCAAACAACTAATAACATTTTTAAGAATTGGAATTATAGCACAAGTAATGCATGAAAAACAAAACTTTGCAAATAACTAAAAACAGTTTTAAAAATTGGAATTATAGCACAAGTTAATAAAGTAATGCATGAAAAACAAAACTTTGTAAATAACTAATAACATTTTAAAAAAATAAACAAATAAAAATAACTGTGTGTGTTGTGTGCGTATGTGTTAGTGATACAGTAAAAAGTAATAAATGTGTTTTGTGTTTTTTAGATTGCAAATGATGATAATAACCAGGCAATGGATTTGAGCACGCGTATTGTGGAGGAGGAAGGGGAGGAGGAGGAGGATGCAGAAATTGAAATCATTCAAGAGGCGTGCAACCTAGCCGAAATCTCCGAACAACTCTACGCCTGCGAGCAAGATGTTCTAACAGCAAACGAAATAAAGAGAATTGAAATTAAAAATATATTCGAACAATTAAAAAATGAAGTTATACAAAAAAATAAACAAAACATTGCAAAGTGTACAATAAACAAACAGTTTTCGTGTGTGTGTGTGTGTATAAAGTGTTTAATTTTTTCTTAATAAATAATATATGTAAAAATGTGTACAGTGTTTGTTTTTTAATATTGTATTAACACATAACAGTCCTCAGGGTTGGGATCGTTTTAGGAACAATGTGGGATGGTACCTAAATATCCTTTACATTGTGGGTAAAAGGGGTGCTAATAATAAAATACATGTAAATAAATTTTGTAATTTTAAATAATGCTTATTTAATATTTAAAAAATACAATAAAATTATTGTGTTACAAAAAACGTAAAAAAAGTTTATTTTATATTAAAGAATGAGTCTGGAAGTGTAGTCACAAAGCAGAAACAGGAATCTGTAAAAAAAAGTTATAAAGTGCATTGCAGTTAAAAAAATACTTAATAATGCACATATGTATAGTTTACTTATATAAAACTAAATAACAATGCGCACAATGTTGGTAAGCGGTGTGTATTGAACAACGCGATCATGTATTATGAGGCAGAATGCTGATGTATTAGCAGGAATATTTTCAGATGAGGAAAACTCCAAATTAATGTTAATTGCTCCCAGGTTTACGTCCCTCCTTTTGTTTTGAGCAGTCAATGACAAACAGTGGAGTATGTTTCATAAAGATAGACTTTGTTAAAAGCGGCCACCCAGCAGTTCCATTATATGAGTTTTGAAACTTCGCATAATGTTCATATAATGCACCAATTTTATGATTGGTAAAGTTAAGCTGATAGTCGTTATATGGAAAACGCTCAACATTAAGATAACACACGTAAATTTGTGATGTTACAGTGATCAAACTTGCTTGCATCTTTGTCTATGCCCGTGTAATTTGTTTGAAATCCTACAATTACATATCGAGGACGCTCCAGCTTTAACGCTGTTGCTATATTCCAAGAATGATTTGTGGTTTGCGATAAAGATGGGTGCTCATACAACTCCCAGCTTCGAAAAGGAATGGAAAGAGGTGTATCCTGTTCTATGTGTTTTAACACCTTAAGTTTTTCCGTATCTTTAACCATAATAACATGCATTCTCCAATCAATGTGTGTTAATGTTACTTTTCCAGGGTGAGCATTGGTTCCAATTGACGTATTTACGGTGTTTTTTTTTTTTTGCGCGAATAAGAATAAGTTCCATTTTAATGTTTACAATAACTTGATTAAAATCTTCAGCAAACCCCAAAATTTTATTTAAAGGAATGCATGCTGAAAATTTATTATTTTTTACTATGTTTACATTAGAGTCGGGGTTTGCCCATCCGACATTTTCCGACTTTTGACGTTCCAATACATTTAAAGATACCAATTTTTTTTATTGAAGTGGTAACTCCAACATTTGCGTGCGATCAATTGTAACACCATTTAAGTCAATCCGCACTTCATCAAACAAAAAAGCCATCCCATTATTTGCAATTTTTGCCGCTGTAGCTCTTGCATCATCTTTTGCAAACGTTCCTTCAAGATAGATAAAACTTTCACATGGAAGCGTAAGAATATTTTCAGACTGAACCGCAATTCGAATTTCATCGCTCTCTTGTATTGCGGTGTTATTGTACGGTTTAAATATATATTCGTCAACTTTGGTAATTCTATGATCAAAGTTAATATTGTTTGCAATAGAAAGAGGATCCATTACTTTTGCACTTTGAATCCCAAGGAAACAAGAAATTGTCGGTTAAATGGTTTTAAATGTTTTACGAGATGATGATGCAATACTACAAAATAGCCGCGAATTGGTCTTATTATAGTATTTTTATTAAAATTAAGCCCCATTTTTTTATAATGTGAACTCGAATTATAATTATTTCGTTTTGAAAGGAAACCAAGCACCGGTTTTGATCAACAACACGTAATTTAATATTACTAATACACTCAATATTTTTATAGGTAAATAAATGGGGTAGTAGGTTCCTGTGTTATGTGGTAACCGGGTGGTACTGAAGGAAAAAACTCCTAATTTGAATGAGTTGGTATTCCGTTAAGAAATGACCCAGTGGCCAAGTTACAATCTATTGTTATTACGCTTATCCTAAAAACGTTTACTGGATTGTCTGAAACGTGCAGTTGATTTGCAGGCAAAAATCGACGCGAAAACCCCAACACTGACGCAACTGTGTTTTGTTCACGAAAGTCCACATCATAGGGGCATTTTAGTTCCGTTTTCATTGTGCTGGTGTTTGGTTTAATAAAAAAGGAATCACCGGTTCGGTCACGTATATAATTTTGTTCAACAGCAACATTAGTTTTAAAATAAGAGTTAATATCGTCAATTTCATACGTGCCTGTTGGTATTGTAATCGTATGTTTAAGCTTAGCATGATCATAATACACAAATTTGTTATTTTTAACATTAATATTGGGTATGGAGTTAAATGTTTCAAAATTTAACATGGCAATTTCGTACTGGTGTTTGCTATATTCAAGTTCCAACGGCGGGTGCACATTTCTAGATAATTCAGAGGATGACCCTGTTAAAGTAAAAGTGTAACTCATAGCGATGTAAGTATTTATAGTATTATGTGTATTTATGTTAAAAGAAAAGCCGAACACAAATATCCACAAATGCTACTATTATATTGTTGATATTGCTTAACATTGTAATATATATTATTTGCAGAATAATAGTTTACAACTTCGATTGGAGGTTGCAAATTACCAAAACTATTAAAATAATACAAAATATTAAGTTTTTTTAATTGCAACCCAATGAGTTCCGCTGTTATTAGACGTGTCCAAATTTAAAATAAACCGTCCATTACTCCATGGTAATTTTGGTAAAGTGTCTCGCATAAAAACACCTCTAAAATGAGGTATTTGCAATCGTTTGGCATATTTAACAAGATCGAAATTTGTTACCATTTTTTATTTTAATACCCTTTCCATGTATGTAGGGTTTGAGGTATAATCCGTTTCGACGTTGCTTATTTTGTGCTAATATATTTTCCTTTGATTTATTATGACGAAGACCCTCTTTCAACATTTTTTCTCAGCCTTATTTGTATTTATTGCTTGAACTACTTTAGCACCACCACCTACTAAACCACTAAGAGCTGTAAAACCAGCCATAATTGGAAGTAGCGGTAAAAAACCACGTTTTGGAACTTTAAATTTGCGTGTTTTTTTATGTTTTGTTACAGTTGTCTGTTTACGCGGTTTTTTAGCAGCTTGCAACTTTTTTATTTGAGCTTGTAATTGTTTAGAGTTTCTGTTTATTTGAGCTTGTAATTGTTTTGCACTCATGCCTGCTCCTATATATATATATATATATATATATATTACTTTTCATAAGTTGTGAAACAGCAAGTGCCACCGCTCGTTGCAATAAAGATGAATCGGGGACAACAACCCGAGCTCTTAGCTAATACTTTATCTGCTTGGTGTCATAAATGTAACTCCTTATGTTTATAATAGACTATATCGTGCTCTCGACACGCATCATCCAGTGGATTGATTCATTTATCCCCTCTTTGCAATCGTTCAAGAAGTTTTGTTCCGGGTCCGCAAAAATTATACCCAGGTATATGCAGCTCAGAAGGAAGCTTGTTTTTAATGTTGTTTACAAGTCCTTTTCCAACCTTCCGTATATATATATATATATATATATATATATATATAACGGTCTTTGTATACAAGTAGTTTGTAGGTAACGGTAGCATATAAAATGATGAAAGTAATAAAGCAGGACAAATCATTAGCTATTAAAGTACGTATTTGATAATGAAAATGAAGAGCAAAACAAACATTACTCAATACATAGTAACTTTCTTCCTAATAGTATACGATGTATAATAGGTGGTCCCAGCAACTGTGGTAAAACAAATTTATTAATTAACCTACTGCTTCATAAAAATGGAATTAAATTTGAAAATGTTTACATATACTCAAGATCGTTTTTTCAACCAAAGTATGTGTTTTTGGAAAACGTTTTAGCAAACGTGCCTGAAATCAATATTATACGTATACAAACAGCAGCAAAATTATACAACCTGAAAATGCGCGAGAAAATTCAGTTTTTATAATAGATGATATAATGTGTGATCCGCAAGATGTAATGAACTCATATTTTAGTATGGGGCGACACAAATCATTAGACATGTTTTATTTAGCACAAACATATGCTAGAATTTCTAAACATTTAATTAGAGACAACTGCAAACTTAATTGTGCTTATTCAACAAGATACCATGAATTTAAAACATGCGTATGATGATTACGTAAACTGTGATATGACATTTAACAAATTTCAAGAGGTTTGCAACATGTGTTGGAATAAACAAAAGTATGGATTTTTAGTTATTAACCGCGAGTGCGAGTTAAATAATGGCCTTTATCGATTAGGATTTGGTTCGTACATATGTATATAAACACAAGTCAATTGTGTAATACTATGCATTTTTACAACTAAGTAACAAACGTAACTTACAATGAATATTGATAAATTTGGAAGAAGCATATTTACAAAACATAAACAGGTGCAGCTTATTAGAGTATCGTTTCCAAAAGTTAATGAAAACAATTTTCTTTTTATTAGTAAAATGTTAAAACTTATTGATGATCCAATTGAAGAGTCCGATGCATGCAACAGAAGGTATGTTGACAAACAAGCACGCAAGCAAAGAAATGAGTTTACAGTGGTTACTACAAAACAAAATTTGGAAATAAAAGAACTGGAACAACATTATAAAAACGTTAAAAACTCCCTTGCTTTTCAAGAGCAACATATTACAAATATAACAAATAAACTTAACAGCTTGTATGGATTTTTAGTGCTTTCCTTACGCACCGTCCCCCATCAATCAAATTGATGTGTGTGTTGGTAAAAACCGCTTTGTGGTATCAAGAATTAGTAATGGAATCTATGCTGGAAGCAAAACAGTTGTAACAAACACTGCATACAAAGTGGAAAAAGGGATAAACTATCATTTGAACAACTAGATACGTCTGTTGATAAGTGCAATCTTTTTATAACAATTCAAATAAAATATAAATTGCTGCAAGAATAAACATTTTTATTAGTACGCAATCAAATGGCCACCAAAGTATCACTAATGCAACCAAATGCAATAAAACTGAAACATAATGTTGAAAAATGCAGCAAACTTGTTAGAAACAAGTATATGATGTTAAGACAAAACAAGTTTGATGTTGGACACGTTGTGAAGGAAACGGTAGATCCTGTTATAGCACCTCTTAATAAGCTAATTACTAAAAAAGAGCAAAAAAATTATCAATACGTGCAATCCCAAACAACCACCCAAAATTAATTACACATGAAACTGTGCAAACCACCCCACAACTGGCACCTTATCCTGTTACTAGCACGTTAAAAGCGTTGGACATACCATTTGTTTAAGCTCAAAAGGCGCCTGTAACACCTCCAGCGTCACCTGTAGGCGCTATTAAAAAGAACAATGTCGAGCAAATCAACTATAACCAATGAAAAAATGAGCGATGAAGCGCATTCATATGTTTCGTTACTACATCAAAAAAAATAAAAGAGGGCTTGATTTAACATATGGTGTTCGATATGAAGCCAACGCATATAAAATTTGAAGTTTACCATTGTATTTTAAACCAAATGACATTGTTCAAGTTGGAGATGGTGAAAATAAAATAACATATGAAGCAACAGTTGGGTTGTACGGCTGTTATTTAAAAACCAACCCACGTATTACAATGATGACGATTTAGTAAAGTATAAAGATATACTGTACAACAGCAGCGCCCATAAGTTTAACTACATTCCCAGTAATGAAATTAATGTAAACCGAACAAATAAATACAAATCAATTATTTCACTACTATTTTACTCCAAAAGCGGACGAGGATTTAATACGTGGAAACAAGTACATCCCATCATGCACAAAGTGGATTATAAATATTAGGATGATCCAAACGAGTTGGTGGATCGTTCGTATTTATTAATATCATCCCACAACGTTGGAAATACCGGACCCGAAAACGAAATACAAGAAATAATTCAGGAACTACAAAACTCAGAATACATACAATGAGTGACAAAGAAGGAATCATACGTGAAATATTTAAACCTGCTAGAAAAAACTTTCCTCGAAAACATGTTATTACCAAAGGTTTACATGACCTTTACCAAAGCGATTTAATTGACTTAAATCGTATAAAGCATATAATAACGGATTTAAGTACATACTTGTTGTTATTGATGTGTATTCTAAATTTACTTGGGTTTGCGCCCTTAAAAGACAAAGTGGAAAAATGTTGCAAGTGCTATGAGTAAAATACTTGTATCGTTAATAAAACCTCCTACGAATCTTCAAACTGATGGGGGTGGAGAATTTTACAATGCTTATTTTAAAACAGTCATGAAATTATATAATATAAACCATTATTCTGTTTATGCATCAAAGAAAGCATGTGTGGTTGAACGTTTTATTAGAACTTTTAAATCAATGCTGTTCAAACAGTTTGCATTACGGGGGTCGTATAAGTGGACAGCCTTTTTATCAACATTAATAAACAAGTATAACAGCACGTATCACCGCACTATTAAAATGTAACCAATGGATGTGCGGGATAACAGCTTATTGCATACAGTGTATCGTCACAATTTTCAAGAAAATGTAAAAAAGCCAAAATTTAAACGTGGAGACTTTGTTAGAATATCAAAGTATAAAACAGTGTTTCAAAAAGAATACTTACCCTCGTGGAGCTGAAGTGTCTAAAATTAACAAAGTATTGTACACATCTCTCATTACATATATGTTAAACGATTTAAGTGGCAATGCTATTTTAGGAGCATTTTACATCCAAGGGTTACAAAAAACTTGTTACCCTAATACTTATTTGGTTGAAAAAGTAATAAAACAAAAAAGGATAAGGTTTATGTAAAGTGGTTAGGTTTTTCATCAACACACAATTCATGGATACACAAAAGTAAACTTGTGTAAAGTTATTTTATTTTTTTGTTTTAATAAAACATCATAATTTATAATATGTATTACATGTTTATTTCACCATTTGCATTTATTTTACAATGTCCAAGTGGCAATGTATAAACACCATTATGTAATATGTGTCTTTTATCATCATGGTTATCCAATGTCAATTTATTTACACATATAGACTGCACGTTGTGATCATAAGATCTAAATATTTGTTTTAGTATATGTTTGCAATCCGCTTTTTAAACAATCAATGTAATCGTTTAGTGTAATTTCATTTTCAATTACACATTTTTTAATCCCCTTTAGTTTTTTAATAGGATTGGGTGCTCCAACAATTGATATAGCGTACATTTTTGCTCTTAACCCCACAAATACATCAATAAGTTTTCCATTTGCCTCATCTTTAAACTTTCCGAGCACGGACTTATTCGCATTACTATGCAAAGGATGTGATAATGGGTATTTCCTTGTGTCCAAGTGATTTGTTAGTTGCAACAGGTCCGCATACAAGTCTTGTGTTTTAATGCCATATACAAAACTATCAGTGTCCATATAGCACAGCTCAATGTTTTCTTTATAAAACGGTTGCATAACATCATAGTGAAAATGGTACATACAAATTTTAGAAATATGCAAAATGCACATACCCACATATATTGCTTTATCAAACATTAGTTTTGTTTTTTGCATATGTATGCTAATTAAATTTTCACTAAAAAATTTTGCGGTCTATAAAATTGGCTTTTGACATTAGCTTTGTAGCTTTTTTACCATCTGACACCAATTTAATGTCCATGCGTTTTCTAACATTTTCCATGGTTTTTCCAAATACAGCATTGTTCATTAGCTTAAAAAAGTTGTTTTCAAAGTCATTTGTTGTTTGTGCCCTTAGTGTGTTATTTAACTCAATGTATGGTTTTAACCACGCGCTTTGACTAAATTTAATTGCTTTGAGAAGGTGTGTTAGTTGTACTCCGTGTTGTAGCGCTTGTTTTAAGGTTGCATAATGAACCACGTAGTGATGTTTAGAGATTAACGTAGTTATTAGTTTACTGTACTTTCCCCCAAGTGGACACTTTATTTCCGCACAAAAGGGTAAGTCTTTATGCTTTTCGTGAATTTCCGTAGGATATGTTAGCCACAAATTCTTACAACACTATACAATTACAGACAATGTTCCAGTCATGCAATATGACAATACTGCCTTCAGAACCAACCTATCATACTAGGTATTCTGACACACTACTAGACTTAATTATAACAAATAATCCTCAAAAAGTTATAACTAGTGGACAGATAGAAGCTCCAGGCATCTCTGCACATGACTTAATATACATTGAATATTCACTCCTTTGCTCTAAACGTAGACCTAGACTTGTAACATACAGAGACTTGAAACATATAAATTATGCGCAATTAATTGATGACGCTGCAAAACTACCTTGGAACAACATATGGACACTTAGGACTGTAGACGAGAAAGTTGAAAATTTTAATGACATGATTTTACAATTGTATGACAAACACGCACCTATCAAGACTAGACGTATAAACAGACCACCTGCACCCTGGATGTCTGATAATATCCGCTTGCTTATGACTGAGAGAGACGTAGCATTCAGGAAATACAGGAGGAACAAAGAACTGACAGACTTACAGACATACAAACATCTGAGGAATAAAGTCAACCAGACTATAAGGAATGCAAAACTAAGATATGCCCATACTATTATTACACAATCTATGTCCAACTCAGCTGACATGTGGAAAAATTTAAAATCAATAGGCCTCTGTCAAAATAAACTACAGGTAGAAACAGCTGACCTACCACTAGATGAGTTGAATGACCATTTTACCCGCCTCCCTTCTGACAACACCTCACAACACAAACAACAGACAATAGATGAACTAATGTCATATTCCCAACCTACCCGAGACAAATTCTTTTTTTCCTATATCTCACCTGATGACGCCAAAAGAGCAGTATTACGTATTAAATCTAAAGCACAAGGAATAGACAATATAACAATAACTCTCCTGCAAAAAATAATAGACATTATTCTCCCAACAATAACCCACATTTTTAATGCCTCTATAATGACCGGGACTTATCCCAGACTCTGGAAAATGGCTCTAGTTCGTCCTACACCGAAATCAAACACTCCCACAACACTCGATGATTATAGACCAATTAGTATTCTTCCCTGTTTATCTAAAGCACTGGAACACATAATACACTCACAGTTAACAGACTACCTCACCACACACGACTTACTTGATGAACATCAGTCTGGTTTTAGAACAGGACATCACACAAGTACTGCACTACTTGACATTGTAGAGGACATAAGAGACTCAATGGACAAAAGCAAACTCACCGCAATAGTCCTACTCGACTACAGCAAAGCCTTTGACACAGTAGATATAGACTTAATGCTAGCGAGACTAAAGACACTACATCTGTCGGAAAACTGCCTTGATTGGTTTGCATCTTACCTCACTAATCGTCAGCAATCAGTTTCTGTTAATAATCGCATTTCTTCCTGGCGCTTGGTGAGGAAAGGGGTACCTCAAGGCGGCGTCCTCGCTCCTCTTCTCTTCTCGATTTATATTAATGACGTGACCAAGAAACTACAAAACTGCAAGCATCATCTTTACGCCGACGACCTACAGATTTACACACACTTTAGGCCTGACGAAATTAATGAATATATTGACAAAGTAAACACTGACCTCAGGCATATATCTTTATGGTCCAGACAATATGGGCTGAAACTAAATGTAAACAAAACGCAAGCAATAATTATCGGACATCCAAGGCTATTACACTCCATAAACAATGGCAATATGCCGGCTGTCATATTAGATAATGAACAAATTCCTTATACCGACGTCGTTAAAAACTTGGGATTTTACTTAGATTCTAATTTAAAATGGCATGAGCAAGTAAAACAAACATCTAAAAGGATCTTCTCCATAATGCATTCCCTAAAGCGACTTAAACATTTTCTTCCTACAACTCTTAAAAGAATTTTAATCCAAACTTTAGTGATGCCGCATTTTGACTACTGTGACGTTCTACTAACTGACATAAGTGACGGATTGTCGGACAAACTGCAGCGTGTCATTAATATGTGTATCAGATTCATATTTAATGTTCGAAAATACGATCACATTTCTCCATTATTCCACGAATTGTCATGGCTACATCTAAAAGAGAGAAGAAAATCGCACTGTCTAATTCTCCTATTTAAGATCCTACATACCTCGATTCCCAATTATTTATCATCCCGTTTCCAGTATCTATCCTCAAACCATAACTTAAACACAAGATCACAACATAGTCTCTTACTTAATATACCGCAACATAGGACATCACATCACTCCATGTCATATACCATCTCCACTTCTCGCAACTGGAATTCCCTACCACAAGAAATAAGGGGCTGCCGGACATTGGCATCTTTTAAAAGAAATCTAAATTTATATTTGCTCTAAACTCGACTTCATTATTATCCAGTGTAAGATATATATATATATATATATATATATATATATATATATTAATTGGTGTTTCCCGTATAATGTATCATATTTATATTATTATTATTATTATTATTATTATTATTATTATTATTATTATTATTATTATCGTATCATTATTGTTATTACCCTATAAAATGTTGTTTGTACATGACATTTACATTGCTACATTTATTGTATCTTTAACTGTTTATAATTAGTATAGTGTATATCTATATTTGTCAAATATTATTTGTATTTGTGCTGGTTGAGTGGAAGAGAGGGCCTTATGACCTTAACTCTGCCAGAATAAATAAAGTATTATTATTATTATTATTATTATTATTATTATTATTATTATTATTATTAAGTCAACTTCAAATATGTACCCAGTATCACAATCCTCTTTTAGCGACATAATATCAAGCAATTGTAGTTCTTCTTTATTAACCCATGTAAAATTACCATATGGCAAAGGTTTTGACATTGCATATCCATATAAGTTATTAGCATCTATGTAATAAATGTAATTGGACGTGCTTTCCTTATTATACCCTGGTGTGTGTTTATTATTTGCTGTGGAAAAACTTTTTACACGTTGACATATCCCACCTCTAATCCCCTTTTCTATCATCATTACCATATTTATGTCAGTCATTAATTGTAAGGTTACACCAGTGTGTTTTAACATGGCAGAGTATGCAAGACCAGGCGCTGTGTAAAAATATACACAATCCAGTTGGTAATATTCAATGCACATTTTCCTAAAGTTTTCAAACACGTCAGCTAAAAGCAAAACGTCACATTTAAGGTATATGTCCGAATATTCGCCTAAGTTTGGCACTTCAAATATATTCCACACATTTTTAGCGTGGGCGTATGCTTCATCGGAAATATGCGTGTTGCTTAATGTGCTGTAAAACTGTTCCTTTAACGGAAGCTCCTCTTCTTGCAACCTCTTCATACATGTTACATATTCATAAGGAAACACACCCTTTTTTTGCAACAAATTCAATTAAATCAGGACCAAAGTAATTTTGTATATTATGCATTAAACTGGGACTTAATGCTTTTGTTAATTTATCTAGACTTTCGGACATAAATCGAAATGAATCAATAAATCTGAACTGCATACTACCTCGCGTTTTTATAAACAGTGCTAACCTGTTTAGTAAATGAAATGTACTTTCCACAAGTGTTAGCAATAACTTTTATATTATTTGTGTCAATTCCTAGTTCTTTAACTATAAAATTTCCATCATAATTTAATAAATTATGTATTATGCATGGAACAAAATTTTGCTCGTGATACTTTAAGTTGCATCGAGAATGGGTTGGACCTCGGTATTTTCCTGTTACATAATCATGATTTTTACTTTTACATGTGTATCAGTAAATCCTTTTTTTGTTGCAAATGTAACACACTCCCGCGTTTGCAAAGTCTTGCTCCTCTTTTTTTGTAAGAGGATGCATTGGTGCTATATTCTCATACAACATTTTGTCAATTTTACGCACCTCATTTATAATGCTTTGCATAAAATGTTGTGCTGCATTTTCACCTCGATACAATTTTAGCTCTGTGTATTTATCTAGCTTATCTTTTATCAAATAACAATAACTGTACGGCTTGTGAATTTGATAAGTTTCAGTCCAGCTTGTGTTACAGTTGTTTTCGCAACCTTCAACAGGTACTAAAATGCTTTCAAAATCGCTATATATTACTAAACGTACTTTTTGCGACTTGTAAAAATCATTAAACCATATCCAGTCTTTTTTTGGAAATACTAATTTAACTGCTTCAAAGTGATGACATAGTTTTCTGTGTTCTTTTAATCTTTTTTTTTCGAGTGATTAAGTTTGGTTTTTTTCTAAGTATGCAAAACACCGCTTGCACACGGCAATTTTAGCAGTCCGATTGTGCAATTGTTGGGCAACAAAAGCATTAAAGTAGCTTATGTAACAATAATGAGATTGCTTTCCCCTTGTAATGTATAACAAATCGCGGTGGTCATCCTTCTCTTCATCGCATATTTTAATTGGGTATACATCGTTCTGATTATCTAGTCCAAACACGTTAATTCAAACATTGTTTTGTTTTTCAAACTTGTTAATGTCCTTTATTTTTACTGGAAATTCTACATTCCACTCGTACCTAGCTTCTAGGTCTGGGTTTTCATTTTACTTGTGTGTTAGGTCTTTATCTGAGTCTAGAAATGGTGCTAATACACAACATTTAAAACAAAAATCGTTTTTATTTAAAACGTTTACTATTGACCTTTTATGTTTGAGCTTTTGTGGAAGCAGTATGTAACCACCACCATGTAATGGGTTATGTTTGTTTATTCTTAATTCTAAATTACTTACATTACTAAAAAACCATTCTGATCCTTTCATCACACACTCTCCAACTTCTTTCACTAGTTTTAACACATGTCTGTCCACAAGCAAATTTACGTCGCTACCAATATAAACAGCTTCATTTTTAGTTTTAAAGTTATACACTTTTTCAATGTTTTTTATGTTTTTAAATTTACAAGAAAGCAAGAGATTAAACTTTTTAGCCTGTTGTGTGTTTACTTCGATGTTAAGCTTTTTAATAATGTATGGTTTCAAATTTAATTTTTGTGCACTGTATGTTTTCACTTTGTTTTTAAACGCTGATTGCGTTCTTATAAACACTATTTCCTCTTGCTCCATGTCCGTTTGGTTTTCTCCTTCCACGAAGCTTGTAGTTTTATTTTTATCATCACGTGTTGTGGATGTTAATGGTTGTTTAGGGTGCGCGGTTTTCCTCGAAGTTGATGGTCTTGGGTCTACACCTATTGGTTGTTGCATGGTTTCCCTTGAAGTTGATGGTACTTGGTCTACACCCGTTGGTTGTTGCACGTTTTCTCGTTCATTTGCATTTTGCACTTTGCGTCGTTTTGTAAGGGGTGCTTCATGTACTGTTTCAATATGATGTAATAAAACATCTGCTCTGTTAAATGATTTTTTACACGTATTACAGGTGTGTAATACATTGTTATGTATGGCATTTGTATGTCTTTTTAAATCCCCTTTTCTAGTAAATGTTTTGTCACACAGTTCACATGTAAATAGAACATTACCATTATTTTCATATTTCAGTTATCTGTGACGAATTAAATTGCTTAGCTGTGTATATATTAATCCACACACCTCACAAATATACGCCATATTTTTAAACCAATTTTATTTTACATGTCAACTGTGTTCATTTTGTTTTTATTTACATGTATTCAGTTGTAGGGTGTATTTCCACAACTCTGTATTCTCGCTGGTTGTCTTGTTTTTTTTTTTTTGCTTCCCATAATAATACAGGCTATGTGGCTTCCTATTAAATGCCTGCAGTTCACTATAGTCCATATTTATGTAGCTTGGTAAAAACGTAGAATCTCCATTTATCAAGTCTGCTAATACCTGTCGTCCGAACTTATTATTTACAAATCTAAACCGTTCCACTGGATATTCCATGTTGACAATCAGGTCTTCCACTTTCACGTTACATATCTTATACTTTTTTGGTTCGACTTCGGTTTTGGATGTTGTGTACAATTCTTGTTTTTGTTTTCTGTTTCGGAACTTGAATAATTCGGTTTACTTTCAGTTTTTAGGTTTAAATAGTACCCTGGTTCATACTGTTTTTTGCAGGTGCACTTGCAGTCTGGAAAATGTTCCATGTTGAATTACTAGCTTTAGACTGTAAACTGTCTCACAATCCGCTCTATTTATTCAGCAACTGACGCTTAAAATTCTATTGTTCTTTATTTGCAGTGATGAGGGTTTCCGCGAACGCACCCATTTTTTTCATCGTTCTTTGTTTCAACACAATAAAAACGTTCCAACACAAGATTTGTAGCACATGTGTTGCATATTAAATATTGAAGATCGTTTTTTTCTCGTTGAAAAAACGCTTTATTATATATGTATCCATTTTACCGTATTTCCATTTATGTGACGCACTTTTGCCTTGTCTTTGTTGGCACATTTATTACAAATGTGTTTTATTATAGTTCCGGTGCGTACATTATATGCAACGTGTACATCAATTTCCATGCAATAAGTTCCTTGTAACTGTTTCCAACTTTTCATGCTAAACGACCTCACCTTTGAGTGTGAAAACGTCATAGCGTTGGAAAGAAGCTCCATTAAATCTTCCTTTTGCATAGTGAAAATATCAATAAAATGTTCGCGCTTACTAAAAATATCAACAAAATGTCTGCTCATTTAACTTACAGTAATTGCTTATTAATTTGTATATTTTATGTTTTACGTTGCTTATTATTACTTGTTTCCTGTTTAATGGTTTGTATAGCATTAAGCTTTTTTAAGTATTGCAGTTCTTTATTATACATTTTTACCAACCTTATGTCACGTGTTTTTATTTTTTAACAATTAACATTTTTATACTATTTAATAAGAAATTTTCCAGATGTGGGATTCGAACCCACGCTCCCTTGGGAACTGGAACTTAAATCTAACGCCTTAGACCGCTCGGCCAATCTGGCTGTTAATTAATCGTTGTATTATTTTATTTTGTTTTAATAATCACTCTAATATTTTAAGTTTACTATACATTTTTTGTGCAGCGGATGTCACGTATTTTTTATACAGTGACACTGACTTCTTAGGTGTGATTAGGTTATTGAACCGGATGTCACGTATGGAGCATGATGTTACATATGAAACCTGATGTCACGTATGAAACTTAATGCTACGTAGGATGTCAATGAATTATATATTTTAAGGTTATTCAACCGGATGTCACTTACGAAACATGATATCACATATAAAACAGGATGTCACGTACAATACAGGATGTCACGTATGAAGCTTATTGTTAATCAAACATAATATCACGTACGAAACCGGATGTCACTATGATGAAAATGTTAATGAAACATGATGTCACGTACTAACAGGATGTCACGTATGAAACCGGATGTCACGTATTTGGGGTTAATGAACTTTCAAGGACATATTCCGCCGAATCCGCCGTATGACGTCAGTGGCAGAACACCACTACTCTAATGAGAAATATGTCAGATGTTCTTTTTGTAGGAAGTCACATCTTAATATCCATTTACTTAGGCTTAGCAAGGAGAGATAATTCAAATTATTCGTTTATAATAAGCCAATCCTTTGTAAAACATATTTGCTCTCTTTGATTCCATTTAATCAGTAACGTATTTAATTTGTTTACCTGCAGTACACTATCCTAATGGAATTAGCAGGCAATTCTGTGTGTTCTTGGTTATACCAACAATACTCTGTTCTGGTTTAACTCTGCTACTGATCCACCACCTGTGTTCACCAGGGAGTGTCCCTGTGGTGACCGGAATAAGGAAGAGTCCTTTCATAGCTCGTACGTTTCGTAAGATATGTTCATATATGGATACCTGAGAGTACAACTGCCCCACTCTGACCCAAGGATTATAAATGTGGGGTCTGGTCCTCCAATTTGAGCCGACGCTGATAACTTCGTCCTGTGATAGTATCGCCTGGAAGGCGGGGTTACGTTGCTCCGATTATATGATGGGTGATGATGATAATGGTGCGCCAGGGAGTCCCTAATCCTAAGCCTAATTTAAGATGAATAAGAATGATGATGATTGCGATGGCTATATGATTTCGGGGACAGTTTGGGCCTTAAAGTTTTCCTGACATTTGTCTTACAGGTGAGGAAAATCCCGATAAAAACCTCACCCAGGAAAACTGTCCCGACCGGGGATCGAACGCGGCCCGCTGCGTGACAAGGCAGCACGCTTCCCCGAGACCACAGCGGTGGACAAAGTATAATTATTATTATTATTATTATTATTATTATTATTATTATTATTATTATTATTATTATTATTATTATTATTATTATTGTATTCACGTAGACTTTCACGGCCGTAGTTGCTATGATGATCTTGAAGAGGATTTTCGGGCTGTAGGCTGTGGTCGTGACGTTTGTAGTTGTCTTTAGACAACCCTTGAGGATGCCAGACGCAGTCTCTGGCGAAACGTCGGGGAACTACAAGCCTCACGACAACGGCCTACAGCCCGAAAATCCTCTTCAAGATCATTATTATTATTGTTACTTTAAAATATTTTGTACTTCCCTTGTCAGGTGTATACTGTCCAAGGCCTATTATGTGCTATTAATTTTTAATTTATTTAACATCTGTGTAATTTAACCCTGGAGAAGTAGAGGAGAAGACCTTATAGTTCTAACTGCATCATGTAAAATAAACCGATTTATTATAACATAGGTAGAGTGGTGCGCTACAATCTCCGAGGATTAGTCACTTTTTTAATATTGTAATGCTTGTGGAATTTCGAACTCATAGATCAAAAATTAATTTTCTCAAAACATTGGATGTTTCTCAACATTTTTTGATAGGTTTCTAGGTGTTCAGGTTCTTTAAATTTATCAATATTTATTTTTTGTTCCTTGATTTTTGGTTCATTTTTCCATCTATTTATTTTACCGCTATATACTGTTTTAACAAATAGTGGTGAGAGTTTGCTATTGCCCCACGATGAGTTCTAACATCAATTATACTTGAGGCACTCCTCTTGTCTATTAATATGTGGTCAGTCTGATTAGCTGTTAATCCATCAGGGGATCTCCAGGTCTGTGTGTATATTTTTCCCAGGAAACCAGGTGGAGCTGACTACCATATTCTTACTGGCTGCAAAATGTATGATTCTTTGGCCATTATCATTGGATGTTGTATGCAAACTATTGTACCATTATATATTCTCTCTTGTCCCACTTTGGCATTTAAATCCCCTAATATGATTTTAATATCGTTGGATGGTAAACTGTCATAGGTTCTTTCTAAGTTATGATAAAATTGATCTTTCATATTCTCCTCTGTTGGCGCATGGGTATTGGTGATAGATATATTGAAGAGTTTAGTTTTTATGCGAAAAACACATATTTGTTCATGAATAGGTTTAAATACTAATACATTTTTCCTCATCGATTTAGTTACAATAAATGCCACACCAAATTCTCTTTTTCCAGTTTGCTTCCCGCTCTGGAATATAGTGTGTGTTTTAGTATCATATATGTCATTACTCATCCACTTTGTCTCTTGTATAGCTGTTATTTGTATATTATATTGGTGTAATTGCTGTAGAAGAGATTTTAGGCTCCCAGTTTTATAAACGGTTCTAACATTCCAAGTGCCAATTCGTGTCCATTTTCCTTTGCTTTAGTTGTCGGTGTTGTAGACCATAATTCCGAGGCATGTTGGGTTTCTCAATGTATTTGTTTTTACGAGGTAGGGATGTCAACCCCACGCACAACCTCCAGCAATTCTGGGAGGTCGATGATTTTCTGTTGGGGTTTTCTCCCTTAGCTGGTACGTCCCAATTTTTAAGCGTTGGGAACTCGCCTTTTCGCTCCTGCAGTTCTTGGTATTAACCTAGAGCCACGACGAGGACGTGGTGCATTGTGCTGGGGAGGAATAAATTGCGTTTCTGAGCTTTTATTAGTGTGCACACTCCTGAGAACACATATTGCCCTTTCGGCTCCCAAACATGAGCAGCTACTGCTGATTTTTCCCTTCACCATTTTTGACATTTCTAAGATGTTCTATCACGCTTGTTTTCAAATTTCTTTTTTGTTTTTCCTATGTAAATTTTGTCACAATCCCTGCATTTAATCTGGTAAATTTCTGATATGTTTTCTTCTTCAATGTTATAATTTTTGTTGGTTTTAATTATTGTGCTGAGGTTATATTCATTCTTCAGTTAAACTTTGTTTTATGTTTGAAGGGAAAAAATATAGGCTCAGACTGGGGTTTGAACCCAGGACCTTTCGCATTCTACACGAATGCTCTACCAACTGAGCTACCTGAGAAACTCCAGTCTAAATGCAAATGTTTCTCTTATATACGCTGTTAATTCCCGCGCACCAAAATGCTTCTATCTTGAAATGGTGGCTTCTTTTCAAGAAGTCTTTTAATTGGGAATTTTACATTACATTATAAAGCCAGTACGGCTTCTTTCATTGTTTTTATTATTCATTTCTTGCATCACAATGATGGATAAATTATATTTGAAGAGAAAAATTTGTGCTCAGACCGGAGTTTGAACCTAGAACTACTCTTTATAGGAATTAGGCATGAAAAATCCAATAATAGGTTCCAAAAATTATGCAGTGAAAAGAAAAAAAATCAATCGTGCAGGAACTACATAAATAAACCAATTGTTCATCAAGTTGAATTTACTGAATGCAATGTCAACCCTTAAATTGGACAAACTTAAACCAATTTATTTAGACGTATCAAATTGCAGTGAAAACAATTATGTTATTATCTATTGCATATTCTTGTACAATTTTACGAAAATTTAAATAATTTCTACTGTTTTATTTTTCCATTATCATCATCCTCTTATCGTGTGCTCGGTTCAGACGGTCGATTCCAAATATACCTGCAACCATCGCTATCTTCCCATGCTTTGCTTCTTTTTAGTTGTTCGCAGTCGTATCCTCTCTCTTGTAGACATTTCTTCACTTGGTTAATCCATCTTTCTCATGGTCTACCTCCTTGTATCTTGAGATTTAACAGTCTTTCCTTTTACATTCTTTTTAAATGTCCAAACCATTACTTTCTTAAAAACATTAAATAAATTAAACTAATATATCTTTCAGGACACTGTTAATTAAATTGTATGATATATATTGGGACAAAACAAACCCGGTGGTTGCTAGAGTGATTGGGTTTGTACAAACTACCCGTTGTATTGCTGATGTTTGGAGAATGTCGTCATTTTATTTCAATAAGGTGTATACTGAGTTTTGTTGCGAAAAATTGGAAATGGCGACCGCTAGACCACTTTTTAAATTTTCATTTGAGGTGAACTACTATTCTTAATGGCTTAATTATGCTGGTTAATAAGCTCGACCTTAATATTTTTAAATTAATTGCAGATATGTCGAGTTTTGTTCCGATAACACAAAAATTACAGCTGCTAGATTGTTAATAGCACTCACATATATACATAGGCTAAGTGAGTGAGTGTAAAGAAAGATGTCTTCAAAATTGTTAAGAGTGACACTTTGTTTTCTGTGCCATAAAAAAGAAAATATTGATAACAGAGCAATAATTTATAGTGACAATGTATATTTCATGGTAACACATAATTTTACATTCTTGCTGTGTAAAAATATAAAATGGGATGGACATATCTCTCTTTACACACCCACCCAACGTACAGGTGGTCATAAAGTCTCAATGCATTTCCAAGAAATAATTAACTCAGTTTGATGATTTTTATGTATGTTTATTGTCAAGGTATGTATACATGTTTATCATATTTCAACATGGCCTCCGTCCATTTCGAAGCATTGTTCCAATTGTTAGAGAGTAGCCTTAAAGACGTTTTGAAGCATAGCTGGTGAAAAAGCCGTCACTGCATTGCAAATTCGAGTCCTAAGATCCTGGTGATCCGTTACCTTTGTCTTTTACACGTTCCCCTTTATGAATCCCCAAGCAAAGAAGTCCAGGGGCCATTCTGGTGTAGCTGTGGTTCGAGGAATAACTTGAGCATGTCAAGGTAATTGTTGCCATTAATTGTCTGTTCTGCAAACATGAAGGATCCATACACTATGGTCTTCGTAATTCCAAGCCATACATTCACTTTCGGTACCCGATATTCGGGTGTTATGTTTTTATTAACTTTGCCACAGATGTGGAACGTGGACTCATCACAGAACAGGATGTGATCCATAAGGTCCTCATTGTGTGCAGCCGCTATCAAATCATAACACGCAGCCTGACGAGCTGCGTAATCTTATGCGTCTAATTTGTGGAGCACCTGAATGTGGTACGATTTTTTTTCAACGTAAAGTGTAAAACTTTCAAAATTGTTTATTTTGGCACATCTAACTCATTGCTTAAACGACGATTTGATGCTCTTGGGCTTCTTTCGATTGATTCACTGAACAGTCTGTTTTGGTACAAAAGATCTCCCGGAGTGTGGTTCATTCGCAACATTCCCAATTCTTTGAAATTTATTGCAAAGTAACTGGATGTTTGTTCGTGATGGTCCTGGTTTGTGAAATTTCCGAGTGAGCGCCTGTCGCACCTCGCTATAAGATAATCCGCGCAGTAACATACACACGCTCTTCTATCTTCAGCACGCTTTTAGATTATGCTAATGGAAAAAGAAAATAATTACATTAACACAAAAATGGATCGAGATTTTATGACCACCCTGTATATACCTATATATACCGTAAAATGGGGCTACTTTGACATATATTTGAAGGCTTTTAAGGTCTAACTCGTATGATTTATGCCGAAAAAATTGAATGTATGATTTATTGTACCTATTGAACCTAAGACTACAAATACCATTTGGTACTGTTCTCCTCAAATGAAAACTTAGTAGGACAACAATGAGTTTTTTTTAGGTCTGTTTTGCCCATGTGCTGGGGCTACTTTGACATCACATTTGTTTTCTCTATAATTCAAAGTAGACCCATTGTAGGTACTACTTTGACACCAATTTACCTTTTTATAAATATTTTTATTGTAAACAACCTCACTACAAATGTTTTTATAACTGTAATTTGACAAAATAAACTTAAACTTCTTTATCAATTCTGACGCGCAACAGAACACAAACATTATATAATTATTGTAGTTAGACAATCAGGAATTAATTAGAAAATATGAATTTTTGAAATAACAGTAGAAAATAAAAAAAACAGAATTTCACATCTCATCTTCACATAGTTCACATTCATATTGAGAATTGTTCGATCCTCTGTTTACACACACCACAGACCCAGAGCTTGCATCTTACACAACAAATCCAGTCCTTACCCCTGTAAAACCGAAAATCACAATTTTATCCTTGCTGGGAATCCATTGTTGTTGAAAGTGACACAGATGTGTCTCCAACAATTAACATCCTCTTTTAAAACAACTTAATTATTCGTGCGCCTTCAAGGAAATGTCTACACCATTGAATTGTTGTCAAAATAGCCCAAAACACGTAAGAAATTTAAAATGTCAAAGAAGCCCCAATTCTGTCAAAGTTGCCCCTCGGGTCAAAGTAACCCCGTTTTACGGTATATAATTCTTCTGTACTGTACTTGTGTATGTCACTGAACTCCTCCTAAACGACCTAACCAATTTTGATGAAATTTGTTGTGTATGTTAGCGTGGGTGCCTGGATGTTTAGATACACAATTGACCCTCTAAAACTGTTAGGTGTAGGAGTTCACCTGAAGTGAAAATTTAAAAATTGTTCTAGGGAACACAATTTTCAGTGTTTCACAACGAAACTCAGTATATCCTATTAAAATTAACCGAGATATATATTATCAAAAAATGAGCGAAATCTAACAATTAAAAGTGGAGGTTTACTTCAAATCCGAAATCAAAAACTGCCTAAACGACTGGACCAATTTTGATGAAAATTTTTGTGTGGGTTTGAGTGGGTCCCTGGTTGGCTTAGATTTACAATTGCACCCTCTAAAATCCTTAGCTGTAGGAGTTCACCTGAAGTGAACATTTAAAAATGGCTCTAGCGATGACAATTTTTTATGTTTGACAATGAAACTCAGTATATCATATTAAAATAATCATAAAATGCGCCAATTAGAGGTGGAAGTTTACCTGAAATTAAAATCTAACTAGCAACCGCCATGTTTGGTTCGTCTCAGCATATATCATACAATTTAATTAAATTTTAATATTTTGATTTATTTAGGTGTAGCAACACACGCCGGGTATTAGCTAGTATAAATATAAATTTTGGTCATGGTTATTTTTTGTGTCTACTAGATAGGATGAGCGAGGATCTTTAAATTTTTTTCAGAAACTTTTTTTATGAGAATTGCCTTGAAATTTGCAAAAAAAGAAAAGGTTCTAAAATTATTTCAATGAAAACACCCACACCCTATTATTATTTAGTTTCTGTTAATAATGGTAGTTGATGCAGTCTGTATTATTGAAAATGGTTACTTACTTTGTACCTCACAGTGGATACAATACATTGTTACCAGCTTGCAACTAGGTCTGGAGACCACAAGCAGATTGACTTATCGTTGAGCGCAAACACGTTGCAATAAGTTCAAAGAAGAGACATCACCAGCACCATCTTCTGGTTGCTATTCAAAAACTGCAAAGTTTCCGCCACAAAAAACAGAAGACATATTTATCACACGCTAGTGATAAAGTATTATTTAAAGCATTGGAAGTACATTGGTCGAAATAGTGATGATCTTTCACCGTAAAAATACAACCGTCAAGAAACTGGAGTAAAAGAGTCCCGCATTCGGTTCTCCCGGCAGGATTACTTCAGGGAATCCATTGAAAAGGCTCAAACACATGTTTCTAGGAACATGGAACGTTAGGACATTACATAATAGTTGGCCACTAGATTAAACAGGACATGGATAAAACTGTTATTCTTCCATTTATATTATATGGATGCGAAACATAGATTCTTAATTTAAGTGAGGAGAAAATATTATGAGTATTTTAGAATGAAGTTCATAGGAACATTTGTGGACCAAACAGAGATGAAGAGAGAGGTGAATGGAGAAGACTAATTAACTGTGAGCTACATGATATTTATAGGAAACCAGATGTAATAAGAACAGTTAAGGTTCATAGACTGCGATGGCCAGGACATGTGGCACGAATTGGGAATGAAAGAGGGGCATGAAACTTGAGAAAACCTCAGTGAGCAGGGTAAGAATGAGATGAGAGAATAATATTAACGACAATTAAATTAAATTATACAAGATATGTTTCGGAAACGTTAGCTATGGAGAGCATATGTTAGCATGGCCATGAACCTACAGGCTCATTAGCGCCAGTTATTGTTTATGTCAATAGTATTTCCTAAATCGAATATTTCTATAAGGCATAATGTAGGCTCTAAAAATGCATATTCCAAGAACAGTATGTACAAAGTTCTTCTCTGTTATTTTTACATAATGAAAATTAGTTTCTTGTTGCTCCACATGATTTCAACCTGAAATGTAATTGAACATTATAAATACATTGTCACATGTTTCACTAAATTGTAAATTTATCGATAAGAATATTTAAGTTAATAAAAGTAAAAAATTATAAATGCTCCAGTAACACTTGATGGTTGCGATATTTTTCCCCCCTCGAGAACCAGAAAGGCCTAGTCACTCGGATCCATTTACTCGACAAAGCAAGCAGCATGATTTTCTGTGGTGGCCACAAATATCAGGAGTCCATTTGCTGTCTTCTTTCCGCACCAAATTTCAGCCAACTTCATACCGTTATTAGATAAATTTACCTTTTATTTACATTTTTAGCAAAATAATTATCTTCTGTAAAGCAAAGAATAGAAATTAATGTTTAAAAAAATCCAAAGAAAGATATGAATTATAAATACGGAAAATAGAGAACCTTGGTACAAAATTCACTTTGAGAAATTACGTTTCCAAAATATAACGTAAACTGAATATAAACTTAATATCTAAACAATCATTAACAGTTACAGTGCTGATTGTCTATGTTATCTAACCATTGCTCAAGATAACACAACCTAAATAAAAATATCAAACAGTTTTTCTTATGTTCAATGAAAACTTCTTGAAGGTAGAATAAATATTACACGGGAACTAATTTCTGAGTACAGCTGTCATTTTATATTTCTTGTCGCTAGACATCAATTTACACTGAATAGAATTCATAGGTTCTTCATACAAATGCAGTACACCACATGGCACGTCTCCTGTAATTGTGATACTTCAAAATGAGAGGTTTTCTGGAAATGCAATTTACAAATGTAAATAAAAAAGTCATAGTAGATATTGTTCGTCTCCTGTAATTGTGATACTTCAAAATGAGAGGTTTTCTGGAAATGCAATTTACAAATGTAAATAAAAAAGTCATAGTAGATATTGTTTTGGCGTAAAATTGGATGAAGTTGTAGTTAAGGTACATCCCCATCTTTATATTAACAATAGTTTCACAACTGTTTGTCCAAAAGAGTCTTGTGGCTGAGGTAAAAAAATGTGCAGGATGATTATCTGCACGGAATGTTGAATTCATATAATGCACCTTCCAAATTATATGAGACATGAAATGACATTAACTTACTCAGTCATTATAAATTACCTGGATATTCCCTGGAACCTGCGGTCATCTTACCACCATTCACTCTTCATTCACACCTGAAATACATTTAATGGTATTGGAATAATAAAGATAACAATTATAATAATAATAAAGATAACAATAAAAATTATGATAAAATCATACAAAACCTAGATACATATTACAATCTTAAAATAGACTAAACAGAGCACAATGATCTAACTGCGTAACCTGTTGAGAACACGGACTACAAATTTATTAACAACTTCACTTGTATTCTGTAGTAAAATATGTAGCAACTATTGCTGTATCAATTTTCATATTTATTTAAAAAGGTTATTTGTTTCTCCTGTAAAATTTACCAAAATGGAGTTACGAGGTTTCATTGTCCACCATCAATATGTAACATTAGAAAAAATATTAGCATAATTATTTATTAAATTGTATTAATCACATCCATTTGAATTTTATATATTGCTGTTATTACCTCATGTATAAGTTATTTGTATTTTTATAAAATGTTATTAAATTTAATCTCCTTATCTGTTAAAAATGTTGTATACGTACACTTTAGATCTATAGCCTTACTATTCTTTAAGTGAAACAGGGTTCTTAAAATGTGGAATGAATATTACTACTACTAAAAATAAAATAAAAAATATCCTCGACTCGTGTCTAACTCAGGGTCAAGTCATGAGATGAGATGAAGCCCCTATATTTATAGAAGTGTGTGAATGACAAGGGTGCCGGCCGATTACGCCTGACGCACCATCACAGGGGCAGATGATTGAAATTAAACATAATGATTCAGATGAATATGGAAAAATAGTAGAATGAAATTGTGGCAGGGGAAAACGAGAGAAAACCCCAAGAAAACCTGTCCAAACTCCATTTCATTCACCATGAAACCCATATGGAGTGACCGAGATTCGCAAACGGGACCCCAGTGGTCAGAGGCGAGAGTCTAACCCCTTACGCCACAGAGCGACCTATATAACTACTAATGAGAAATATTTCATATGTTCTCTTTGTAAGTAGTCGCATCTTAATATCCATTTACTTAGGCTTAGCAAGGAGAGATAATTGAAATTATTCGTATATAATAAGCCATTTTTCTCGGGAAATCCTTTGTAAAACACATTTGTTGTCTTTGGTTCCATTTAATCAATATTGTATTTAATGTGTTGGCCTGCAATACACTATCCTAATGGAATTAGCTGGCAATTCTGTGTGTTCTGGTTATACCAGCAATACTCTGTCCTGGTTTAACTCTGCTACTGATCCACCATCTGTGTTCACCAGGAAGTGTCCGTGTGCTGACTGGATTAAGAAGAGTCCTCTCATAGCTTGTATGTTTTTAAGATATCTTCATTTTGGGTACCTGAGCGTACATCTGCCTCACCCTGACACAAGGATTAGAAATGCGAGGTCTGGTCCTCCAGGTTGACCTGATGCTGACAACCTCATCCTGTGATATTGTCGACCTATTTCCTGTTGACAATCTCAATATAAATAGCAGACTGATCCATAAAGGAAATGGAAAATTCCTAAGGGAAAGGAAGCATGAGTTTGAATTTAGACATAGATTGGTTCTGGAAATGGATGAATGGAATATTGTTATGAGATAGACCTGGGTCATTCATGGTCTGTATAACCTCATCATATATACTGTAGTTATGATCAGAGCCCCCTATATCATGAGCATCACATTTGGACAAAGTCTGCAAGAAGTTTATAATTCTTTGTACATTATATGTGCAACCTCCGTAAACCAGGTCACAGAATTCCAACTTTTCGCTCTGATTGGTAGACAGTTACCTCTATTTCTTACACCACACTTTACTTTGTCCACCTCATCACCCCTTTATCTTTATACTCTCTTCCATTTACTACCTTCCCACCACAACTTAACTCTAGCTGCACATTTACATCGAACATCTCACTATTCCTCATCCTTCTTTGTTTCAGCTGCCCACCTCTGGATTTCCCTCCCATTTTATACCAAGGTCTGCTTGACTCAAAAAACAAGCTCACTCAATATTTCCTTGGACAACATAACCAAGTTTAAGGTATATTCTTATTATTAATTTATACTTTATACCTTCATCTTCAAGCTATTAATAGAATAAAGGTATAGAATGGACCAGATAAGAAACGAGGATATCCGTGAAGAACTGCAGATCTACTCCATAAAAGAAAATATATTTAACAACAAGATACAGTGGAAAGAACATGTAGAAAGAATGGAAGAAAGTAGATTACCAAATAAAATCTTCCATTATTTTCCAAGAGGAAGAAGAGATGTCGGACGTCCTCGGAAGAGATGGTCTTAGATCTATTAGTGAAGACGTAACCGTCAACTCTTGCCTAAACCAGGAAGTGAAGAAGAAGAAGTTATAAGTTTTATTATTATGTTTATTATTGTAATATTTTATTATTGTTATTGTTATTTTAAAATATTTTGTACTCTCTTTGTCAGGTGTATACTGTCCAGGGCCTATTATGAGCTATTAATTTATAATTTATTTAACATCTGTGTAATTTAACCCTGGAGAAGTAGAGGAGAAGGCCTTATGGTTCTAACTGCATCAGGTAAAATAAACCAATTTATTATAACATAGGTAGAGTGGTGCGCTAGAATCTCCGAGGATTAGTCACTTTTTTCATATTGTGTTGCTTGTGGAGTTTCGAACTCATAGATCATAAATATGAAATCTGGGACACTCTGTATGTAAGATTGAATTTGTTAGAATGATGATAACATGCATTATGAAGTTGTATTGAAGTGCTAGTCATAATATACAGGCCTACAGGGAAGTGTGTTTACAAACCATGTAAATGACAGAGTAAATGCTGCGATAAGAGCCATAAGCGACATTAAGTCAATAAACAAACTCTCACTAGAAACAGCCCTACAACTTTTTGAACTTAAAGTTGATCCCGTTGCAACATATGGGTTAGAGAACATATGGGTCCATTTAAAGAAAACGAACCTAGAAAAATTAGAGAAACTAAAAGCCACATACCTAAATACCTAAAAAGGGTGCTCTGTCTCTCCAGATACACGCCCTCACGACTTGTATATGAACTCTCCAGAGAGCCATTCTGCATAGAAGAGCTGAGGTTAAAGTTCCTACTACCAGTGACACCAGCTTACCAGGACCTCCTGCAAGAACTCCACGAGAAGAAACGCAAAATATGGGAAGAATTCTATATTACTGACGCCATGACAAACCGTGAATGGACTCAGGGAGGATATGAATTGCGCCACACAGTGACCAGACTCGCTGTGCATGGATTTCACCACAAGCTGTGCAGCATCCAGAGATTCCACGAGGCCAGCCCAGACTCCATGTGTGCAAGATGTGGCAAAGAGTGCGAGAAATATCATGTGTTAAAATGTAGAATGAGATCAGAATCATTGTTGAAACTCTGCAGTGACTGAGAACAATCTTCTTTGCACGTTGTGCGCATTTCTTATTTTATTATTATAATATACAGGCTTACAAGCCCCTGCTTGCTGCTGGACTCATATCCACACATGGCTATTATCCAACCAGTAGTCTGAACCTAACTAAGGTGACATGTGTGATTTATAATCACAAAATTACACTCTAAATACTTAATTTTATGGTATTTTAAAAATAATTGTGCTGTTGTTCCAGTGGTTATTAAGATACAGGTATGGTTATGCTTTCCAAAAAAGTAACATATTCAAATTTCCTTTCACCTTCATCCCTTACAGCTACAAAACAATGATACTTGTATACTGACGTCCCTACTATACACAATGCACGATAATATGAAATATATAAATTGATGCAGACCACAGTAATACCAACCATGTGCCACTTGAGGAACCAAGAAAATAAAACCAAACAATCAAATTTAACTGTAACATCTAAATTTGAAAATTGATTAGAATTTTGAAGAGCATGAAAAACAAATTCATCTAATAATTGCTGATATTTAGTGAGGAAAATGCACGTCAGAGTGCGGTGAAATCCTAAGGAATGGCCATGGCCATCAATTTGTTACGTTTGTAGCATCCATTAAGATTTATCATAATGTTAACTAACATTCTGGAGAAAGTTTTGATGAAACAAAAATATATAATGTAGTGAACTAGCGAGATGTTAATGTAACCAGCCAATAGTGTTACTTTCTGACAAATCGATGTTATGCATCAACCAGATAAGCGCCATTAAAAATTAGATTTCAACGCCATCTGTTCTCGCTCATAAAATAAGTGCACACACACTTTTAGCACCAAATCTTTAATTATAACGCTATTATTAAAGCAAAATGTAAATGCTATCAGTCTTATCAGAGATTCTATGTTTTGCAACAAACCAGATCTTCATAAATGCTGTTCTAAATTTTACATCATGTGCAAAAAACCACCAAATGTTCACGCTCTTAGATAGTTGGTGCATAACTGTCAAACAAGGGAAATAACTTGCAATATACAGTATTGTCAGTTTGGCGCTACAGTAATAGTAAAGATTGACACATACTTTAAAAGTATTTTTCTCGGAACTTAGGTAATAGCGCACAGCCGGTTGATGCATAACGCCATCCAATTATCTAATATGTATATGATGCTTGTTATTTGCTTTTTAACATGACTCAGAGCTCTATTTCGCCAGTCTTGAGGCTATGTGGTTTAGTTCCCTTCCAAAGAGACACATTCAAGAATTTTACACCCTGAAAAATCGATTGACCTGACTGGGTTTGAACCTACAAAACTTTATAACCAGGGGTGAGCATGGTAACCAGTAGTGCACCAAGACCAACTTGTTCTAAGTTCACCCGGGTATTTCTTCTAATTTTTAGTCACCTTTCAGCTTAAAAACTACGAAAACTGTGATTTTGACATAAATCCCATTCATTACAGACATTACCCCTTCTCACCCTGATACAAGTGGCGACTGATATTGAACTTGAACGGAATCAGGACTGTCGCCATTCATCTCAGGAAACTGCACGGTTCGCTGTTGGTATTAATAGTATTAATGTATGGTAATAACTACAAGATTGATGATAGGTCATGCATACATAATCTCTCCATACATCTTTATCCCGAGCTCTCATTTTCCATTCGTGCTCTGCATAATTTGACTAGATAAAGTAATAGTGCTGATAGATGATGACTTATTATACCACCAACTTAACTCTGCACAGGCGCTAGTGTCGCCGAACTACTGAATCTATGGAAGGGATGTAGGAGAAGACTACATCCAATCACGTACTGAAATGGTTCAACTTTAAGTGTGGGCGGAGAATCCCTAAACACGTGTGAAAGATCTTAACATGGTTGTCAAATTAGTAATTTAAGCACGGGACGCTCAAGCGGTCGTATGATTTAAAATCACAGTATTTGTCGTCTCTCCGTTACCAGCCTCACAATAAATCACAAGTAGCAACATGTAATGAGAAGGGACAGCCCATTCCTGCACTTAACCCCAATAGTAACAGGATTGTCAAATTAGTAATTTTTCCAATGACCGCCTAGAAGGACGGACCATTAAAATCCATAGTAATTGTCAGCTCTCTACCTGCCCAGACAAAGAACATATACAGAGGAGAGGCAGTGGAAACATAGTATGGAAAAGAAAGAGAAAGGCAACATGTTAGTTAACATATTTTTCACCTTCGCAGATTACTAGGTGGAGTAGTAGCGCAGAGCTACGTGACTTGCGCTGGTTCGAATCACCGTCATGAAGACGTTTTCTCATGAAATTGAGCCAATATGGGACCAGTGTACTCTCAGCAGGGGCACACCGTAGCTTAGTAGTTAAGGCAATACGTTACAAGCATATGCGGTCAGGATTTTTAAACTGACCCAAACCTTCTGGCAGCACCATGGCCCTGAGGTCGACTCAGCCCCTAATAGATACGAGTACCATATTCTTGTTCTGTGGGTAATGGCGGCCGTAACGCAGGGCCGACATCAAGTGCCAATTGTCCAAAAAATGTAGGTATTTTAATTTCGAGGCTGCATCAAAGGCAACTGTTCCCTCCAGTTTAATAAATACATTGTTACTGCCAGGCGGAGGCGGGGGGGGGGTGTTGTTAGAGGCTTCTAACAGGCCGCTCGAATCATCAAACACTGAAAACAGTTGTCTGCAAATAATTCTTCGCATTATAAAAAAAATTGGGCCATAAAATGACTTTTCCATATAATTTCTTTAGAACCCAAAATTATACCTAAAAAATCATTTGACCTTCTCCAAACAATGCTAATTTCTTAAATTACTTGGCCAGATATAACACATCACAAACTTTTTTATCACAACCTAAAATTTAAAAAAATACTCACAAGCAACATTAATGCATACATTCCGAGGAGGACAAAAAATAAGTCCATAAAGCTGGGAGATCAGGGTCACCTGCATCTCATTTACACACATAACTGCACGTGGATATAATTATCTTAACAGCGTTACACTTTTGTCTTTTGCAGTATTATTATAATATAGTATGTTAGTGCCAGCGAATAAAACGTGACAACGCCGCTTAATACGTTACATACTTATCCGTGCAAACAGTCCTACCTAACCACAAAGCAAAGCGCCTGTAAACTGAAATACTGAGTCCACTATACAAGACATAGCGGCTCCAGGCAGAGAAAAATACAACTCTAACGGCTGGGAGACCGCACGTGCTGAACATGTCATCCTTACACTGGTCGGTTGATCGTTAAAATCTAATTAACACATGTGGATGTGAGACTTGTAGTCAGCGTATGCCTGTCGCACAATGGAATTTAGTTTAGATTAAATAGCGTCATGCCTGAGACTGGTCCTGGTGTTCACTTGTCCTACGCCAGTAGATATTTGCTTAACTAATACAGAAAGTGACAGTTTTACGTGCGAGGGAGCAGTTGATGATCGAGCATAAGCGAGTCCGGAATTTTGAAATTAATTTCTTGAAAAAAAGTTAAACTGAATAGTATATTGCGATACGAGTGTGGTAAAAACTTGTTACGGATCGAAGAAAAGTTTAAACGAGGCACCTGCGTCGGGTTTTTTTTTTTTTTTTTTTTTTAATTTCCGAGATTCCGTTATGTGTTTACCACACGAGTATTGCATACAATATTTTGCACTACGTGTATTTATTTTAGTAATTAAGATAATAGCTAAAATATTAATAAATATAATTTAAGATAAATGTTAGATTTCAGAAGGTGAATCGGCTATATGTGTTGCTATGGAGAAATACTAAATATTGTAGGTCATGTCGCCATCTTATATTTGTTAAAACTGTAAAACCTTCCCACCACAACATAATTCATAGTCGAGAGACAACTTAACTCTAGCTGCACCTTTACATCGAACATCTCACTATTCCTCATCCTTCTTTGTTTCAGCTGCCCACCTCTGGATTTCCCTCCCATTTTATACCAAGGTGTGCTTGACTCAAAAACAAGCTCACTCAATATTTCGTTGGACTACATAACCAAGTTTAAGGTATATTTTTATTATTAATTTATATATTATACCTGTCCACCGTTGTGGTCTCGAGGTAGCGTGCTGCCTTGTCACGCAGAGGGCCCGGGTTCGATCCCCGGTCGGGGCAGTTTTTCTGGGTGAGGTTTTTATCGGGGTTTTTCCTCACCTGTAAGACAAATGTCAGGAAAACTTTAAGGCCCAAACGGAAATCATATGGCCATCATCCTTATCATCATCATAATCATCCTTCACCGGTGTGGAAAGCAACGGGAAGCTACCACACCTATAATTCCCTAGTAAAGCTGCAAGCATAGCATGAAAATGCTATGATTGCAGTGAAGGACCTGCCTTCGGGCAGAATTACTATGGATGGATATTATACCTTCATCTTCAAGCTATTAATAGAATAAAGTTATACGTTTTATTATGTTTATTATTATTATATTTTATTATTGTTACTGTTATTTTATATTTTGTACTTTACTTGTCAGGTGTATACTGTCCGAGGCCTATTATGTGCTATTAATTTATAATTTATTTAACATCTGTTTAATTTAACCCTGGAGAAGTAAAGGAGAAGACCTTATAGTTCTAACTGCACCAGGTAAAATCAATTTATTATAACATAGGTAGAGTGGTGCGCTACAATCTCCAAGGATTAGTCACTTTTTCATATTGTATTGCTTGTGGAATTTCAAACTCATAGATCATAAATTAATTTTCTCGAAACATTGGACGTTTCTCAACATTTTTTATAGGTTTCTAGGTGTTCAGGTTCTTTAAATTTATCAATATTTATTTTTTGTTCCTCGATTTTTGGTTAATTTTTCCATCTATTTAGTTTACCGCTATATACTGCTTTAACAAATAGTGGTGAGAGTTTGATATTGCCCCACGATGAGTTCTAACGTGAATTATACTTGAGGCATTCCTCTTGTCTATTAATATGTGGCCAATCTGAGTAGCTGTTAATCCATAAGGGGATCTCCAGGTCTCATTGTGTATATTTTTCCTGGGAAAACAGGTGGAGTTAATTACCATATTCTTACTGGCTGCAAAATGTATGATTCTTTGGCCATTATCATTGGATGTTGTATGTAAACTATTGTACCTTTATATACTCTCTCTTGTCCTACTTTGCCATTTAAATGTCCTAATATGATTTTAATATTGTTGGATGGTAAACTGTCATAGGTTATTTCTAAGTTATGATATAATTGATCTTTCATATTCTCCTCTGTGGGCGCATGGGTATTGATGATTGATCAATTGAAGAATTTAGTTTTTAGGCGAATAACACATATTCAGTCATTAATAGGTTTAAATGCTAATACATTTTTCCTCATCGATTTAGTTACAGTAAATGCCACTCCAAATTCTCTTTTTCCAGCTTGATTCCCGCTCTGGAATATAGTGTGTTTTAGTATCATATATGTCATTACCCATCGACTTTGTCTCTTGTATAGCTGTTATTTGTATATTATATTGGTGTAATTGCTGTAGAAGACATTTTATGCTCTCAGTTTTATAAAGGGTTCTAACATTCCAAGTGCCAATTCGTGTCCATTTTCCTTTGCTTTAGTTGTCGGTGTTGTAGACCATAATTCCGAGGCATGTTGGGTTTCTCAATGTATTTGTTTTTACGAGGTAGGGATGTCAACCCCACGCCCAACCTCCAGCAATCCTGGGAGGTCGATGATTTTCTGTTGTGGTTTTCTCCCTTAGCTGGTACGTCCCAATTTTTAAGCGTTGGGAACTCGCCTTTTCGCTCCTGCAGTTCTTAGTATTAACCTGGAGCCACGACGAGGACGTGGTGCATTGTGCTGGGCAGGAATAAATGGCATTTATCGAGTTTTATTAGAGTGCACACTCCTGAGAACACATATTTGCCCTTTCGGCTCCCAAGCATGAGCAGCTACTGCTGATTTTTCCACTTCACCATTTTTGACATTTCTAAGATGTTCTTTCACGCTTGTTTTCAAACTTCTTTTTTGTTTTTCCTATGTAAATTTTGTCACAATCCCTGCATTTAATCTGGTAAATTCCTGATATGTTTTCTTCTTCAATGTTATAATTTTTGTTGGTTTTAATTATTGTGCTGAGGTTATATTCATTCTTCAGTTAAACTTTGTTTTATGTTTGAAGGGAAAAATATAGGCTCAGACTGGGATTTGAACCCAGGACCTTTCGCACTCTACACGAATGCTCTACCAACTGAGCTACCTGAGAAAACTCCAGTCTAAATTCAAATGTTTCTCTTATATACGCTGTTAATTCCCGCACACCAAAATGCTTCTATGTTGAAATGGTGGCTTCTTTTCAAGAAGTCTTTTAATTGGGAATTTTACATTACATTATAAAGCCAGTACGGCTTCTTTCATTGTTCTTATTATTCATTTCTTGCATCTCAATGATGGATAAATTATATTTGAAGACAAAAATATATGCTCAGACCGGAGTTTGAACCTAGAACTATTTTTTATAAGAATTACGCATGAAAAATCCAATAATAGCTGAAATAGGTTCCAAAAATTTTGCAGTGAAAGAAAAAAAAAGTCAATCGTACAGGAACTGCATAAATAAGCGAATGTTTTCAACAAGTTAAATTTACTGAATGTAATGTCAACCCTTAAATTGGAGAAACTTAATTGGTTAAACTAACTTATTTAGATGTATCAGACTGCAGTGAAAACAATTATAAATTATTATCTATTGCATATTCTTGTACAATTTTACGTAAATTTAAATAATTTCTACTGTTTTATTTTTCCATTATCATCATCCTCTTATCGTGTGCTCGTTTCAGAAGGTCGATTTCAAATACGCCTCCAACCATATCTATCTTCCCATGCTTTGCTTCTTTTTAGTTCTTCTCAGTCGTATCCTCTCTCTTGTAGACTTTTCTTCACTTGGTTGATCCATCTTTCTCGTGGTCTGCCTCCTTGTATCTTGAGATTTAACAGTCTTTCCTTTTACATTCTTTTTAAATGTCCAAACCATTACTTTCTTAAAAACATTAAATAAATTAAACTATTGTATCTTGTAGGACACACTGTCAATTTAAGTTCTAATTAAATTGACAAAACAAACATGGCGGTTGCTGGAGTGATTGGGTTTGAGACATACCACCATTTGTATTGCTCATGTTTGGAGAATGGCATTTTATTTCATCAAGGATATAATGAGTTTTGTTGCGAAAAATTGGAAATGACGACCGCTAGACCACTTTTTAAATTTTCATTTGAGGTGAGCTACTATGCTTAATGGCCTACTTTTACTGGTTAATGAACTCAACCTTAATATTTTTAAAATGAATCGTACATATGTCGAGTTTTGTTCCAATAACACAAAAATTACACATCCTGGATTGTTAATAGTACACACATATATACATAAGTGAGGGAGTGTGTAAAGAAAGATATCTTCAAAATTGTAAAAAATGATATTTCTCGCAATAAAAAGAGAGATTTTTTTTCTGTGCCATAAGAAAAGAAAATATTGATAACAGAGCAATAACTTATAGTGACTATGTGTATTTCATGGTAACTCATAATTTTACATTCTTGTTATGTAAAAATATAAAATGGGATGGAGATATCTCTCTTCACACACCCACCCACCTCGTAAAGTCTCGATCCATTTCCAAGAAATAATGAACTCAGTTTGATGATTTTTATGTATGTTTATTGTCAAGGTATGTATACATATTTATCGTATTTCAACGTGGCCTCCGTCCATTTCGAAGCATTGTTCCAATCGTTAGAGAGTAGCATGAAAGACGTTTTGTAGCATAGCTGGTGAAATAGCAGTTACTGCATTGCGAATTCGAATCCTAAGATCCTTGATATCCCGTACCTTTGTCTTTAACACCTTCCCCTTTTTGAATCCCCAAGCAAAGAAGTCCAGGTGTCATTCTGGTGTAGCTGCGGTTTGAGGAATAACTTAAGCATGTCAAGGTAATTGTTGCCATCAATTGCCTGTTATGTGAACATGAAGGGTCCATACACTGTGGTCTTCGTAATTCCAACCCATACATTCACTTTCGGTGTGTTTCGGTACCCGATGTTCGGGTATTATTTTTATTAACTTTGCCACAGATGTGGAACGTGACATCACTGAACAGGATGTGATCCATAAGGTCCTCATTGTGTGCAGCCGCTATCAAATCATAACACGCAACCTGACGAGCTGCATAATCTTCTGCGTCTAATTTGTGGTACGATTTTTTTTTCAACGTAAAGTGTAAAACTTTCAAAATCGTTTACTTTGGCACATCTAGCTTATTGCTTAAACCAAGACTTGATGCTCTCAGGCTTCTTTCGATTGATTCGCAGAACAGTCTCTTCTGGTACAAAAGATCTCCCGGAGTGTGGTTCATCCGCAACGTTCCCAATTATTTAAAATTTATTGCAAAGTAGCTGAATGTTTGCTCGTGATGGTCCTGGTTTGTGAAATTTCCGAATGAACACCTGTTGCATCTCCGTATAAGATAATCCGCGCAGTCGCGCACTGACAACATACAAACGTTCTTTTATCATCAGCATTCTTTTAGATTATGCTAAAAGAAAATAATTACGCTAACAGAGAAATTGATCTATACTTTATGACCACCCTGTATATATATATATATATATATATATATATACACACTTGTGTGTGTCACTGAACTACTCCTAAACGACTTAACCAACTTTGATGAATTTTTTTTGTATGTGTTTGAGTGTGTTCCTGGATGTTTTAGATTCACAATTGGACCCTCTAAAACTGTTAGGCGTAGGAGTTCACCTGAAGTGAAAATTTAAAAATTGCATTAGCGATCACACCCTCCATGGTATCTTTACCTTGTCGTGGTGGAGTGGCTTGCGTGCTTAAATGATCCTGAGAACTATGCCGGCGGTAGCATTGCTGCCGATAGGGTTACCCATGCCGGACTGGTCGAAGGTGATAAGCCAGACTAAAAAAGTACCTTGGTCGAAAGAGTGACGATCTTTCATCGTAAAAATACAACCCTCAAGAAATGCGGACATGGGTTCAACTGGGGTAAAATTTTCCGGAGATCAAATAGTCCCCCATTCGGATCTCCGGGCGGGGACTACTTCAGGGAACCCATGCCAAAGGCTCAAACACAGGGGCATGTTCCTAGGAACATGGAATGTTAGGACATTATACAATAGCGGGGCGCTAGAGATATTAACGCGGGAATTAGATAAATCGCCCTTGAATATAGTCGCTTTACAGGAGTTAGGTGGCCAGGAGAAGGTAGTCAGGAATCAGGACGTTTTGCATTATACTACGGGGGTGCAGAAAGACCTGCATTTGGAACGGGTTTTTTTAGTCAGAAGGAGGATCCTATCCGCTATCCGAGATATTAAGTTTGTTAGTGATAGGATATCATACATAATTCTAAAGGGTAAACGACATGATTTTATAATTGTAAATGTACATGCCCCCACAGAAGATAAAGATGACTAGATCAAGGATGAGTTCTATGAAGAATTAGAATGCTTATTTGATAGCCTTTCACGATATCATATGAAAATTGTCTTAGGAGATTTTAATGCAAAAGTGGGGCGGGAAGATATATTCAAACCAACTATAGGCATATTCAGTCTTCATGAAGATAGCAACGACAACGGGGGTTAGATTGGTCAGATTTGCCACATCAAAGAATCTCATTGTTAAGAGCACAACATTTCAGCATAAGGATATTCATAAATACACCTGGACGTCCCCAGATGGAGAAACTCGGAACCAGATAGATCATGTATTAGTGGATAAACGCTGGCACAGTAGCATCATCGATGTTAGATCAGTTAGAGGGACAGACTGCAATTCGGATCATCATCTGGTCAGAGTGAAAATCAGAACGGTTATCGCTTATGAGAGGAACAAACGCTAAAGATGATTCTGTAAAATTTGAATTAAAAAACTTGAAAAATGATGAAATGCGGCAAGAATACCAAATCAAAATTACTAATAGATTTGAAGTACTGGAACCTTCCGATGACAATGTGGCAAACGAAGAAGAAACTGATATAAATAAAGAATGGGAGGCTATAAGAGATACTATTAAATTGTCAGCATCAGAAAGCAGTGGTTGTTTAAAAAAGAGGCAAAACAGGAAATGGTTTGATCAGGAATATGCCAACATTGTAAAGAAAAGAAAGCTAGCAAAAATGAAATGGTTACATGAGCCAAATGAAGTAAATTAGAGCAATTGGGTACTATTAGAAGGGAAACCACCAAGTTGCTAAAGAGTAAAAAGAGGGAATATTTGAGAGAGAAGAAATTAATGATCTTGAAATGAATGCAAAAAATAGGAACATTAGAGAATTATATGAGGGAATTAGGATAGAGAAGAAAGGGTTTCAGGCTAGAGCAAACATAATTCGGAATGAAAGTGGGGATATGATTGCAGATTCCAGGAGTATATTAAATAGATGGAAAAGTTACTTTAATTGTACATACAGAACAGGACATTGAGGAGGATAATTTACAGACAGCAGAAATGCTAGTCGCAGAACCAAGTGCATTAGAGGTTGAAATGGCGATTGAAAAATTGAAGATGTATAAAGCATCAGGTTCAGATGAGATCCCGGCAGAACTGATAAAATCAGGGGGAGCAAAATTTATTGACAAGATATGCTCGTTGCTTAGTATGATTTGGGAAAAAGAAGCTCTTCCAGATCAATGGAAGGAATCAATTATCGTACTAATTTATAAGAAAGGAGATAAAACTGATTGCAACAACTACAGGGGCATCTCATTACTTTCTACTTCGTACAAAATTCTAACAAATATATTAGTAAGCAGACTTACTCCCTATATTGATGACATTCTAGGAGATCATCAATGTGAATTTAGAAGAAACAGGTCTACAACAGATCAGATTTTTAGTATAAGACAGATTTTAGAAAATAAATGGGAATATAAAGGTACTGTACATCAACTGTATGTTAAAAGCATATGATTCAATTAAGGGGGAGAAGGTATATAGTATCCTGCTGGAGTTCGAAATTCCTAAAAAGTTAGTTAAATGGCACAAGGAGTAGGGTGCGTGTAGGCAAACAGTTTTCGGACACTTTTGAAATCCAGAATGGATTGAAGCAAAGAGATGCACTTTCTCCTCTACTATTTCATTTTGTACTAGAGCATGCCATTAAATCTTTTGAGAATGAGGAAGGCTTACAATTCAATGGTATTAATAAGCTGTTAGTTTATGCTGATGATGTAGTATTATTGCCTGATAGCGAGGAGATACTGAAGGACAATACGCACACACTATTGAGTAACACTAAGAAATTAGGACTGGAAGTAAATATCAATAAAACTAAATATATGGTCACACGTAGAATTTCATTATTTAATGGAAATGGACAGCTAATGACAAATGAGGGAAATTTTGAGGAGTGGCTGAATTGAAATACCTAGGAACAATAATCGCAAATAGGAATGAGATGCACAAAGCAATTAAACATAGGCTCAATTCTGGAAATGCGTGCTACTATGCATTGCAGAGACTCTTGATGTCCCAACTCCTTTCAATAAACGTAAAACTGAAAATATATAAAACTATTATTCTACCAGTTATATTATATGGGTGCGAATTAAGGACTCTTACTTTAACGGAGGAAAGGAGTTTACAAGTATTTGAGAATAAAGTACTGAGGAAAATTTTTGGACCAAAGAGAGATAAACAGTCAGGTGAATGGAGAAGACTGCATAACAATGAACTACTTGGTCTTTATGGGAAGCCAGATATAATAAGAACAGTTAAGTCTCGTAGACTGAGATGGGCAGGACATGTTGCACGTATGGGGAATGAAAGACGTGCAATGAAGATTCTTGTAGGAAAACCAGAGGGAAAACGCCCAGTTGGTAGACCAAGAATGAGGTGGGAGAATAACATTAACTATGATTTGAGGGAAGTAGATTATACAGGGAATGATTGGAAAGCATTATCTCAGGATAGGGATGTATGGATAGCTTATTTCCGCGCGGCCATGAACCTATGGGTTGGATAGTGCCAGTGAGTAAGTAAGTATTAGCGATCACAATTTTCAGTGTTTCACAATGAAACTCAGTATATCGTATTAAAATAAACCGAGATAGGTATTATCAAAAAAGGAGCGAAATCCAATAATTAGAAGTGGAGGTTTACTTCAAATCCGAAATCAAAAACTGCCTAAACGACTGGACCGATTTTGATGAAAATTTTTGTGTAGGTTTGAGTGGGTCCCTGGTTGGCATACATTCACAATTGAACCATCTAAAATGACTAGCTGTAGGAGTTCACCTCAAGTGAACATTTAAAAATCGCTCTAGCGATGACAATTTTCTATGTTTGACAATGAAACTCATTATCTCCTATAAAAATAATCCGGGGCAGGTATTATTAAAAAATTAGCAAAGTACAACAATTAGAAATTAAAAACTAACAACTGCCATGTTTGGTTCGTCTCAACATATATCATACAACAATTAGAAATTAAAAACTAACAACTGCCATGTTTGGTTCGTCTCAACATATATCATACAATTTAATTAAGCTTTAATATTTTATTTATTTAGGTGTAGCAAAGCTCGCCGGGTATTAGCTAGTATAAATATAAATTGTGGTCATGGTTATTTTTGGTGTCTATTAGATAGGATCAGCGAGGATCTTTAATTTTTTCAAAAACCTTTTAATGAGAATTGTTTTGGAATTTGCAAAAAAAGGTTCTAAAAATTGTAAACTGATATTCTTCAATAAGAACACGTACACTTTATTATTATTTAGTTTCTGTTAATAATGGTAGTTGATGCAGTCTGTATTATTGAAAATGGTTGCTTCCTTTGTACCTCACAGTGGACAGAATACATTCTTACCAGCTTGTAACCAGGTCTGGAGACCACAAGCAGATTGACTTATCGTTGAGCACAAACACGTTGCAATAAGTTCAAAGATGAGACATCACCAGCACCATCTTGTGGTTGCGATTCAAAAACTGCAATTTTCCGCCAAAAAAAAAAGACATATTTATCACACCCTAGTGTTAAAGTATTATTTAAAGCATTGGAAGTACATTGGTCGAAATAGTGATGATCTTTCACCGTAAATATACAACCGTCAAGAAACGGGTAAAAGACTTCTCCATTCGGTTCTCCGGGCATGATTACTTCAGGGAATCCATGGAAAAGGCTTAAACACATGTTTCTAGAAACATGGAGTGTTAGGACATTACATAATAGTTGGCCACTAGAGTAAACAGAAAATGTATAAAACTGTTATTCTTCCATTTATATTATATGGATGTGAAACATAGATTCTTAATTTAAGTGAGGAGAAAATATTATGAGTATTTTACAATAAAGTTCATAGGAACATTTGTGAACCATATGGAGATGAAGAGAGAGGTGAATGGAGAATACTAATTAACTGTGAGCTACATAATATTTATAGGAAACCAGATGTAATAAGAACAGTTAAGGCTCATAGACTGCGATGGGCAGGACATGTGGCACGAATTGGGAATGAAAGAGGGGCATGAAACTTGAGAAAACCTCAGTGTGCAGGCCAAGAATGAGGTGGGAGAATAATATTAACCGCGATTACATTAAATTATACAATATATGATTTGGAAACGTTAGCTATGGAGAGCATATGTTAGCATGGCCATGAACCTACAGGCTCAGTAGCGCCAGTTAGTTATTATTTATGCCAATAGTAGTTCCTAAATGGAATCTTTCTATATGTAGGCTCTGAAGTTGCATATTCCATGAACAGTACGCACAAAGTTGTTCTCTGTGATTTTTACATAATGAAAATTAGTTTCTTGTTACTCTAAATGATTTGAACCTGAAATGTAATTGAACGTTATAAATATATTGTCACATGTTTCACTATATTGTAAATTTATCAATAAGAATATTTAAGTTAATAAAAGTAAAAAATTAGAAATGCTCCATTAACACTTGATGGTTGCGATAGTTATCCCCCTTCGAGAATCAGGAGGGCCTAGTCACTCGGAACCATTTACTCGACAAAGCAAGCAGCATGATTTGCTATTCTGACCACAAATATCAGGAGTTCTTCATTTGCTGTCTTGTTTCCACATCAAATTTCTGCCCACTTCATACTGTTGTTGGATAAATTTAGGTTATATTTACATTTTTAGCAAAATAATTATGTTCTGTAAAGCAAAGAATAAAAATTAATCTTTAAAAAAATCCAAACAAAGATATGAATTATAAATACAGAAAATAGAGAACCTTGGTATACAATTCACTTTGAGAAATTACGTTTCCAAAATATAATATAAACTGAATATAAAAATGATATTTAAACAATCATTAACAGTTACAGTGCAGATTGTGTATGTTATCTAACCATTGCTCAAGAAAACACAACTTAAAATAAAATAACAAAGAGGTTTTTTTATATTCAATTAAATTTCTTGAAGGAAGAAGAAATATTACACGGGAACTAATTTCTGAGTACAGCTGTCGTATATTTCATGTCGCTAGACATCAATGGTTCGACTCATACCTGCACGGTCGTCAACAATACGTTTCATTAAACTCTAGATCTTCGTCTTGGCGCAACAAGCAGGCGGGAGTCCCCCAGGGCTGTGTTCTCGGACCTCTTCTTTTCTCAATCTACATAAATGACTTACCAGCTGTACTAAAGCACTGCCGTTATCACCTCTATGCTGACGATTTCCAAATTTACCTACATTCACTTCCTCATTCTCTCTATAACAGCTTGACGAAAATGAATGACGATCTCATATCCATCTTTAACTGGTCTTCAAGTATCGGTCGAAATCTAAATCCTAACAAGTCACAAGTAATTTTAATGGGATAACAAAGACTACTTACAAACTTTGACATTTCTACACTTCCAAACATTACTATAAATAATATAATTATCCCTTATTCTTTTTCAGTAATAGATCTTGGACTACATTAGACGCAAATTTAACTTGGCAAACACAAGTGAAACATATGTAAAAAGGCTTTCTCCATCTTACATTATCTTAGACGTTTAAAGAATTTTCTCCCAGTTTCGTTAAAACAAATCCTTGTGCAGAATCTTGTGTTACCACACTTCGATTATTGTGGCATTATATATAATGATCTAAACTATGACTTGTCGCAGAGACTGCAGCGTGTTCATAATGCTTGCGTTCGGTTCATTTTCAATATCCGCCGTTATGACCATATTTCCGAACACTTTAATAACCTCTCTTGGCTCCGTCTTACTGACAGACGTAAATTACACTCTCTTTCACTACTTTTCAAGCTTCTGAGTTCCTACGTATCTGACATCCAGATTTGAGAAGCTATCCTCTTACCACAATATTCACACTAGATCACAAGATAGCAGTCTGCTAACAGTTCCTCTTCATAGCACTTCCTCTTATTCTACTTCCTTCACAGTAGCCTCTGCCAGCTCCTGGAATCTCCTTCCTCAAGATATCAGCAGTTGCCGCACACTTGGCACTTTAAGGCACGCTTATACAGTTACCTGTTGTCTAATAATTATTTTTCTCTATTTATTTAATTTTATACTATGTCATTAATAATCTTTTCCTCGTTTTTTATATATACCTTGTACATATTATATATTTAATTCGTTAAATTTAGAGTAAATCAAAATACATTATAAATATTAATTGTATTGTATTTATAACATGTAATCGTTTATGTATATTGTAATTTAGATGTAAGACTATTTTTTTGTATATTTTTAAAACCTGGTTGAGTGGTACACAAGGCCTTAAGGCCTTAACTCTGCCAGGTAAAATAAAGCTATTATTATTATTATTATTATTATTATTATTATTATTATTATTATTATTATTATCAATTTACATTGAATAGAATTCATTGGTTCTTCATACAAATGCAGTACACCACATGGCACGTCTGCTGTAATTGTGATACTTCAAAATGAGAGGTTTTCTGGAAATGCAATTTACAAATGTAAATAAAAAAATCATCACCCCACATAGTAGATATTTTTGGCATAAAATTGGGTGAATTTATAGTTAAGGTACATCCAAATCCTTATATTAACAAAAGTTTCACAACGGTTGTCGAAAAGAGACTTGTGGCTGAGGTAAAAAATGTGCAGGATGATTGTCTGCACAGAATCTTAATTCAAATAATGCACCTACTTAGTTTCAAATTGTATGAGAAATGAAATTACATTAACTTACTCGAAGTTATTATAAATTACCTGGATATTCCCTGGTTCCTGCGGTCTACATACCACCATTCACACTGCATTAATACCTGAAATACATTTAATGATATTGGAATAATAATGATAATAACAATAATAATAATAAAAATTATAATAAAATCACACAAAAAACTAAATACAAATTACAATTTTAAAATAGACTAAACAAAGCACAATGATCTAACAATAACAAAACATGGAATTGTATTTAACACATTGTTGACGGACCACGGAGATCTCCGTGTTTAAATGTCCAGCGCTGCACGACCGGCCAAGGAGATTTCAAGTTTTACGTTTTGTATGGTTTCCATGCCTCTTCGCTTTTGAAGCAGGTATGCAATTTCGTTTTTTTTTTTCTATTTGTGAAATAAATTTTAGTTGCTTTGTACCCTCTCTTTTCTTTTATCAAATTTCCATCTTAACAGAAAGAGTAGTTTACAGTATCAAGATAGACGGCTGGTGAAATATGGAATTTTAGTGCAGATAGTTAGGCGATTACTGGCTAATATGTAACCTGGAAATATATGTTGCAGAGGGGGAACAATTATAAGGAACACTATTTTGCGTTCTGGAGCCGAGTTTATATCTGTGACATCATGTCTACCAGGATAATTATTATAATAGAGTGGCTATAGCTGAAAAGTTTCTCGAAAGAAAGACAGTAGTTTGTGGAACAATAAGGATTAACAAGGGGCTTCCAAAATCATTTGTTGAAGCAGGAAAAAAAAACTCAAACCAGGAGAAAGTGTATTTTGTAGTAAGGGAGAAGTTTTGCTACAAACATGGAAATATAAAAGAGACATAAGAATGGTTAGGACATTACATCAGGCAACTAGAGAGTGGGGGTCGGTAAAGTTTTAAAAATGCTCTATTGAATACTTCAATATAACAAATATGTGAAGGGCGTAGACAGGGCTGACCAGTACCTATCACATTACTCCATCCTTAGAAATACAGTGAAATGGAGCAAGAAAGTTGTATTGTGAAGACCCACCAGGGAGGCTTTCAGGAGACACGAAGAAACATAAATTAACACCAACTGTGACTGGAAAGAAAAAAATACCCCTCCAACCTTTGCCGCGTTTGCAGTGAACACAAGAAAAGAAAGAAACTCACTACATATGCTCCTGCACTGTTCCTTTAACATAAAGGGGAGTGTTTCCAACGCTATCACACCATCAATTTCTACTAGAAGTTCTGGTCAATTCACTAATAAATAAATGCTTAAATATTATTGTTACTGGATTTATACATAGATGTAAAAATCACACTATGCTAGCGCGGTTTACAATTTAAAAGTCCAGCCACTGAGAAAAATGTCCGATCTAGCAGGGGTGGCTGGATCGCACAGCTATCGGTCACCAATGTGTTAAAGGAGTATTTATAAAAATTGTACATCCATACTTGCCAATTTATACAATGTTGAACCAGATGCCAAGATATGGCCATGGTTGGGTTTGCCCGATATTTATGGTACACCTTAGGGTCTACGAGGCTGTCCGGTTACACCCTCATGGACTGTCTACTTACCAGATGAATCTGGTGTTCGACCAGTCCCAAGGCGAGTTCCGGCATTCTTGTGTTCTTGAATTCATCCTACAGGTTCCATTAACCTGAAAAACAAGAAAGGCATCACGTCAGCACAACACTCAGAGATCCAGATACCTTAACTACAACTTCACCCAATTTTTACGTTATGTGGAGTGATTGTTTTTCTTTATTTACATCTTTATATTGCATTTCTAGAAAACCTCTCATTTTTAAGTATCACAGTATGACAAAGCGACAATGAAGGTGCTGTACTACTTCGTTTTAAGCGCCTATCAATTCTCCTGAAGGATAAACGATTCCAAGTGAAAGAAAAATGGCATACATTTTTAGCTGCACACGGAATTAATTCCCATGTAATACCTTTTTTTTTTTCTTTCGTGAAGAAATTTTGAATCAAATGTAGAAACAACCTGTATGTGATTTTGTTTCAAGTTGTTTTTTCTTGAGCAATGGTTCTGCATGTAAATAAATATATGCATATTAAATTATTTTATGTTTAGATTTATATAAAATGACCTGTTTTCACCATAAAGTTCATGCAATCAAATTATGTATTGCGAATGAAATCACCCATTTTGTTGCATCCATCCATGCTGCAATATTCTTACCAAACTGTTTTCCCTCCTCATATAATTAATTTCACACACTCATAGTGCTGAGATAATTTGAATTTCTTCCATGTACTATTGTTTCCAATCCCACGAGCTTGTATTTCATCATTGCATCAAATTAATTTTCACATGTAGTTTCCTAGAAAGATAAACGTTTATAACTGATTAGTACATTTTGACAATTATTGTGGTAATCTTCTTTCTATATGTGCAAAAATATCAATAGATAATTATGGACATTTTGATGAAGTGTCTGAATTCAAATATTTTGCAACCGTAACAAACATAAATGAATTATGCATAGGATAAATTTTGGATAAACATGACAGAGCCTCTTGTCTCAAATTCTCACAAAGTTGTTAAATTAATAATATATAAAATGGCGATTCTTCAGGTTATAAATTAAAAGGATGCTAAACAGATCACTTACTTTAAGACGTTAGAATAGTGGGCCTTTGTGAATAAAGTGCATATTGACCAAACAGAGACATGTGGACAGGTGATTGGAGTTAACTCCATGATCTTGATAGAAAACCAGATATAATATGAGGAGTTAAGTTTCGTAGACTCCGATGGGCAGGGCATTTGGAACGTTATAAAAATGAATACTTATTATAGGAAAAACAAAGCGGAAATCATTCAGTAGGAGGACCAAGGACGGAGTGGGATAATAACATGCCAAGGAAGTCCATCAATTACAGGAGGAATGATTGGAAGATATTATCTCAAGATATAGATGTATGGAGAGCTTGTATTGGTGCTAAAATGGGCCACAGGGGTTGATAGTGTTAGTGGTAAATAAAACTTTTGTATTAGTCATTTTCCTTATGTGTTTTTCTTTGTAGAAATTTTCCAAGAAGTTGTGGATTACTATATTTCTGTAAATTAATTTTGTGGAATTTACATTTGGTTTGGACATATTTCTCCCCTCTTATACACAGAACCGTTGTTTGTAAGATATAAATGGAATCATCAGGTTTAGGAATGGAACATGTGAAAATTATATTTTATGCTACAAAGTATCTCGAAGCCTCGCTCTGCGCATGAGTCGTAAGAATCCTTTTCTCGAGAAAGATACATATATTACTGGGAATAAACAGGATGAATATCCTACAAATTATGAATATGAAGAAGATCTCTTTCTAAACCCTCAATTAAAACGTTAACTAATGTTTTGAATTAAAAGAACAATGTATCAAATTGAAATAATTGTTTTTTTTTTGTGTACCTGAAAACTGGCGGGTGGCATCGGACTATCAACATTTTGAACCTACTCTTACAGTATAACTATGCCTACGCTGTCATGAACCTGGGGAACTGATAGAGGCATCACAGGGGGCGGAGATTTAGGTTCTAGAAGTTAATATTGCAACATAGTATAGTGATAAAATTAATGTATATCCAATCAACTGATTTTTTCTGTAATATAACTTACAAAATAGATTCTTAATAATGTTTGTGTGTGATCTAGCAATATTACATTTATATTAAACACCTTACTTTTAAATTATAAATGAATGATATTGTATTTAGTTTATCGAGAAATATTTTGTAACTTATGTTATTCTAAAAATCAGCTGAATGAATACTGTATAAATACTTCTTTTCTTTCTACTTCTTGAAATTAGGCCTTTTGAACTGTTTTCACATCAAGTGGGATTTAATTAACCTTCCCGTCAAGTAAATGGGCGTCCAACACTTCTATGTCCTATTGGTTTGCACTTTAATAACAGCTGAGGGATTCTATCTGTAGGCATTCTTTTAACATGTTCATACCAGTTGTTTCTCATGTTGTCAATTATGTTTGTTAAATTAAAAATCTCTTTTCTAATATCTTCACTTCTTTTTCAGTTCAAAATTGTCACATCTGCTACTGAACATAAGAACTTTATTTTTGCAGTTTCTACATTAATTTTATCACTATAATATCTTGCAGTCTTAACTTTTAAAACCTAAAAGTCCGTTCTCTGTGAGATAGAGCCTTCATCACCAAATGATATACCCGTACTAACACAATTTGAAAATTCTATTTCTCAGAAAGGCATTACTGTTTTATGTGTTTATTAAAAATACGTAAAAACATTTTTTAAGTTCATACGTATGTTGCAAAATTGATAACTAAAATTCTAACTCTCTTGTTATTTTGAATCAGTAGATTCAAGGGCACATGGGCATAATGCTCTCCAAACATCCCTATTTCAATCATCGAGTTTATAATTTATCTTCCTCAAATCATAGTTAATGTAATTCTCCCAATTCTTTCTTGGCCTACCTACTTGACGCTTTCCTCTCATTTTCATACAATGAGTTTTTATGTTCATATTTTATTCCCCATTCGTGCCACATATCCTGTCCACCCCAGTCTATGAAATTTAGATTTTACTGTTTTTATTACATCTGGTTTTCCATAAAGATCATGCAGTTCACTGTCATATAGTCTTCTTCATTCATCTGCCTGTGGTTCACCATTCTTTGTTTCACTCCTCCCTTAAAGTAATAGTCATTATTTCGGTATCTATTTCATACAACAGTTTTATGTTTTCAGTTTTTACAAAAAAAACCTGTAATCCGCAATAGGATGCATTTCCAGAATTGAACCTATCTTTACTTTCTTTGTGCATCTCATTCCTGTTTGTGATTATTGTTTCTAGGTATTTGAATTCAGCCACTTCCTCAAAATTTGCCTCATTTCTCATTAGCTGTTCATTTCCATTATATAATGTATTTTTTTGTGTCAGCATATATTTAGTTTTATTGATGTTTATTTCCAGCCCCAATTTCTTAGTGTTACTCTATAGTGTGGTGTGTGTTGTCCTTTAGTATCTCCTCGCTATCGCCTAATAATACTACATCATTAGCATAAACTAACAGATTATTAGGTCTTCTTTATCCTCTAAAGATGTGTTGACGTGCTCTAGTACAAAATTGAGTAGTGAATTTCAAAGTACAGTAAAACGTGTTTAATACGGAACGTGAATAATGCGGAAATCTGTCCAATGTGAACAAATTTATTGGTCCCGGAGAAATGATAGTAATTTTACGTGTATTCATTTTGTATAAAACGGAATCTGTCCAAAGTGGAAACGGAAGGACATTTCTACACATTTCATGAATATAATTTTTATAAAGCGGAAAGACAAAGAGAGAAATAAATTAAATTCCACTTAATATAATTCCTTTTAGGCCAAATAAATAAAGAATGATTCCTGTCGCCGGGTGAAGTCGAGATTCTGCCTGTACCTGAAATTTGCTTTCGGCCTCACTACACACGCACTGTACCTGTATTTCAAATAATCATTACGCTGTAAAATCTTAAATTAGTTTAAGCGCTGAGGCCGACATTTCAAAGGTAGCGTTCTGAATTTACGGAATAAAGATGGCTAAAACGTATGTATCATTGTAATTAAACGAAAAAGTAGAAGTGATTAAAAATAAATAAAAAACTTTCAGTACGCGAAATAATGACTAAATTTAAATGTGGAAAAACTCTAGTTTACGAGACTTCAAAAAATGGATGCAAAGAAATGGCTAAATGAAGAGAAGAGAAAAAAAACAGGAAATGAAGAAATCAACGAAGTAGTTTGGGAGTGTTTTACAAGTGCACGATCAAAAAATATCCAAATTTCCGGACCGATGCTCGAAAGTCAAGCTCTAGCTGTTACTAAATCCCTAGGGAATAAATATTTCAAGGCATCTTCATGTTGGCTGGACAGTTGTAAAACAGGACACAATGTAGTGTGGAATGAAATTTGCGGGGAATCAAAGGATGTGGACGAAAGTGTAGTTGGTGAACGGAAACCGAAACTGCATGCTTTAATTTCAGGATACGCGCATAAGATACATTTTTAAAGCTGGCGAAACGAGACTGTTTTTTCGCACGTTACCGTCGAAGTCGCTCGTACATACTACACTTCACTTTTCAACGCAGCGGGACTACAATTAATCCAAGGTACATAAAAAGACATACACGGTACTTTATAATCTAAGATTATTAATAAGTTTTGTTTTTTATAATGCGGAATTTTATTTAATGTGGAAAAATAAATTGGTCCCATGCGATTCCGCTTTGAGTAAGTTTTACTGTATCTGAAAACTGCTTGCCTACCTGCATCCTACTCTTTTTATCATTTAGACAAGTTCAAATTGCGTACTCGATAATGTTCACATAATTTCTAATGGAATTTGGATTGTATCTGACTTGAAGAGAAGAAACTTGTAATGAAAACAGGCAGACCTGTGAGAGCATAAACTGTACATGAACATGCGTTGCCATGGTAACCCGATTATTGCAGTTATTTTTAAAACTGAATAACAGGTGGTTACACTGTTAAAATAAAGTGAAAAGGGAGTTAAAAATAGCAATCATGTTAACATGGACAACATACAAAATATTTTACGAAAACATTTGAGAAATGAATGCCTGAACATTCACAGGCCCCGTGGCCTTGTAGTCAGCGTTCCAGATGTCCCGATGTTAGATTCCTGAACTTGGACATCAGGCTCTTTGTCTAATGTTTTATATTCCCAATCGATACATCTTGACGAGAGCTGACGATTGAAATTCAAACGAACATCGTAACTTGTCTGAGTCAAAATTTATACTAAACGAAAATTATGCGTCGCAGCGAAACGACCTCAAAATGGGGCGCTTACTCAGCCGTCCCACGCGATGCATAACAGTCCATCATTAAACGTTAGGAATTGTTTGATCCTTTATCTATCGAGGGACGTAATTACATGTTGGATGTAGATGATAGATATGTAGCTGCAAACACCAAAGTGTATCCCCCGATTTTGTTATCATTAGTTTGTCTGAATTGTCTCCCACTGTGGACGCTAATTCAAACACGTATTCACATCAAAAAGGCCAAGAAAGGAAAACGAAAATTAAGAAAAAATACAAGAAAATCAGAGGTAAAGGTAAAGTGGCTCCACTGCAGGCCCATCTAGGCCTACATTCTAATTCTACACCAAGTTTGTTTTATATTTTAATTGGAACTTACCTCGTATTCTAGCGAAATTTTACCTGCAATCACAGCTTTCATTTAACGCCATCACTTATTAATTTACGTCCAAAACAAAAATATGTTGATTCCCGATTTTTTTTAAATAAAGGAGAGCGAAATTGTAATTTTTTTATAGCAAAACAAATTTTGAAATATTATTCCAGCCGTAACCACGTGACCCTGATGCTATTGTTATCTTTAAAAACAACGTAATGAAGAGCTCTATATGTAGGGCAACTTTAACCAGCCTCATGGTCTAGTGGTCAGCGTTCCTGACTACAGTTCATGAGGTCCCGGGTTCAATTGCCGGTCAATCAATAGCCATTTTTTGTTAATGGGAATTATTCTTGTGGTTGCCCATGGTCTGGAAATTTAGGTTAAGTTTAGGTTAAGAACTCTCGTGGCACTTCATTTTTATTTATCACACATCATATCATCGGGATAACGTAACTCCGCCTTCCAGGTGCCCCAACCTAAGAAATGGATTACAATTCTGCCAAAGCCAGTGGAGAAAGTCAGAAATGACATAAGAGACAACCTGGTGGCATTAGACAAAACAAATATGTAGTGCAATTATTTATTTATTATGAATTTACGAGTAATTTATTAACAATTTTACGATTTACCCGAAACAAAACAAAATATTAGTAATTTTTGTCAGTTCATATCAAAGGAATCTTAGGCGAATAGAAAACAGGTTATGGAGTAAGAATATAACATAACCTACTCGGAGACCAGCGCCCCTAGCGGTAAACAAACCCAATGAGTATTTTACCTTTAATATTTATGGATTAGCTTTTACTCATTTATTAAACAAACCAATTTGAGGAAGAGTACCCACGGTTTAGGACGAAAAATTATTATTATCAGTTGTTAAATTTATTTCATTTAATTAATTTACAGTTTTTGCATTGAAAATTAAATTATTTCTGTTACATATCCGATATTTTGTACTATTCATAGTTTAAAATTGGATTAGTTTTCTGTTTAGAAGACTAGGGTGAAGACCTCCTAACAAACACCACAACATGAGCCTCTTGAAAGTGGCTGATGTGTACGTAAAACAATAGACATGCGAATCGTTCAGTTTACTATTCAGCGAGCAAATTGTCCAAAAGAACCTGTTTCTGCAAATAATTACCACATTTTTGAACATATACATACTGTACAAAGACGACCTGTCGGTACTTTGGAACATATACGCACTTTACAAGGTCACGGAGTTCTTCGGCGAATGAGGAATCAGCTCAATATTCTTAATTAATAGTGGGTAAAATTAATCAGAAAAATTATTTAAATTTGCTGAAAATTATACAACAATATATACAAAATGAATTATGGTTATGCATGATTTGTTTTCACTCCAGTCCGACGCATTTAAATAAGCTGGCATACAAATTTAATTTCGCCAATTAAGGGGTTAACCTCTCCCTTTTTAGGCACTACTTTTACGTCTCTTGTGTCACCCGGACATAACCTGTCGGTAGAGCATGTTAATTTAAGAAAGATAACTACAGGGTGCGGCATAAGTCAATTAACCAGTGCACATGGTGACAAGGGAAAAATCAGATTCGTTGAAACAGGGGTTTGAATACGGGACCTTGATGATATAATCCCAAACACTACTGCTTGAGGTGATTTTTAAGGATAAAGTTTTCAATACAAAACCACTAAACCTGCAACATTTACGAGATTTGATTGAACAGGAATATGAAAACACTTTTGTTAATAATGGGAAATTGTGTGACATCATCTGGAAATCAGTGTTAAAACGACGTCATAAATGCTTAACAACAATGGTGGTCACTTTGAACAATTTCGGTAGTTGTTTTTTGTATAGTTGTTTAAGCTGCATAAAATAATATATTTGCATTTTCGGTTAACTGAATTATGCTGCGCCTGTATTTGGGAAAATTTTCGAGCAGCAGAAACTGTAGATGGACCTTGGATAATTAGAACAAATTATGAAATGAGTAAAAAAGTTTTTGAAATTCGGGTTCGATCCCCGGTCGGGGCAAGTTCCTTGGGTGATTTTTTTTCTCGGTTTTTCCTTATTTGTAAGAGAAATACAGTATCAGGAAACTTTAAGGCCCAAACGGACCCCGAATATCATATGACCATCATAATCATCATCATTTATATTCGCCTTAAATTAAGTTTAAGATTAAGGACTCTCCTGGCGCACCACTATTATCGTCATCATCATCATCATCGCCCATCATATCACCAGGACAGCTGTATCCCAGCCTTCCGGGCTCCCCAACCTCAGAAGCGAGTTACAATTACGCCAGTGCCAGAAGAGAACACCAGAAGTATCAAAATGACGACCAGAGGTTTTGAATAAATAAAATACATAAGAGTACAAATATTAATTAGGTTTGTCTATGTATGCAGAATGTGTGATGAAAGACTTTTATTGTTAAAAAATATTTCCAGTGAAACATTTAACAACTAGGCTCCAAGTCAGACAGAAAATTAGATGCGTTACAAGACTGAATAATCTGATTCTTATTCATAATTTGTAGGATTTTAATTCTGTTTATTTCCAAAATCACTCCTCGGAAGAAGACGTATTGGATGTGCATTCACTGCATAATCTATATCTTTATATAATTCTTGTGTACGTGTGTTTGTCACTCAGCTCCTCCTAAACGACTGGTCCGATTTTGATAAAATGTTGTGTGTGTGTGTGTCTGATTGCGTCCCTCGATTGTTTAGATTCACAATTTGACCCTCTTAAACCATTAGGTGTAGGAGTTCAGCTGAAGTGAAAATTTAAAAATTACGCTAGCGATCACAATTTACAGTGGTTTGACTGAAATCCGAAAATAAGAATTGACTCAAGTAAACTGCCATGTTTGATTCGTCGAAACGTATAACTTTGTATAAACACGTTTTCAGGTACGGCGAGTGTTCATCTGATATTATGCTCTAAAACATTAGGTGTAGGAGTTTATCTGAACGAAAATTAAAACATATATATATTTGATTTGTTTAGCAGTAAGGGCGCACTCCAGCCATTAGCTAGTTGAATAAAATAAATTGGATTGGTGACAGGAAGCGTTGGAAATAAATCTTTAAGTATTCAACTAAATGAAGCTGTAGTGTATAACATGTGTATTTATTCTAGTGTGAATTATTTGTGTAATGAATGTATTAAAACTTACCTAACTTCCATGTCCCAAAACCTGATCTAATATTTTCCAATCGCTCGCGGCACTACACAAACAGAATGAAATTTTAAACCGTTCAATCGTTTCTAGGTTACAATGCAACACTACTCAATTGTTATATCAAACAAAACCCCATTCAAGCGTAACATTTGGATTTTTGCATTATTGGAAAATCAAAGACATCGTTCCAACATGTCCTGCTTATCGCAGTCTACGAGACTTAATTTTTCTTATTATTTATGATTTCTCATGTACCTGATTGTTATGTAGTCTTCACCATTCCGTATGTAACATACTGGCGTCTGTTTAAGAAAATTAATATTTAGCCCATCTTCTTCTCAATTTTGAACACATCTTACAATCGAGTGGACATGGAATCTACTATTCTTTGTTCTCATCCCATTTATAACTTAATCCTGAGTGTGGGGTCATTCGGGAGAGAAGTAAAGTCGTGTCATAGGTTTACAGGGGTTATTTCGCCATATAATTAAAATTCGTCATTGAAGTAAATAGTTAAATTAAATTGGTCACAGATATCAGCCGGATTGTCAGCCACATACATACACGGTCATTTTAGGTGTCTAGTGTACCTCCTCCGAGCTAAGTTCAAGTTGTAATGTAAACAAACCAGACGTATGACTGCATTTTAGAATAGTTGTTTTACCTTTAATCGTGTAAGAAAATGTAGTTGTCTCTCTAAACTCGAAGTAAAGGAAATAAAAATATGTATTTTTTAGAATATGTCTACATAAGTTATACGAGAGAACTTCTTAATACTCTTGTATATAATTCTTGTGTCCTTGTGTTTGTCGCTCTACTTAACGACTGGATCCATTTTGATTAAATGTTTAATTGTACTGAACAACTTTTTAGGACGGTATTACTTACAAAATGTGAGAAACGGTCCCCGGACATCATATGACCATCATAGTCATCATCATTCATATTCGCCATAGATTAAGTTTAGGATTAAGGACTTTTCTGGCGCACCACTATCATCATCACCCATCACATCATCGGGGCAGCCGTAACCCCGCCTTTCGGGCGCCCCAACCTCAGAAGTGTGTCAATTACACCAGTGCTAGGAGAGAATCTTAGAAATGTCAAAATGACAACCTGGGGTGTGGAATAAAAAATGCATAAGAGCACAAACATTAATTTGGTTTCCAGTGAAAACTTTAACAACTAGACTCCAAGTCAGACCGAAAAGTAGATGTTACAAGACTGAATAATATTTATCTTTACATAACGTGTCTTCTGTACGTGTGTTAGCACTCTACCCCTCCTAAACGTCTCGACGGATTTTGATGAAATTGTTTGTGTGTGTTTGAATACGTCCCTGGATTTTTTGTGTGTTAAAAACTAATTTATTTCCTGCATGCTCCATTACATTATTTGCAATCCTATATGCTAAATAACAAAATTAATAAAGAATATATTAATTTATATTTATACACACAATCTGTTGTCTTTTTCTTTCATGCCGCTATTTATATTCAATTTCGTTGATATTTTCGAAATCTATTTGATTTACGTATTTCTGAAACGTCTTGTGTTTTTATTCATAATTTCTCTAATTTCTAACTGATCAACACACGTTTCCCTTTCTGTTTAGTATATTCACACACTCACTGGATATAATCCACTGTTTATGTTGCCGCTTTACACACATATGTCGTGTCACCTCTCATTCTGAGTCTTCAGAAGTTTGCTCGAAACTTGCAGTGTTCATTGCTTATTTACATTTTTCTTTCTTTTTTTTTCCTCTTCTTCTCCTTTTTCCCTTTTCATTTTTTCCTTCATTTTTTACAATTGTTTCGGCGAATCTTGTAAAAGTTCTCAAATGCCTGGTAATTAATTGTTGCTTTGTATCTGGCCAATTGTCTCCTTTGTAGGTCCTTGGATGGTTTAGATTCACAATTGGACCCTCTAAAACCATTAGGTGTAGGAATTCATCTGAAGTGAAAATTTAAAACTCGCTCTAGCGGTCACAATTTTCGATGTTTTACAACGAAACTCAGTATATCCTATAAAAATAAACCGAGGTAAGTATTGTCAAAAAATGAGCGAAATCAGACATTTAGAAGTGCTGGTTTGCCTGAAATCCGAAATTAAAAACTCGCTAAACGACTGGACCTATTTTGGTGAAATTGTGTGTGTTTGAGTTGGTCTCTGGATGGTTTAGATTCACAATTCGACAATATAAAGCGATTAGGTATAGTTGATCACGTGAAGTAAATATTTAAATATCGCTATATCAGTCACAATTTTCGATGTTTCACAACGGAACTCAGTAAATCCTATTAAAATAAACCGAGGTAGGTATTATCCAAAAATGAGCGAAATCCCACAATTAGAAGTGGAGGTTTACCTGAAAGCCATGTTTAATTCGTCTCAGCGTATACCAGACAATTTAATTAATCTTTAATATTCAATTTATTTAGGCGCAGCAACACACGCCGGGTATTAGCTAGCTGTCTGTATATATTTGTTACTTCTAAACCCCTCAACAGATCTGCATGAAAATTTGTACATACATGTTTTGAAGTACGCCGAGCGTTTAGCCGCTCTCTTCTTCTTATTCTTCTTTTTCTAGCTCTACAGCCATTTATGTGCCCTCGCTGCTTCTCCACGTATCCCTGTCCGACACCCTCCTCGATCCTCGGTCCCCGAGCTTCCTCTACTCCGTACATCCACCTCAACTTCGGTCTTCCTCCATCTGGTCTCAGTAGTGTAAGCTTTCTAGTGGTATTCTTCTCCTCCATTGTCATTATATGACCCACCCATCTCAGTCCGTAGCCGCTATCTGTTAAGCTCTAAAACCAGTAGGTGTAGGAGTTCACCTGAAACGATAATTAAAAGCTGTTATAGCGGTCACAAATTTTGTTGTTTGACAACGAAACTCAGTACATGCTATTAGAATAAACCGCGGTAAGTATTATCCAAAACTCAGCGATATCCGACCATTTTAATTGGGGGTTTACATGAAATCCGAAAATAATAATTGACTCTAGCAAACCGCCATGTTTGCTTCGTCGAAACATGTACACACATTTTCAAGAACGGAGAGTGTTTAGCTGCTATTATGCTCTAAAAATATTAGGTGTAAGAGTTTACCTGAAACGAAAATTTAAAAATCATATTTCATTTATTTAGGAGTAGGAGCGCACTACAGTCATTTGAAGTTGGAATAGTGACGGGAATTGTGGGAAATAAGTCTACTGCTGCAGTGTCTAATAAGAAGTGCATTTTATCTAATATTAATTATTTGTGTAATGAATGTATTCAAACTTACCTAACTTCCTTATCCCAAAACCGGAGATAATATTTTCCACGGCACTACAGAAACAGCATGATAATTGTCCACCCGAAATTTTAAACCGTTCAATCGTTGCTACGTTACAATGCAACACTACTCCAATGCTACATCCATCAATTCTCCATTCAAGCGTAACATTTGGATTTTTGCATTATTGGACAACCAAAGACATCGTGCCACATGTCCTGCTCATCGCAGTCTATGAGACTTAATTTTTCTTATTATAACTGGTTCCCCATGTAGCTGATTGCCATGTAGTCTTTGCTATTCGCCTCTCTGACATATTGACGTCTGCTTTAGAACATTCAGACAAGAGAAAAAATAATTTAACCCACCATCTTCTCAATTTTGAACATATTTTAGAATCGAGTGGACATGGAATCTACTGGTCTCTGTTCTCATCCCATTTATAACATAGTCCTGAGTGTGGCTTCCTTCGGGAGAGAAGTAAAGTCGTGTCATAGATTTAGAGGGGTTGGCCAAAAAGCTATCTCGTCTCTATAATTAAAATTCGTAATAAAAATAATTCGTTAAATTAAAATTGATCACAGATATCAGCCGGGTTGTCAGCCCCCACACACACACACACGCGGTAATTTTCGGTGTCTAATATACCTCTTCCGAGCTAAGTTCAAGTTTTAATGTAAGTAAACCAGATGTATGACTGCATTTTAGAATAACAGTTTTACCCTTACACGTGTAAGAAAATGTAGTTAGCCCTCCAAAACTCGAAATAAAGGAAATACAAACATATTTAGAATATGTCTATATACATTACAAGAGGATATCATGTATACGTGTGTTTGTCGCTCTACTGAACTACTGGATCGATTTTGACGAAATTTTTAATTCTACAGAACAACTTTTTAAGACGTATAAAATACGTTCTCAAGAAAACTCCTCACTGCCATCTATTAACCATCCATCATGACGTCACATTGTTGTCGCGCGGCATATGTCGTTAATGCAGATGAGTACATATCTGACAAAAAAATCCTATAACCCGACTGCAGCGCCATCTACCGAGTGCAATTATGAATCTAAATCATCCAGTGACCCACTCAAACATACAAATTTTCATCCAAATCGGTCCAGTCGTTTAGACAGTTTTTAATTTCGTGTCTCAAGTAAACCTCCACTTCTAATTGTCGGATTTCGCTCATATTTGGATAATACCTACCTCGGTTTATTTCAATAGGACATGCTGAGTTTCGTTTTGAAAAATCGATAAATGTCACCCCTAGATCGATTCTTAAATTTTAACTTGAGGTGAACTCCTACACCTACTGGTTCTAGAGGGACTAATTGTGAATCTAAACCATCCGGATACCGACTCAAACACACACAAAAAAATTAGTAAAAATCTGTTCAGTCCTATAGGAGGAGTTGAGTGACAAACACACGTACAGAAGAATCTTATATATAAAAATTAATGTTTGTTTGTTTGTATATTTGTTTGTTTGTTCGTACTTTATGCGCGGCCATACCGTCAATCCGATTGTGATGGGGCTTCTTGCAAAATGTTCAGGAGATTCCCGGGATGAACACAGGCTATAAGAGAGTTGTGATACTAAACTTGTACACCCTTAAAAATCGCCCTTTTTGGTGGAAAACGTGAAAAAAGTAGCTCTTTGGACCCTTAAATGGCTTACGCTGCCTAAACCATAACAAATACACAAAATTATTGTACACAGAATTGAATATCTCAAACAGCTCTACAAAAAAGTCCGCGACAGCATATGTTTATCTCTTACGGATAACTCACAAAAACCATTTTTGTATTTAATTGATACCAAAGGTCCCTAATCTCTTACGGATAACTCACAATAAACATTTTGTCTTTCATTAATACCAAGAGTCTCGCGCCGTAGCCGAGTGGTTAAGGCAAGAAGTCTTGGGCAGAACTATGGGACTTTGGGTGGTTCGAGTCTCTACGGGGGAAGATATTTTTCTCATGGAATGTCGGCCAGTATGGGACCGGTGCACAGTGGGTCAGAAATTAAATCTAGCTAAAAAAAAACTCTTTTGACTCATTCTCATCAATTTATCTTTTTTTTTCACTCTAATATAATTGTTATATGACGGTTCTTAAATTATCTGCAAAGGAGGGTACAATTCTAATGTTCATGACTATGTGACGTCATCATTCACACTTCTTGAGCCACAACAGAAGTCTGTAAGAGGTTTTCTTGCGAACTTATTTAATATCTAATTATGTCCTAATGCTGAATTTTATGGTAAAAAAGTAACATATTTTTTTCGTCCGTCCATGACGTGAGAATTGCCCTTTGTAGTGGAAAACGTGAAGAATGTAGCTCTTTGGACTCTTAAATTGCTTACGCTGCCTAAACCAAAAGAAATACACAAAGTTAATGTGCACAGATTTGAATATCTCAAAAAGCCCTACAAAAAAGTCCGCGACAGCATATGTTTATCTCTTACGGATAACTCACAGTAACCACTATTTTTTTGTTGATGCCAAGAAGATCGAGACAGGTACGTAGATTCCTGTGCATGCATAACAACACATGGCGGGTATTCTTTTACGGATAACTCACTATAACGAATTTTGTCTTTTAGCTCATGTATGCCAAGAAGATCGAGATAAGTAGATTCCGGGCAATACCGGGTAATCAGCACGGAGAATCTTAAATTAATTACGATATACATTTATAATTATTTTCCATTTTACTTATTTTCAACTAATCATAAGAAGTACATTAATTTTTGTCTTTCAGCTCATTTAAGCCAATAAGATCGGGATGAGTAGATTCTCGGATAACGCCGGGTATACGGCAAGGGGTATCTAAAAATAATGTAATATATAAAAATGAATGTATGTTTGTTTGTTCGTACTTTATGCGCGACCATACCGTTGATCCGATCGTGATGAGGCTTTTTGCAAAATGTTTAAGAGATCCCGGGATGAATATGGAGTTGTGATTTAAAGGTCAACTGCAACACATCAGATAACGTTGTTTTTGTTGGTTTCATTCGTATCTTAAATTGGCGATGTATCCTGTAAGATACATTGATTTCATTTACTTAATTTCGTTTATAAAACAATAGAAAAACAAATTACGCAATAGTACACAACGCTAACTTACTCTTTTACAATAGTTGGTATCCTTTGCAGACCGAAACATTTAATACTATCACAACAAATTATGTATTACCAACTTAAACATTTACTGCAACACATCTGATAACGTTGTTGTTTGTTAGTTTGATTCGTATCATCATCGTCACTCCTCCAACATTCGTGATTGGCATCCCTACATGGTAAGTACATTATTAAGTATTATTTTGGTAGTAATCCAATATATAAAAATGAATGTGTGTTTGTTTGTTAGTATTTTATGCGCGATTACACCGTTCGTCCTATTTTGATGGGGCTTTTAGCAAAATGTTCAGGAGATATCCGGGATGAACATAGGCTATAAGAGATCTGTGAGACTCAACTCCTACACCATTAAATTGGTAATGTATTCTGTAAGGTACATTGATTTCATTTATTTAATTTCGTATATAAAACAATACAAAAACAAATTACGCAATAATACACAACAATAACTTACAACATTACAATAGTTGGTTTTCTTTGCGGTCCGAAACATTTGATACTATCACAAGAAATTATGTATTACCAATTAAAAGTTAACTGCGACACATCTGATAACTTTGTTGTTTGTTAGTTTGATTCGTATCTTAAATTAAATTTATTTATTTAATTTCGTTTATAAAACAATCCATCCATAGTAATTCTGCCCGAAGGCAGGTCCTTCACTGCAATCATTGCATTTTCAAGCTATGATTGCAGCTTTACTAGGGAATTGTAGGTGTCGTAGCTAGCCGTTGCTTTCCACACCGGTGAAGGATGACGATAAATATAAAGATGATGGTGATGATGATGATGGTCATATGATTTCGGGGACCGTTTGGGCCTTAAAGGTTTCCTGACATTTGTCTTACAGGTGAGGGAAAACCCCGATAAAAACCTCACTCAGAAAAACTGTCCTGACCGGGGATCGAACCCGGCCCGGCTGCGTGACAAGGAAGCACGCTACCTCGAGACACCAGCGGTTGACTATAAAACAATAGAAACACAAATTACGTAATAATACACAACAATAACTTTGTCTTACAATAGTTGATTTCCTTTGCGGTCCGAAACATTTAATACTATCGTAAGAAATTATGTATTACCAATTTAAATATTAACTGCAACACATCTGATAATGTTACTGTTTTTTAGTTTGTTCGTATCTTCACCTACACTCATCCGTCCTTCGTGATAGGCAAATACATTACATGGTAAGTACATTACTAAGTATTATTTTGGCAGTTAATGTAATATATAAAAATGAAAGTTTGTTTGGTAACAATCATCATAAATGCATACATGGTATAAAATTTAATAAACTCCTCATATGTAATATTTGCAAAATATTTGTTTGTACGTTTGATCGTACTTTATGCGCTGCCATACTTTCATCTGACTAAATAAATAAGTAATGTTATATTATGTCTATGGGGGATTACGATCAATGTTCGTTAATTATGCATTGCGTTTCTTTTAAGTTCGTTCATGTTTATCAAATACACCTTCCACCTATCATATCGTGATGAACGTTTACAGGGTACGGCGCAAGATGGCGTTGGCTGTACATTGGCTGGTCAAGCAATATCATATCGTTCAAATCTATTGATAATGACGAATCGTGCATTTAATTTGTTTTGATCAGACGTTGTTGAATTTGTTGGAGCCAATAAATTATATATTGATATTTTAATAATTATATCAACATGAGAGATGATGTGCTTATTGAGTTTGTGCGATTACACGAATTTATATACAACAAAAATCACGCAATATAAAAATAAGGGAAAAAAGAAAGCTATTAGGAAAGATATAGGAAACATTTTACAATGTAAGTACTACCATAATGTCTACTTGCCATATTTGGCCTTAACATATTTCCCTTCTTTAAATCTATTAGATGATAATGCAAATGAATCAGTGTAAGTTCATCAAACAGTTTACTGCGAGCCTTTAGAGTTCTCGGTACTGATAACAGAGTGAGCTAGCAGCCATAAACGTCAATGAACGTTGATCGTGATACACACACTCAAATTGTGCGTTGTACTTGCCCTCTCAATGTAACATAACGCAATATCAACAGACGTTGATCATAATCCCGCCATACGCATTTCCATTGTGTCTTACTCGGCCTTTTTTTCAGTAAATAGTCATCTATGCAACCTGCACAATATTTTGGCTGCGACAAGGGGCACACGTTTTTCGGAGTTTATCTCACACAACCAAAATGCCTCCAAAACGTTCGTCACTTAGTAAATCTACCAGCACAGCACGTAGAAATAAGCGAATTCGGGCTTGTCAAACAACCGAGGAAAGACAAGCGAGCAATGAAGCAGATCGTTTAAGAATTGCACGTTCACATGCATCAGAATCTCAAGAGCAACATACTGCACGTGGGAAAACAATTTACTTCTTCAACGTTCCTGGTTCCAAACGTACTACCATATCTGACTTTTTTTTTTATAAACTTAATAGAGTAATATATAAATAAACTAATGTCCAGGTTTCTTTCGACTTGAGCTAGGTTAGTAGAAAAAAATCTGTGTTTGTTACATAATTTCTCAATTTTATATGAATTACATTTTATATATGAAATGATTTTACACATCACTTTTTTTACTATGTAAATATGTCCTGAAAATGTCAAGCAGATTAGTAAGAAATATTGTGGCACGCAGAGCATTTTGAAAACTTAAAAATGCTGAAAAAATATAGATGAGAATAATTACATTTAAAAAATTTATCGTGAAGGAACATGGGGGGGGTGAAACACTTTCATGCTTGTGTGATATTGGCATACCTCATCATCCTATTAGTGGAGGTGCAAACAAAATTATTTTACATATATGTGAGCTTGTTACTAAAGAAGGAGAAGAAGAAGATGAGAGATTACAGCAATGAATGCTCTCAGAAACAAAAGAACAAAGGGAAAGGGCAGGAAAAAATTAGGAGGAATTTATCCACACATATCTGGAGTGGAGTACAAAAAAAATGTAGAGGAAAAAGGGCGAAGGGGTAATTGTATTTATATCCATTTTGATAAAAAAATATAGGAAAGATATTCATGAAAGAATTAATTTATTAAAAATTAAATGTCAAAACTTTTTGGAGAGTATATGCCTTAAATGAGGGTGCAACCATAGAAAAGAAATGAATTTTTTCACAAAGTGTCACAAAATTTTGAACAAAACTTGAAAAAATAAAAAATAAACATCAACAAGTAGTAATAACAGGAGATTTTTTTGAATAGTGGAAAATGACAATGAAGATATGATAAAGTTTATGTAAACAACATGGCTAATATGATGTTAGAGTGTGTATATAGAAAAAACCAGACTGGGGGTAAAAATTCATATTAACAAGTAGGAAAAAACAAAAAATACTTGGATATCTGTGAGGAGGATCTATTAGTGATACAAAAGCTAAAGTAAAAAAAAAGTACAGAATAATTTTAACAGAGGAATGAAGGGGATGCAGTTTTATCTTCTTAAATTGTGTGTGGTATATAAAAAAAGTGTTCTATAGGAGGAAAAATTACTTCATTTCATTCATTTGTTGTTTAGAGGTGATAAAATAATTTTCTTGCAGGCGATGAAGATCATTTCAAATATATGATAAAATGGAAGATTAAAAAAAACTGAATATATATGAATATACATATGTGTGTGTGTGTGTTTGTGTCCGAAAAGGCAGTGAAAAAAATGGGTCAATAGAGAGAGCGAGAGAGGCAGGCAGCCTAAAACTTGAAATCACATGGATTTAAATAATTTGGAAAAAATAAAATGGGAATTTCTCATATATGGGAGTGAAACTTGGCCCTTCACGGAATTATTTCAGAAGCAGCCTCCAAAAATCAAGACAGGAAGATTGAAAATGAAAGATGGCCAAAAATATACCAATTGGTCGCACCCCCCCCCCCTGAGGAAAAATAAACGTGGCAGACCAAGATAGAAATGGGGAGAAACGTACGTGTTAAAGTCTCGTAGACTGCGATGGGCAGGACATGTAACATGTATGGGTGGAATTGAAAAATACTTACTTGCATGCCAGAGGGAAAAAACGGCCAGTTGGTATGTATATAATCACCCCTTTTATTTTTATTCAACTAAATGCAAAAAAATAATTAATTATAATGAACATAATAATAATAATAATAATAATAATAATAATTTCCGCTACGCAAGATTTATTAAAAATATTAATTTCGTATGAAATGGGTTTTTTTAGCATAGAAAATAACAAAAATATTGACGTAATAACAACTCCCGTTGCGGAGCAACGCCAATGTATGTGAAAAACGAAGAAGTCAGTTTTAATTTGAATTTAATAAAATACACATAATTTACAGGTTTAAATCTAGTTTGCAATCGTACATTTGTGGAATGAAGAATGCGCAAGTCTTCCTTTATCAGGTAAATACTAAATACATTCAGAAATACCATTATTTATATATCATGTTTCAAAAAATATATATTACGTACACAGATCTACACATATAACATATATGTTTCTGTTTTTATATATCTTTTACGTATCATTTTAAATTACAACCGCAACTTTTAAATAAAATTTATATAATTACTCCTTTTAAGTTTATATACACATTTGAGACATGATAAGACAAATAAATTGCTCGGACGGGACTTGAACCCGAACCTCTGGACTTATCCCAGTGCGCTACCGATTACGCCATTATATATATATATATATATATATATGTATATTATATTCTCATTAATATTAGATATGTAGTGAGATATAAATCCAGAGGTCCCGGTTCAATTGCCGTCCGAGCATTTACTTTTCTTATGTCCTATTAAGCTTGCAAATAGCACAATGTCAAAAAATTAATTATAACATATAATAATAAATGCGATACGATTTACACATCCTTTTCTTCTTGTTCTTCTTTATGATTCTTATTATTTCTTCCTTTTCTTCTTCTTCTTCTTATTATTATTATTATTATTCTCTCTTTCTCCCTCTCTCCCTCTGTCTGTCTGTCTCTCTCTCTCTCTCTCTCTCTCTCTCTCTCTCTCTCTCTCCTCTCTCTCTCTCTCTCTCTCTGTTCTCTCACTCACTCACTCCGTCAATGTTATTTTTCTAAGTATATAACGGCGTAAGGTAAGTAGGTGCGAGTATTTTATATGATTTTAATCTATTTTTTTATTATCTAAAGAAGTCATGTGTGTTTAATATATATTTTAGTGCACGCTTTCTCTATAAGCTGATGAACCTTTTCATAATTATGCCAAATAGCACAAACAGTAAATATGTATGTACGGATGTATGTAAAGATTTTTTTTTACCTTGAAACACTAAAAGTAGTCTATAATCGGCTGGTTTTACCCAGCATGGTTACCACATTTCAGAACAACCCCACTCTAACCTACCCCAACGAACCCACCCCACCATTCACAACACACACACACACACACACACACCCAACACATACACTGGCAGGATGATATATATACTGGTGGAAGGATTGGCGCTGGATTTCGCAGTTGCCTTCCAGTTAAAAATGGATGAGAGAGAGAGAGAGGAGAGAGAGAGAGAGAGAGAGAGATAGAGAGAGAGAGAGGAGAGAGAGAGGAGAGAGGAGAGAGAGAGAGAGAGAGGGGAGCAGAGAGGAGAGAGAGAGAGGAAACGCAGGGGGGAAGAATACACCGTATTTTTTTTCCTAAAATTATAATAATAATAATAATAATAATAATAATAATACTAAAACCACCAAGGGAGGCAGGCCTACAAGGCCCTTGGCTGACCATTCGGCTGCTGGCCTCACTTCCACATGTGTTAATCACAGAGCCAGTGGTCAGCATATGGGATCCCCAGCCGTTATAGCTGGTACTACTAATAATAAAAATAATAATATTAATAATAAGGATGGGGAAGTAGAAGAAAAAGAATGAAAAAATTAAGTACGTAAGAAAGAGCAACAAAGAAAGAAAGAAACAAACAACAAACAAACAAACAAAGAGTAATTATTTGTAGTTTTTGTCATTGTAGCGGTTGGCTCAAGTCAGTTGCGGTTAGGTTAGGTTAGGTTAGGTTAGGTTAAGTTAAGTTTAGAAATAGGTTTGATTTTGGTTCCGGTTCTGGCTAGTTTCATGTTAGGTTAGATTAGGCTATGCACCATTTGCCTTACACTTATGTCTGGGTTAGGTTTAGTTTACGTTGAGGTTAGGCTATGGATTTGTTAAGTTAGGTTTGGTTAGGTTGCATTAGATTTCGTTACATTTGGTTTTTTCTTCTTTTTTTACGCTTTTCACTACAAAGGGTTGTTTTTTACAGGTGTAGGAGTTGAGAGCCTTTTATTACACTTATAAGGAGAGTGAAGGGAATAAATGCTGTAGAAATTGGCTTTACTGACATTAAATTTCACGTCATTTCATATCAGCACCAATTTAACTTCTAGAATGTATTATTATTATTATTTTTAGATATTATTTGCCACACAAAGAAATTGGGACTGGAAGTAAAAACGTCAATAAAGAAATACATTAATTAATTAATTAATTATATGGAAAAGAGGGAAAAAATTTGAGGAAGTGTCTAAATTCAAACTACCACAAACATGGTGAATTCTGGAAATTGATGCGTGTTACAGAGAGTCTTGACGCCCGAAATGCTTTCAAAAAACGTTAAACTGAAAAATTATGTAATAACACTTTCATTCTACTAACAGTTTTATTTGGCTGCGAAACATGGGGAGGAAATGAGAGATTACGAGTATTTCGGAACAAAGTTGTTAGGAAAAATCTTGAACAGATGGTGAAAAGAGAAGTGAATTGCGAAGACTGCACGACATGGAACTTAAAATAGTCTATATAGGAAGCATGATGTAATGAAAAGAAGAAATAGTTAAAAAGTGCAATGGCAGGTCATGTGGCATGGAAGAGGAAGAAGCAGATTCTTGTAGGAAATATGCCCACTTTTATATTACTTATAAAATGGTAATTATTATGTAAAAAAAATATATATAAATTTCATCAGATCAACTTCAAAATTTTAACCAATACCACCACCACCACAGTATGATAGTGACACTACTATATACCAAATTTTGTTAAGCTAACTCAAAAATATTTTGAGAAATTAATTTAAATTGTTGTTACTGGTTATATATATATGTCAATAATATGTTAAAGCAGGATTTTATTGTCATAATAAATATGGAAGCTTAAGTTAATAACTTTATATTTTAAAATACTTACTTACTTACTTACTCACTGGCACTATCGAACCCGTAGGTTCATGGCCGCACGGACATAAGCTCTCCATACATCCCTATCCTGAGCTAATGCTTTCCAATCATTCCCTGTATAATCTACTTCCCTCAAATCATATTTAATGTTATTCTCCCACCTCATTCTTGGCCTACCAACTGGGCGTTTTCCCTCTGGCTTTCCTACAAGAAGCTTCCATCCAAGTCTTTCATTCCCCATACGTGCAACATGTCCTGCCAATCGCTGACTACGAGTCTTAACTGTTCTTATTATATCCGCGCTTCCTATAAAGACCATGTAGTCCATTGTTATGTAGTCTTCACCAATCACATGTCTGTTCGTCTATCTTTGGTCCAAAAATTTTCCTAAGACCTTTTATTCTCAAATACTTGTAATCTCCTTTCCTCTCTTAAAGTAAGAGTCCATGTTTCGCACCCATATAATATAACTGGTAGAATAATAGTTTTATATATTTTCAGTTTAACGTTTTTTGAAAGGTGTTAAACTGAAAATACTTTTAATATTTAAATATAACTTAATTAAAGAAAAACATCTAAATAATACATTCTTGTTCATTGTTGAATAAAAAATATATCAGTAACAATTAAAGAAATTGTATTACATAACAGTCTTTCTAAAGAATGCTTTTAAAATTGTTTTAAGTCATTGTTGTCAGAATTAAAAAGCTTTCTGTTATAACTGTAATAAGAAAAACCTGTTTAACTTCACATTTTTAAATAAAAGTATACTAAACTCTGATTGGATGCTAAATCAAGTTATCTTTTTGATTTAACAAATCAAATTTAAAGCTTGTATTTAATGGGCTATTTTAACCAAGGGAATTTAAATATAAAATCATGTGATGTAATAAAATTCTTTTAAATTATAAAGAATTACGCTGGTCATTCTGCATATAAGTTTCAACAAAGATAGAAGCAAGAAGAGCTCTCAAGACAAAATGTAATTTACATTTTAATTGATAGTGAAGAATATGCCACTTAAATTTACTTAATTTCCTGGGAACCTACAAAGTGAATAAATGTGAAATTATTTATACAAGAAACAGTTTTCACTGATTTTTATTATTGTGAAGTGTTTTCCTATCCAGTATACCAACTTCCGACCTTGGGAAGAGATTCCATCTCTTCGGAAAATCAAACCCAACCTGAACCATTAATTCTTTTTGGGATACAAAAATCCTTCTTCAAAATGTCACCACAACATGGGAAAACAACTTACTTCTTCAATGTTCCTTGTACCAAAGGTTTACCATATGTGACTTTTTTTTATAAACTTAATAGAGTAATATATAAATAAACTGATGTCCAGGTTTCTTTCAATTTGAAAGAGGTTAGTAGAAAAAAAAATTGAGTTTGTTACAAAATTTCTCGTTTTATATGAATTACATTTTATATATGAAATGATTTTACACATCACTTTTTTTACTATGTAAATGTGTCCTGAAAATTTCAAGCATTTTAGTAAAAAATATTGTGGTACGCAGAGCATTTTGAAAAGTTAAAAAATGCTGAAAAAATATAGATGAGAAAAATTACATTTAAAAAATGTATCATGAAGGAACAGGGGGGGGGGTAACACTTTCATGTTTGTGTGATATTGGCATACCTCATCATCCTATTAGAGGAAGTGCAAAAAAAACTTTTTTTTACATATATGTGCGCTTGCTACTAAAGAAGAAGAAGAAGAAGAAGAAGGAGATGAGAGGTTACAGCAATGGATGCTTTCAGAAACAAAAGAACAAGGGAAAGGGCAGGAAAAAAATTAGGAGGAATTTATCGACACATATCTGGAGAGGAGGACCAAAAAAAATTGTAGATGAACTAGGGGCATGGTGGTAATTATTCATCCATATCGATCAAAAAATATAGAAAAGAAATTGATGAGAGAATTAATTTATTAAAAATTAAATGTGAAAACTTTTTGAAGAGTATATGCCATAAATGAGAATGCAACCATACAGAAAAAATTAATTATTTCACAAAGTGGCACAAAATTTTGGACAAAACTTGAAAAAATAAAAAATATTTTATTTATTTATTTATTTAGATTTATTTATTTAGCCTGGTGGAGTTAAGGCCATGTGGCCTTCTCTTCCACTCACCAGTACAAGCATATGTTACATATGAATACAAAAAAATTACAATAGTAGTCATATTAGACTGGACAAACATATGTTACATACAAATACAAAACAAAGTTGCAATAATGATCATACTAAACAATTAATTATCTGTCAAATTGAGTAATAATGAAAATAATGTCTAATAATACAATGAAATTAAATACAATTAAAATTAAATTAATGATAGAATGAATATAGAAAGGAATAACAGCTCGAATCTACTATACATAAGAAGAAAGAAAGAAAAAATACAAAGAAAGTAATAAACTACAATGAATTAATCTATGCTTTTTATACAAGACATTAGGTAAATATATTAACAAATCTTAAATCTATTTTTATTAAATAATGCAAAACCGACATTATTAATTTTTAAAAAGTAATATTAGTTAGTTGTTTCTGTCAGTAATTTTATTTTCAATTTGTTTCTGAAAGATGGTAAAGTTTGGCAGTCTCTGACATATGGTGGAAGGGAATTCCATGTTCTAGCAAGAGAAATTGTAAAAGATTTCGAATAATTGGTAGTATGATGATGGGGGATATAAAGGACACTGTGCTCATGGGATCGGGTATCTAATTTATGTGTTATCAGAGAGTCTAGCGAAGCGGTGTGATATATAATAAGGTAATGGTGTGTGTAATATGTTATAGAGAAGGCATAGGGAATGGATGGTTCTATGATCTTGAAGACGAAGCAATGACAATTGTTCCAGGGATGGTGTAACGTGATCAAATCTACGTATACCACAAATAAAACGTATACAAGAATTGTGAACACGTTGAAGTCTTTGGGTAAGAACAGTATTTAGGTCAGTAAAAAGAGTATCACAATAATCAAAATGGGGCATTGCAAGTGTATCTACTAACACTTTCCTTAGAGAAAAACGGTAAACAATTACTTATACGATTTAATGAGTGTATTATTGAGAAGATAGTTTTGCAAATGTTATTTATTTGTTATTATTCCAAATTAAATGTTTATCCATAAACACTCCTAGATTTTTTACTGTCTCACTATAAGGGATCTGAACCCCATTGAGTGACACATGTAATACTGCATTTGTGTTAATTGAGGATAATAGTCTCTGATGGCCCATAATGATTGCTTGTGTCTTTCTAGGATTTAATTACAAGTCCATATTTCTCTGTCCACGCCGTTAGCGAGTCAAGGTCCTCATTAATTTTGGTTACCGCGTCATTTAAAGAATATTTGTCTGAGTGAAGGTAGATCTGCATGTCGTCCGCAAATAAATGATGTTTGCAATGTTTTAGGGAGTCAGATATGTCGTTTATATAGATTGAAAAAAGCAATGGGCCGAGCACCGAGCCCTGTGGAACTCCAGCTTTACGGTAGGTCCAAGAAGAGCGTAATGTAGAATTTCCTACAACATATTGCTGGCGCTCACGAAGGTAGGAGTTGAACCATTGCGTGACACTGTCAGAAAGTGAGAGGTTTTTTAGTTTAAGCAACAATAAGTCCAAGTCTACCGTGTCAAATGCTTTACTAAAGTCAAGTAGTGTAAGAATAGTAAGTTTTCGATTATCAGATGCTTCGCGTATGTCTTCACATATATTAGTAGAGCAGTATTTGTATTGTGTCCTGTCCTAAAGCCTGATTGGTATTGATCTAAAAGGTCGTGTTCAGTTAGGTAGTCAGTCAGTTGTTTGTGGACTAATCGTTCCAAAGCTTTTGAAAGGGTAGGTAAAATACTAATGGGTCGAAAATCGTTAGGAGTTAAGGGAGTTTTTACTTTCGGGAGTGGGCGTACAATTGCTTGCTTCCATAATGTGGGATATATAGAGGTTTGTAGTGAGGAGTTGAAAACATGAGTTATGGTAGGTAGTATAACGTCGATTATTTTGTTAAGTAGAGTGATATTTATACGGTCAGTACCTTCTGCTTTTGTTTTTATTCGTTTGAGAGCTTTCTTTATGTCATTTCTGTAAGATATGAAAAATGGAAATGTTCTCTGTCTGGTGGATTTGTCAATAGTAGTTCACTTGTTGTATGTGTTTTGTCTTTAGGAGTAAAGAATGTGCTTGTAAAATGGTTATTAAGTGTGTTCAGAGAAACAGGTAGTTTTTCTACCTGTGTGTCTTTCCTTCCTACACCCATTTTATTCAGATTTTTCCAAATATCTGGGTTATTGTTATTAGGTTCAGTAAGGCTGTATAGATGTCTAAGTTTGGCGTTTCTGATAGTTTGTGTAGTCTTGTTTCGTAACCGTTTATAGTGATTAAGATTTATATCAGTTTTGTCGACTCTATATTTCCGATATGCTGCGTCTCTTTCAGTCATCAAGTCACGAATGTTAGCAGACATCCAGGGAGCAGGGTGTCGTTTCACTAGTTTAGTTTTCAGTGGAGCGTGTCTGTCATATAGTTGTAATATAAGGTTATTTAATGCCTCAACTTTTTCGTCAACAGAATGCAACGTCCATATAGTATGCCAGGGTAATTTTATAGCGTCTTCAAGTAGAGCTGCATTGTTTATATGTTTTAGGTCTCTATATGTGATAGTCTTACGAGCTAGTTTAGGGCACTGCAGTGAATATGCTAAGAATATAATATCATGTGCTGATATTCCGGGAGCTGACAGTTGCCCGTGGGTTAGTACTCTGTCTGGATTATTAGTAGCAATTAAGTCAAGTAAAGTCTCAGAATGATTGGTGTGATGTGTAGGCTGTAAGGGAAGGATAGTCATATCACAAACTTGGAACGCAGACATAAGCTGTTGTGTATGTCTGTTGTCAGTGTCTAGTATATTTATATTAAAGTCACCCATGACGATAACGTGTTCATATTGTATACGTGCGTTTTGTAGAGTGGATTCTATTTCTGCTATTTTTTTCATTTTAGGGGGTTGGTACACTACACAAAGAAGGCATTTTTTGAAGCTTGCGTATATTTCTATAAACATAATTTCAGGAGATGTCTCGTTATTAGAAAAGTATACAGACTAGGGCAAAGGTCTGTCCTAACGAAGACACCAACACCGCCCCCTCGACTATGTACACGATCATGTCTAAGAAAAGTTTAATCATTCATGTCAATTAAACTAGAATTAATGGAGGGAGTGAGCCATGTTTCTGATACGAGAATGGCATGAGCATTGGAAGAAGAAAAAATCATTCTAATTTCGTCTATATGCGCCGTTAAACTTTGTGCGTTCATGTGGACCACATGCATGGAAGACGGGTAGGGGTTGAATGCTGCTTCTAGAACCTGTCTTGCATTATTGTTGTTTGGAAGGGGTGTGTGAGAAGGGTAGTGTCCTCTAACCTGTCAGAGACCGCCAAATGAATATCATTATTTGAGTGGAGAATTTCTAAAATATTTTGACTAGAAATACAAGAAAAAAACAAGTCACTAATATCTTAATCAAATATGTAATTAATAATTAATGTCAAATTTCTAAGTACAACATTAATAATTAAAGTACAATTTCTAAATATAATACTAATAATTTATATAAAAGTGCTAAATTGGGGATATGGTATCACTGGGCGTGTTTGCACTAGGTAGATTTACATATCAGAGGCCCGGGTGATGATGCGTTTGGTATCTCCATTTTTCACATGTATTGCGCCATCAATTGTCCACACATTTGTGACGCCAAATTTTGTGATGCAGTCCTTTAACAATTTATATCTAATTTGGGTGAGATCTTCTCTTACTGTGATCCCACTGCCTTTCAATTATTTTTTATTTTGGAAGACCTCCCTTCTCTTTCTATAACTGATGAACTTAACAATAACAGGCCGTGGTCGATCCGACTTTTTCCCAACCCTGTGACTCCTGTCGATATCACAGGTTTCTAATTTAACTCCAATTTTGGAGGCCACGTCGATTGCTATATTGTCCGTATCTTCACCATCCTGTTTAGGTATACCGAAAATACGTAGACACTGTCGACGTTGGTATTGCTCTAGCGAGTCGGTTTTCTCACTTAACTGTTGTTCCAGTTTTAATATTTTGTTGTCCCTCTCCTGAAGCGAGAGTTCCAACTGCCTAATAACTTCCCTATTACGGTCTATAGTTACCTTTAGCTCCGATACAATAGCCTCACGCACGGAGTCCTTCAACAGCTGCAACATGGCTGGATCCCGCAAACATTCTTGGACCACACGCTTAGTTATTTCTTCTTTGCTTTCTTCACAATTTCTTGTTTTACGTGGAGCCATTATGCGTAAAATTAAGCTACAAACAAAATAAATTCGCAATATCGATATTACGTTTATAAAAACAAACTAACACCTGCTGAAAATTGTGCAAAAACACGAGCAACCAGTTTCACTCTTATTCACAATCCGCCATGACACCTAAGAATAAACATCAACAAGTAGTAATAACATGAGATTTTTTTGAATAGTGGAAAATGACAATGAAGATATGACAAAGTTAATGTAAACAACATGGCTAATATGATATTAGAGAGTGTATATAGAAAAAACCAGACTGGGGGGGAAAATTCATATTAACAAGTAGGAAAAAACAAAAAAAATATTTGGATATCTGTGAGGAGGATCTATTAGTGATACAAAAGCACAAGTGAAAAAACTACAGAATAATTTTAACAGAGGAATGCAGGGGGTGCAGGTTTGTCTTCTTAAATTGTGTGGTATATAAAAAAAAATAATCTATAGCAGGAAAAAGTACTTCATTTCATTAATTTGTTGTTTGCAGATGATAAAATATTTTTTTTGCAGGGGATGAAGATTATTTCAAATGTATTATAAAATGGAAAAATAAAAAAAAACTGAATATATATAAATATACTTGTGTGTCTGAGTGTGTGTGTGCGTGTGTGTGTGGGAAAAGGCAGGAAAAAAATGGGTCAATAGAGAGAGAGAGACAGAGAGAGGCATACAGCTGAAAACTTGCAATCACATGGAATAAAATAATTTGGAAAAACTAAAATGGGAATTTTCTCATATATGGGAGTGAAACTTGGCCTTTCACGGAATTATTTTAGAAGAAGCCTCCAAAAATCAAGACAGGAGGATTGAAAATGAAAGATGGCCAAAAATATAGCAATTGGTCACCCCCCCCCCCCGTGGAAAAAATTAACGTGGCAGACCAAGGTGGAAATGGGGAAAACCTACGTCATAGAGTCTTGTAGACTGCGATGGGCAGGACATGTTGCATGTATGGGGGGAATTGAAAAATACTTACTTGCATGCCAGAGGGAAAGAACGCCCAGTTGGTATGTATATAATCCCCCCCTTTATTTTTTATTCAACTAAATACAAAAAAAGGAGCTTAATAAATTTAATTATAATTATAATAATAATAATAATAATTTCCGCTACGCAAGATTTATTAAATATATCAATTTCGTATGAAATGGGTTTTTTAGCATAGAAAATATAAAAAAAAATTGACGTAATAACAACTCCCGTTGCGGAGCAACGCCAATGTATGTGAAAATCGAAGAAGTCAGTTTTAATTTGAATTTAATAAAATACACATAATTTGCAGGTTTAAATCTAGTTTGCAATCGTACATTTGTGGAATGAAGAATGCGCAAGTCTTCCTTTATCAGGTAAATACTAAATACATTCAGAAATACCATTATTTATATATCATGTTTGAAAATATATATATTACGTATTCAGTTTACACATATAACATATATGTTTCTGTTTTTATATATCTTTTACGTATCATTTTAAATTACAACCGCAACTTTTAAATACAATTTATATAATTATTCCTTTTAAGTAATATATATATATATATATCTGAGACATGATAAGAAAAAATAAATAAATTGCTCGGACGGGACTTGAACCCGAACCTCTGTATTTATTCTAGTGCGCTAGCGCTACCGATTACACCATTATATATATATATATTTATAAATATATATAAATAAATAAATAAAATAAATATATATATATACCTATTCTCATTAATACTATATATGTAGTAGGATATAAATCCAGAGGTCCCGGTTCAATTCCCGTCCGAGCATTTACTATTCTTATGCCCTATTAAGCATGCAAATTGCTCAATGACAAATTTAATTATAACATATAATAATAAATATGATACGTTTTACATATCCTTTCTTCTTCTTCTTTATTATTATTGTTATTTCTTCTTCTTCTTATTATTATTATTATTATTATTATACTTAGTCTTCTTCTTCTTACTATTATTACTATTATCAACATTGTTGTTATTATTATTATTATTTTTCTCACTCTCTCTCTCTCTTTCTCTCTCTCTCTCTCTCTCTCTCTTCTCTCTCTCTCTCTCTCTCTCTCTCCCTCTCCGTCAATGTTATTGTTCTGTGTATATAGCGGCGTAATGGAAGTAAATGCGAGTATTTTATATTATTTTATATATTTATTTAATTATCTAAAGAAGTCAATTTGTTTAATATATATTTTAGTGCACTCTCTCTATGCGATGATGACACTTTTCTTAATTATGCCAAATGTCACAAACAGTAAATATGTATGTATGTAAAGATTTTTTTACCTTGAAATACTAAAAGTAATCTATAATCGGCTGGTGGAACCTGCATGCTTACCACATTTCACAAATCCCACTCAACCCCCCCCCCCCACCCGCGCACACATACTGGCAGGATGATATGATATTGTGGAAGGTTTGGCGCTGGATTTCGTAGTGCCTTCCAGTTAAAAATGGATGAGAGAGAGAGAGAGAGAGAGAGGGAGAGAGAGAAAGCAGCAGAAAAAAGGAAAAAGAGACAGAGGTGGGGGGAGAATATACAGTCTTTTTTCCTAAAATAATGTAATATAATAATAATAATAATAATAATAATAATATTATTATTATTATTAATAATAATAATAATAAACACCAAGAGCGACAGGCCTACAAGGCCCTTGGCTGAACATCGGGCTGCTGGCCTCCCATCCACTTGTGTTAATCACAGAGCCAGTGGTCAGCATATGGGATCCCCAGCCGTTATAGGTGATACTAATAATAATAAAAATAATAATATCAATAACAAAGAAGAAGAAGAGAAAGAAAAAAAGGAAACATTAAGTACGTAAGAAAGAGCAACAAAGAAAGAAAGAAAGAAAGAAAGAAAGAAAGAAGCAAGCAAACAAACAAACAAAAAAAAAGAAGGAATTAATTGTATTTGTTGTCATTGTAGCGGTTAGCTCAAGTCAGTTGCGGTTAGGTTAGGTTAGGTTAGGTTTAGAAGAGGTTCGATTTTGGTTCCGGTTCAGGCTAGTTTCATGTTAGGTTAGATGAGGCTACGCAGCATTTGCCTTATACTTATGTTTGGGTTAGGTTTAGTTTACTTGAGGTTAGGCTAAGGTTTTGTTAGGTTAGGTTTGGTTAGGTTGGGTTTGGTTACATTAGATTTCGTTACACTAGGTTTTTTTTTCTTTTTTTTACGCTTTTCACTACAAAGGGTGGTTTTTTTACAGGTTTAGGAGTTGACAGTCTCTTAATACAATTGTAAGGAGAGTGACGGGAATAAATGATGTAGAAATTGGCTTTACTGGCATTAAATTCCACGTCATTTCATGTCAGGTCCAATTTAACCACAAATATGTATTATTAATATTATTGTTACTATTATTATTATTATTATTATTATTATCATTATTGTTATTATTATTATTATAATTATCCAATTTAACCACAAATATGTATTATTAATATTATTGTTACTATTATTATTATTATTATCATTATTGTTATTATTATTATTATTATTATTATTATTATTATAATTATCATTATTATGTGTAGATATTATTTGCCACACAAAGAAATTGGGACTGGAAGTAAAAACGTCAATAAAGAAATACATTAGTTAATTAATTATATGGGAATGAGGGGAAAAAAATTTGAAGAAGTGACCAAATTCAAACTACCACAAACATGCTGAATTCTGGAAATTGATGATTTGCAGAGAGAGTCTTGACGCCCGAAATGCTTTCAAAAAACGTTAAACTGAAAAATTATATAATAACACTTTCATTCTACTAACAGTTTTATTTCGCTGAGAAACATGGGGAGGAAATATGAGTTTACGAGTATTTCGAAGCAAAGTTGTTAGGAAAAATCTTGAACAGATGGTGAAAAGATATGTGAATGGAGAAGACTGCACGGCATGGAACTTAAAATGGTCTTTATAGGAAGCATGATGTAATGAGAAGAAGAAAGAGTTAAAAAGTGCGATGGCAGGTCATTTTGCATGGAAGAAGAAGAAGCAGCTTCTTGTAGGAAGTACGCCCACTTTTATATTACTTATAAAATGGTAATTATTATGCAAACAAAAAATGTATATAAATTTCATCAGGTCTACTTCAAAATTTTAACCAATATCACCACCACCAATATCACCACCACTACTATATACCAATTTTTGTTAAGCTATCTCAACACATTTTGAGAAGAAATTAATTTGTTTTATTGAAACTGTTGTTACTGGTTATATATATATATATATATATATATATATATATATATATATATATGTATGTCAATAATATGTTAAAGCAGGATTTTAATGTCATAAGTATGGAAGTTTAGGTTAATAATTTTATACTTTCAAATTCTTTTAATATTTAAATATTACTTAAATAAAGAAAAAATCTAAATAATACATTCCTGTTCATTGTTGAGTAAAAAATATCTCAGTAACAATTGAAGAAATTATATTACATAACACTCTTTATAAAGAATGCTTTTAAAAATTGCTTTAAGTCATTGTTGTCAGAATTAATAGCTTTGTGTTATAACTGTAATAAGAGCACCTGCTTAACTTCATATTTTTAAATAAAAGTAACTTTATTAATTAATATAAAATTAACTTTTTGATTTAACAAATCAAATTTAAACCTTGTATTTAATGGGCTATTTTAACCAATAGAATTTAAATATAAAATCATGTGATGTAATAAAATTATTTAAAATTATAAAAGAATTACACTGGCATTTTGCATATAACTTTCAACAAAGATAGAAGCAAGAAGAGCTCTCAAGACAAAATCTAATATACATTTTAATTGATAGTGAAGAATAATGCCAATTAAATTTACTTAATTTCCTGGGAACCTACAAAGTGAATAAATGTGAAATTATTTATACAAGAAACAGGTTTCACTGATTTTTATGATTGTGAAGTGTTTTCCTATCCAGTATACCAACTTCCGATCTTGGAAAGAGATTCCAGCTCTACCGAAAATCAAACCCAACCTGAACCAGTAATTCATTTTTGGGATACAAAAATCCTTCTTCAAAATGTCACCACAACATGGGAAAACAACTTACTTCTTCAATGTACCAAAGGTTTACCATATGTGACTTTTTTTTATAAACTTAATAGAGTAATATATAAATAAACTGATGTCCAGGTTTCTTTCAACTTGAGCCAGGTTAGTAGAAAAAAAAATCTGTGTTTGTTACGTAATTTCTCAATTTTATATGAATTATATTTTATATATGAAATGATTTTGCACGTCACTTTTTTTTTACTATGTAAATATGTCCTGAAAATTTCAAGCAGATTAGTAAAAAGTATTGTGGTACGCATAGCAATTTGAAAACTTAAAAAATGCTGAAAAAATATAGATGAGAAAGATTATATTTAAAACATTTAACGTGAAGAAATATGGGGCGGGGAAACATTTTCATGCTTGTGTGATATTGCCATACCTCATCACCATATTAGAGGAGGTGCACAAAAAAAAATTGTACATATATGTCTGCTTGATACTAAAGAAGAAGAAGAAGAAGAAGAAGATGATGATGATGATGATGATGATGATGAGAGATTACAGCAATGAATGCTCTCAGAAACAAAAGAACAAAGGGAAAGAACAGGAAAAAATTAGGAGGAATTTATCCACACAATACTAGAGTGCAGTTCCAAAAAAAAATTGTGGTGGAAAAAGGGGGGTGGGGGTATTCATTCAACCATTTTGATAAAAATATATAGAAAAGAAATTGATGGAAGAATTAATTTATTAAAAATTAAATGTCAAAACGTTTTGGAGAGTATATGCCATAAATGAGGATGCGACCATAGAGAAAAAAATGAATTTTTCACAAAGTGTCACAAAATTTTGGACAAAACTTAAAAAAATAAAAAATAAACATCAACAAGTAATAATAACAGGAGATATTTTTTAATAGTGGAAAATGACAATGAAGATATGATAAATGTTATGTAAACACATGGCTAATATGATGTTAGAGAGTGATTATAGAAAGAACCAGACTGGGGGGGGGGGAAATTCATATTAACAAGTACGAAAAATAAAAAAAAATATTTGGATATCTGTGAGGAGGATCTATTAGTAATACAAAAGCTAAGGTAAAAAAAAAATACAGAAAAATTTATCAGAGGAATGAAGGGGATGCACTTTTATCTTCTTAAATTGTGTGTGGTAAACATAAAAATGTTCTATAGGAGGAAAAAGTACTTGATTTCATTCATTTCTTGTTTGGAGATGATGAAATAATTTTCTTGCAGGGGATGAAATCATTTCAAATATATGATAAAATATAAGAATAAAAAAAAAGAGAATATATGTAAATATACATATGTGTGCGTATGTGTTGGAATAGGCAGGGAAAAAAAATGGGTCAATAGAGAGAGAGAGAGAGAGAGAGAGAGAGAAAGAGAAAGAGAGAGAAAGGGAATACAGCCTAAAACTTGCAATCACAAGGAATAAAATAATTTCGAAAAAGTAAAATGGGAATTTTCTCATATATGGTAGTGAAACTTGACTTTTCACGGAATTATTTCAGAAGAAGCCTCCAAAAATCAAGACAGATGGATTGAAAATGAAAGATGGCCAAAAATATACCAATTGTTCACGCCCCCCCCCCATGGAAGAAATAAACGTGGCAGACCAAGATGGAAAATGGGCAGATACCTACGTGTTAACGTCTCGTAGACTGCGATGGGCAGGACATGTTGCATGTATGGGGGGAATAGAAAATTACTTACTTGCATGCCAAAGGGCAAAAACGGCCAGTTGGTATGTATATAATCCCCCCCTTTTACTTTTATTCAACTAAATGCAAAAAAAAAAGCTTAATAAATTTGATTATAATAATAATAATAATAATAATAATAATAATAATAATAATAATAATAATAATAATTTCCGTTACGCAAGATTTATTAAAAATATTAATTTCGTAAGAAATGGTTTTTTTTAGCATAGAAAATAACAAAAATGTTGACGTAATAACAACTCCCGTTGCGGAGCAACGCCAATGTATGTGAAAATCGAAGAAGTCAATTTCAATTTGAATTTAATAAAATACACATAATTTACAGGTTTAAATCTAGTTTGCAATCGTACATTTGTGGAATGAAGAATGCGCAAGTCTTCCTTTATCAGGTAAATACTAAATACATTCAGATATACCATTATTTATATATCATGTTTGAAAATATATATATTACATATTCAGATTTTCACATATAACATATGTTTCTGTTTTTATATATGTTTTACGCATCATTTTAAGTTACAACCGCAACTTTTAAATAATATTTATAAAATTACTACTTTTAAGTTTATATATATATATATATATTTGAGACATGATAAGAAAAATAAATTAATTGCTCGGGCGGGACTTGAACTCGAACCTCTGGATTTATCCCAGTACGCTACCGATAAATAAAGTTGTTATTATTATTATTATTATTATTATTATTATTATTATTATTATTATTATTATTATTATAATTATTATAACGCCATTATATATATATTTTTTTTTCTCATTAATACTAGATATGTAATGGGATATAAATCCAGAGGTCGCGGTTCAATTCCCGTCCGAGCATTTACTTTTCTTATGTCCTATTAAGCTTGTAAATAGCTCAGTGCCAAAAATTTAATTATAACATATAATAATAAATACGATACGTTTTACACATCCTTTCTTCTTCTTCTTCTTTATTATTATTATTATTATTCCTTCTTCTTCTTATTATTAGTCTTCTTGTTATTATTATTATTATTATTATTATTATTATTATTCTTCTCTCTCCCCTCTCTCTCTCTCTCTCTCCCCGTCAATATTATTTTTCTATGTATATAGCGGCATAATGGAAGTAGGTGCGAATATTTTATATTATTTTATCTATTTCTTTTTATTCTATAAAGAAGTCAATTTGTTTAATATATCTTTTTAGTGCACTCTCCTCTATACGATTATGAAACGTTTCTTAATTATGCCAAATATCACAACACACTAACTATGAATAATGTATAATGTTGTAATTCAAAGATTTTTTTTACCTTGAAATCTACTGAAAGTTATCTGTAATCGGCTGGTGGGAATCCAGCATGCTTAACACATTTCACAAACAACCACTCTACCCCCTTCACCCCCCCCCACCCAAACACACACACTGGCAGGATGATATGATATTGTAGAAGGTTTGGCGCTGGAATTCGTAGTGCCTTTGGTGTTACAAATTGTTGAGAGAGAGAGATAGAGAAACAGAGAGAGAGAGAGAGAGAGAGAGAGAGAGAGAGAGAGATAGAGAGAGAGAGCGCAGCAGGAAAAAAGAAAAAGAGATGGAGGTGGAGGGGGAGAATACACAGTCTTTTTTTCCCAAAATAATATAATAATTATAATAATAATAATAGTAATAATAATAATAATAATAATAATAAACACCAAGCGCGACAGGCCTAGGCCCATGGCTGACCATCTGGCTGCAGGCCTCACATCCCCATGTGTTTAATCAACACAGGTCAGGGGTTGTCAGGGGGCAGGTATGGGGATCCCCAGCCGTTATAGCTGGTACTAATAATAATAAAAATAATATTGTACCGAAATGGACATTTCGATACAGGAATTACGTCTTACTGCGCAAACTATTCGTCATCGCGTCTCCATCTCGAGTGTCATCTTTATTAACAGTGCCAAATGTTTTCCTATCTATCCCTTCCATATCCTAGTGCTATCGCGCATTCCCCCTCTCCCTGTGAACTCTCATAAATAGCTGTGTTTCGTAACATCGTATCATCGTCTAGTTAGTCACCGTTGGAGTCTGATCGCAACAGCTCAGGAGAGCTGATTATGTTTGTTTAGTCCAGTAAGCCAGGGTGGGGCAAAGATGGACTCTTACTTTAAGGGAGGAAAGGAGATTACAAGTATTTGAGAATGAAGTTCTTAGGAAGGTTTTTGGACCAAAGAGAGATGAACAGACAGGTGAATGGAGAAGACTACATAACAATGAACTATATGGGCTATATAGGAAGCCAGATATAATAAGAACAGTTAAGTCTCATAGACTGCGATGGACAGGACATGTTGCAACGTACATGGGACTTAAAGACGTGCATGGACCTCTTCTTGTAGGAAAGCCAGAGGGAAAACGCCCAGTTGGTAGACCAAGAATGAGGTGGGAGAACAACATTAACTACGATTTGAGGGAAGTAGGTTATACAGGGAATGATTGGAAAGCATTAGCTCAGAATAGGGATGTATGGAGAGCTTATGTCCGCGCGGCCATGAACCTACGGGTTCGATAGTGCCAGTGAGTAAGTAAGTAAGTAAATAAGCCAGGGTGGGGCAGTATTTCCCCCAACCCGAGGCTGGACTAGAGTGAGTGATGATGAATGTATGTATGTTAATTTACATCTTATTTTCTTTTTGTATAGATTATCAACTATGATTTCTTTTCTTTGTAAAGCGAATATTTATTTATTTATCTTTATATCATATCTGACTAAATTTTGACTCGCATTGAAAGCTTTAGTTGTGTTTGTTTTACTGAGGCCTATTTATTCAGTAGTTAGCATTAGTCACAAGTCTAAGTCAAATTCCAAAAGCTTACTCAAGCAGGTATTAGTTCCTTTATCCCAAAGCTTTCACGATTGTATTTTATAAGTCAGTAAACATTACGTATTGGGAGAATTGAGTAAAGAAAGTTGAATTCCACTTTGCCTCTATGGGCCCGGGCAAAGATGTCACAATTTGAACAATGTATGCTATCCAGTCAAAATAGTTATCAACAATAACGGTTTGATCCAGCACCTATACGGTGCAATTTTATGGTAGTATTGAGCGTGGTTCAAAATGCACAAAATGGTAGCAGTCAGCGTGGTTTAAACAGCACAATATCAATAATAAAGAAGAGGAAGAAGAAGAAAAAAGGAAAAATTAAGTACGTGAGAAAGAGCAACAAAGAAAGAAAGAAAAAACAAACAAACAAACAGAGAAAAATAAGTAATTAATTGTAGTTGTCATTGTAGCAGTTGGCTCAAGTCAGTTGTGGTTAGGTTAGGTTAGGTTAGGTTTAGAAGAGGTTCCATTTTTTGTTTCCGGTTCCGGTTCAGGCTAGTTTCATGTTAGGTTAGATTAGGCTACGCACCATTTGCCTTATACTTATGTTTGGGTTAGGTTTAGTTTACGTTGAGGTTCGGCTAAGGTTTATGTTAGGTTAGGTTGGGTTAGGTTACATTAGAGTTCGTTACTCTAGGTTTTTTGTTCTTCTTTCTTTACGCTTTTCACTACAAAGGGGTTTTTTTTATAGGTTTAGGAGCTGACAGTCTCTTAATACACTTATAAGGAGAGTGACGGGAATAAATGCTGTAGAAATTGGCTTTACTGACATTAAATTCCACGTCATTTCATGTCTGCACCAATTTAACCTCAAAAATGTATTATTATTATTATTATTATTATTATTATTATTATTATTATTATTATTATTATTATTATTTTTAGATATTATTTGCCACACAAAGAAATTGGGACTGGAAGTAAAAACGTCAATAAAGAAATACATTAATTAATCAATTAATTATATGGGAATGAGGGGGAAACATTTGAGGAAGTGACTAAATTCAAAGTACCACAAACATGCTGAATTCTGGAAATTGATGTGTTACAGAGAGAGTCTTGACGCCCGAAATGCTTTCAAAAAACGTTAAACTGAAATATTAAGTAAACACTTTCATTCTACTAACAGTTTTATTTGGCTGCGAAACATGGCGAGGAAATGAGAGATTACGAGTATTTCGGAACAAAGTTGTTAGGAAAAATCTTAACAGATGGTGAAAAGATAAGTGAATGGAGAAGACTGCACGACATGGAACTTAAAATGGTCTTTATAGGAAGCATGATGTAACGAGAAGAAGAAAGAGTTAAAAAGTGCGATGGCAGGTCATGTGGCATGGAAGAAGAAGAAGCAGCTTCTTGTAGGAAGTACGCCCACTTTTATATTACTTATAAAATGGTAATTATTATGTAAAAAAATACGTATATAAATTTCTTCAGATCAACTTCAAAATTGTATAACAATACCACCACCACCACAGTATGATAGTGACACTACAATATACCATATTTTGTTAAGCTATCTCAAAAACATTTTGAGAAATGAATTTGTTTTATTGAAACTGTTGTTACTGGTTATATATATATATATATATATATATATATATATATATATATATACATGTGTCAATAATATGTTAAGCAGGATTTTAATATCATAATAAAGATGCAAGTTTAAGTTAATAATTTTATACTTTAAATTTCTTTTAATATTTAAACATAACTTAAATAAAGAACAACATCTAAATAATTCATTCTTGTTCATTGTTGAATAAAAAATATCTCAGTAACAATTAAAGAGGGGCACGCCGTTGCGTAGTGGCTAAGGCACTGAGCTACAAGCCGGAGGGTGGAGGGTTCAAGTCCCATTGGGGTCAGGATTTTTAAACTGACCAAAACCCTCTGGCGGCAATATGGCCCTGGGGTTGACTCAGACTGTAACGGAAATGAGTACCAGACGCTTGTTCTGTGGTAAATGCGGCCGTCACGCAGGGCTGACAACCCGGCTGGAAATAAGTGCCGATTGTCTAGAAAATAAGTGGGAGCCTTAACATCTTACTACCCCAAGCGCCTCCGGGCATGTTGTGGGATCACTTTATTTTACAATTAAATAAATTGTATTACAAAACAGTCTTTCTAAAGATTGCTTTTAAAAATTGTTTTAAGTCAATGTTGTCAGTATTAAAAAAGCTTTCTGTTATAACTGTAATAAGAACACCTGCTTAACTTCATATTTTTAAATAAAAGTATACTAAACTCTGATTGGATGCTGAAACAAATTACCTTTTTGATGTAACAAATCAAATTTAAACCTTGTATTTGATGGGCTATTTTATCCAATAGAATTTAAATATAGAATCGTGTGATGTAATAAAGTTCTTTAAAATTATAAAAGAATTACACTGGTCATTCTGCATTCCGACCTTGGGAAGAGATTCCAGCTCTGCCGAAAATCAAACCCAACCAGAATTCTTTTTTGGGATACAATAATCCTTCTTCAAAATGTCACCACAACGTGGGGAAAATATTTACTTCTTCAATGTTCCTTGTACCAAACGATTTACCATATCTGACTTTTTTTATTTTCTTTCAACTTGAACTAGGTTAGTAGAAAAAAAATCTGTGTTTGTTACATAATTTCTCAATTATATATGAATTACATTATATATATGAAATGATTTTGCACATCACTTTTCTTTACTATGTAAATATGTCCTGAAAATTTCAAGCAGATTAGTAAAAAATATTGCGGTACGCAGAGCATTTTGAAAACTTAAAAATGCTGAAAAAATATAAATGAGAAAAATTACATTTAAAAAAATTAACGTGAAGGAATATGGGGAGGGGACACTTTCATGCTTGTGTGATATTGGCATACCTCATCATCCTATTAGAGGAGGTGCACAAAAAAAATATTTTTTTACATATATAAATTATGTGCTTGATACTAAAGAAGAAGAAGAAAAAATGAGAGATTACAGCAATGAATGCTCTCAGAAACAAAATAACAAAGAGAAAGGGCAGGAAAAAATTAGGAGGAATTTATCCACACATATCTGGAGTGGAGTACCAAAAAAATTGTAGAGGAAAAAGGGGGTGGGGGTAATTATTTATCCATTTTGATAAAAACAATATGGAAAAGAAATTGATGAAAGAATTAATTTATTAAAAATTAAATGTCAAGACTTTTTGGAGAGTATATGCCATAAATGAGGATGCAACCATAGAGAAAAAATTAATTTTTTTCACAGTGTCACAACATTTTGGACAAAACTTAAAAAAATAAAAAATAAACATCAAAAAGTAGTATAACAGGAGATTTTTTAATAGCGGAAAATGACAATGAAGATATGATAAAGTTTATGTAAACAACATGGCTAATATGATGTTAGAGAGTGTATATAGAAAAAACCAGACTGGGGGGGAAAGTTCATATTAACAAGTAGAAAAAACAAAAAATATTTGGATATCTGTGAGGAGGATCTATTAGTAATACAAAAGCAAAAGTAAAAAAATACAGAATAATTTTAACAGAGGAATGAAGGGGATGCAGTTTTATCTTCATAAATTGTGTGTGGTATATAAAAAAATGTTCTATAGGAGGAAAAAAGTACTTCATTTCATTAATTTGTTGTTTGCATATGATGAAATCATTTTTTTTTGCAGGGGATGAAAATCATTTCAAATATATGATAAAATAGAAGAATAAAATAAAAACTGAAATATATATAAATATACATACGTGTGTGTGTGTGTGTGTGGGAAAAGGCAGAAAAAAATGGGCCGATAGAGAGGGGGAGAGAGATAGAGAGAGAGAGAGAGAGAGGGGGGGGGCATACAGCCTAAAATTTGCAATCACATGAAATAAAATAATTTGGAAAAAATTAAAATGGGAATTTCCACATATGGCCTTTCACGGAATTATTTTAGAAGAAGCGTCCAATAATCAAGACAGGAGGATTGAAAATGAAAGATGGCCAATTGGTCACACCCCCCACCGTGGACGAAATAAACGTGGCAGACCAAGATGGAAATGGGGAGAAACCTACGTGTTAAAGTCTCGTAGACTGCGATGGGCAGGACATGTTCCGTGGTGTCCAGGTTACGCAACAGGCGCAGAGAGACAGGTCAGTATTGTAGAAGACGTGGCCAGGGCCGTAAATTTAAAACAAGCCCACAGGATGACAGATACGTTGTTCTTTCTGCTCTTCGACAGCGTACAAAAACTGCAAAAGGCCTGCAGAATGACCTTCATATGGCTTCCGGAATCCGGGTTTCAGACCAAACCATAAGGAACAGATTAAGGAAAGAGAATATTCGTCCAAAAAGGCCCGTTAAAAAACCACGCTTAACAAATGGGCATAAGGCAGCAAGACGTACGTATGCTGAAAACCATGGTGATTGGAACCTGAACCAGTGGGAGTCTGTGCTCTTCTCGGACGAATCCAGGTATCGTCTTACACGTTGTGATGGCCGATTGAGGTGTGGGGACGGCCAGGAGAAAGATTTTCTGCAGAGGCTGTACAGGAAATTGATAGATTCGGAGGAGGTTCCATAATGGTGTGGGCCGGAGTTATGTACAACAATCGTACGGACCTTGTACTTGTCCCCAGCGACTGAATGCTGTCCGGTATATCGAGCACATTCTGGAAGAGCATGTAGTACCTGCTGCCATTGGAGTAGGCCCTGGATTTCTGTTTATGCAGGATAATGCCAGGGCAACATTCTGCTGCTGTCATCAGGATTTCCTGAGGAGGAATGAAATTGAGGTAATGGAGTGGCCAGCGGTCAGCCCAGACCTCAACCCTATTGAACACTTGTGGGATCTTCTAGACAGGAAGGTCAGGAACCGACATCAAGCTCCACAAACTCTGCAGCAACTTGGAGATGCACTGAAGGAGGAATGGGAGAATATCCCGCAAGAGGAAATCCAGAATCTTATCGGGAGCATGCCACGAAGGTGCCAAACTGTCATCGAATGTCGTGGAGGCCATACACGATACTAACTCTATATAACGAGTGTTTAGCTTTGAAAAATAAGCACAAGATTCAATTGCTTACATAGCGGAATTATTTGAAAAGTTAATTGTCTGCGTTATTCATTTGTTTTTACTGACATGAGCAATAAATAAATAAATAACCACAAATAATGTACTTTATTAATTTCATGTTTGTACCTTTATCCAATTAAAAAATATTTGCATATTTCATAGTGTTCCTCTAATTGTTTTGAGCAGTGTATGAATAAATCGAAGATCCCAGTTTTAATTTGAATTTAATAAAATACACATATTTTACAGGTGTAAATCTAGTTTGCAATCGTACATTTGTGGAATGAAGAATGCGCAAGTCTTCCTTTATCAGGTAAATACTAAATACATTCAGAAATACCATTATGTATATATCATGTTTGAAAATATATATATTACGTATTCAGATTTACACATATTACGTATGTTTCTGTTTTTACACGCTTTATATTAGCTTGACCTGTATCTATCTATCTATCTATGTAACTGAATTTTTTACGCATTTTTCACCCACTTAAAATAATTGGATCAACTTGAAAGTTTGTATACTTGTAAAGGACCCGCGACAATACAATAATTTCATATTTATTTTCTAAAATCCTGGCCAAAATATTCACAAAATCAAAAAAAGTGTCTTTGAATGTATGTAACGGAATCTTTGAACCCGATTTTCACCCACTTAGAAACATAGGATAGACTTCAAACTTTGTATACTTGTAAAGGACCCGTCACGATACAGTAATTCCATATTCATTTTATAAAATCCTGGTAAGAATCATCAGAAAATCAAAAAAAGTGTGTTTGTATTTATGTAACGGAATCTTTGAACACGATTTTCACCCACTAAGAGACATTGGATCGACTTGAAACTTTGTATACTTAAAATGAACCCGTGACAATACAATAATTTCATATTTATTTTCTAAAATCCAGGACAAAAATTATCAGAAAAAAAAGTGTCTTTTTATTTATGTAACGGAATCTTTGAACACGATTTTCACCCACTTAGTGACATTGGATCCCTCCATGGTATCTTTACCTTGTCGTGGTGGAGTGGCTTGTGTGCTTAAATGATCCTGAGAGCTATGCCGGCGGTAGCATTGCTGCCGACAGGGTTACCCATGCCGGACTGGTCGAAGGTGATAAGCCAGACGAAATAAGTACCTTGGTCGAAAGAGTGACGATCTTTCACCGTAAAAATACAACCGTCAAGAAATGCGGACATGGGTTCTACTGGGGTAAAATTTTCCGGAGGTTAAATAGTCCCCCATTCGGTTCTCCCGGGCGGGGACTACTTCAGGGAACCCATGCCAAAGGCTCAAACACAGGGACATGTTCCTAGGAACATGGAATGTTAGGACTTTATACAATAGCGGGGCACTAGAGATATTAACGCGGGAATTGGATAAATCGCCCTTGGATATAGTCGTTTTACAGGAAGTTAGGTGGCCAGGAGAAGGTAGTCAGGAATCAGGAAGCTTTGCATTATACTATGGGGGTGCAGAAAGACCTGCATTTGGAACGGGTTTTTTAGTCAGAAGGAGGATCCTATCCGCTACCCGAGATATTAAGTTTGTTAGTGATAGGATATCATACATAATTCTAAAGGGCAAACGACACTATTTTATAATTGTAAATGTACATGCCCCCACAGAAGATAAAGATGACAAGATCAAGGATGAGTTCTATGAAGAATTAGAATGCGTATTTGATAGCCTTTCACGATATCATATGAAAATTGTCTTAGGAGATTTTAATGCAAAAGTGGGGCGGGAAGATATATTCAAAACAACAATAGGCAAATTCAGTCTTCATGAAGATAGTAACGACAACGGGGTTAGATTAGTCACATTTGCCACATCAAAGAATCTCATTGTTAAGAGCACAACATTTCAGCATAAGGATATTCATAAATACACCTGGACGTCCCCAGATGGAGAAACTCGGAACCAGATAGATCATGTATTAGTGGATAAACGCTGGCACAGTAGCATCATTGATGTTAGATCAGTTACAGGACAGACTGCTATTCAGATCATCATCTGGTCAGGGTGAAAATCAGACAACGGCTATCGCTTATGAGAGGAACAAACGCTAAAGATGATTCTGTAAAATATGAATTAAAAAACTTGAAAAATGATGAAATGCGGCAAGAATACCAAATCAAAAATTGCTAATAGATTTGAAGTACTGGAATCTTCAGATGACAATGTGGCAAACGAAAAAGAAACTGATATAAATAAAGAATGGGAGGCTATAAGAGATACTATTAAATTGTCAGCATCAGAAAGCATTGGTTGTTTAAAAAAGAGGCAAAACAAGAAATGGTTTGATGAGGAATGTGCCGACATTGTAAAGAAAAGAAAGCTAGCAAAAATGAAGTGGTTACACGAGCCAAATGAGGTAAATTTAGAGCAATTGGGTAGTGTTAGACGGGAAACCACAAAGTTACTAAAGAGTAAAAAGAGGGAATATTTGAGAGAGAAGAGTAATGTTCTTGAAATAAATGCAAAAAATAGGAACATTAGATAATTATATCAGGGAATTAGTATAGAGAAGAAAGGGTTTCAGGCTAGAACAAACATAATTCGGAATGAAAATGGGGATATGATTGCAGATTCCAGGAGTATATTAAATAGATGGAAAAGTTATTTTAAACAGCTATTAAATGTACATACAGAACAGGACATTGAGGAGGATAAGTTACAGACAGCAGAAATGCTAGTCGCAGAGCCAAGTGCATTAGAGGTTGAAATGGCAATTGAAAAATTGAAGATGTATAAAGCATCAGGTTCAGATGAGATCCCAGCAGAACTGATAAAATCAGGGGGAGAAAAATTGATGGACAAGATACGCTGGTTGCTTAGTATGATTTGGGAAAAAGAAGCTCTTCCAGATGAATGGAAGGAATCAATTATCTTACCAATTTATAAGAAAGGAGATAAAACTGATTGCAACAACTATAGGGGCATCTCATTACTTTCAACTTCGTACAAAATTCTAACAAATATATTAGTAAGCAGACTTACTCCCTATATTGATGACATTCTAGGAGATCATCAATGTGCATTTAGAAGTAACAGGTCTACAACAGATCAGATTTTTAGTATAAGACAGATTTTAGAAAAGAAATGGGAATATAATGGTACTGTACATCAACTATATGTAGACTTCAAAAAAGCATATGATTCAATTAAGAGGGAGAAGTTATATAGTATTCTGCTGGAGTTCGGAATTCCTAAAAAGTTAGTTAGACTTATACGAATGTGTCTAAATAGCTCAACGAGTAGGGTGCGTGTAGGCAAACAGTTTTCAGACACTTTTGAAATCCAGAATGGGTTGAAGCAAGGAGATGCACTATCTCCTCTACTATTTAATTTTGTACTAGAGCATGCCATTAAGTCTTTAGAGAATGAGGAAGGCTTAGAACTCAATGGTATTAATAAGCTGTTAGTTTATGCTGATGATGTAGTACTATTGGCTGATAGCGAGGAGATACTAAAGGCCAACACGCATACACTATTGAGTAACACTAAAAAATTAGGACTGGAAGTAAATATAAATAAAACTAAATATGTGGTCACACGTAGAAATACATTATATAATGGAAATGGACAGCTAATGACAAATGAGGGAAATTTTGAGGAATTGGCTGAATTCAAATACCTAGGAACAATAATCACAAATAGGAATGAGATGCACAAAGAAATTAAACATAGGCTCAATTCTGGAAATGCATGCTATTATGCATTGCAGAGACTTTTGATGTCCCAACTCCTTTCAAAAAACGTTAAACTGAAAATATATGAAACTATTATTCTACCAGTTATATTATATGGGTGCGAAACATGGACTCTTACTTTAAGGGAGGAAAGGAGATTACGAGTATTTGAGAATAAAGTTCTTATAAAAATTTTTGGACCAAAGAGAGATGAACAGACAGGTGAATGGAGAAGACTACATAACAATGAACTACATGATCTTTATAGGAAGCCAGATATAATAAGAACAGTTAAGTCCCGTAGACTGCGATGGGCAGGACATGTTGCGCGTATGGGGAATGAAAGACGTGCATGGAAACTTCTTGTAGGAAAGCCGGAGGGAAAACGCCCAGTTCGTAGACCGAGAATGAGGTGGGAGAATAACATTAACTATGATTTGAGGGAAGTAGATTATACAGGGAATGATTGGAAAGCATTAGCTCAGGATATGGATGTATGTAGAGCTTATGTCCGTGCTGCCATGAACCTACGGGTTCGATAGTGCCAGTGAGTAAGTAAGTAAGTGACATTGGATAGACTTGAAACTTTGCATACTTGTAAAGGACCCGTGACACTACAATAATTTCATATTTTATTTCTAAATTTCTTGCTAGAATCATCAGAAAGTAAAAAAAAATTAAAACTGGTATAATAGGTTACGGACTTGTCGATTTTTCGTCAATCGTCGTAAGAGCGAAGTTCGTAGAGCTGTGAACTAGTGGTATACAATTTTAGTAATCCATAGGTTGCTGGTTCGAATCCGGCTGGGGAGGTTTCTTTTTTAGAAGAGTAATACTTTTAGTTCATACTACAGTAATAAGGAATTTAAAGATATTTACATTCTTATCTTATTCTTTAAATATTAAAACTAAAAAATAAAAAATAAATAATAGTTTTAAAAAACTAAAACAGCACGCTTTGTTAGAAAACCGAACTCAAAAATGAAAATAATTTTAATTTCCAACACGCTTGGGATAAATTTAAAGTGGTCAACAAAAAAATCATCTCCAACATATATAGAATAAAACTAGAATTATCAACAAAAAGAAAATAATTTTACCATCAAAAGCGTGAGGTGCTTTTTATGATTTTTACATGTTCTTCTTAGACACTATACTTTTACCAATATCTGTTTATTATTAAAAATATTAATTGATATAGAGCACCCCACGCTTTTGATGGTAAAATTATTTTCTTTTTGTTGATAATTCTAGTTTTATTCTATATGTGTTGGAGATAATTTTTTGTTGACCACTTTAAGTTTATCCCTAGTGTGTTGGAAATAAAAATTATTTTTCATTTTTGAGTTCGGTTTTCTAATAAAGCGTGCTCTTTTAGTTTTTTAAAACTGTTATTTATTATATATTTTTTACGTATCATTTTAAATTACAACCGCAACTTTTAAATAAAATTTATATAATTACTCCTTTTAAGTTTATATATATATATTTCAGACATGATAAGAATAATAAATAAATTGCTCGGACGGGACTTGAACCCGAATATTTGGATTTATCCCAGTGCGCTACCGATTAGGCCATTATACATATATATATATATATATATATATATATATATATATATATTATCATTAATACTAGATATGTAGTCGGATATAAATCCAGAGGTCCCGGTTCAATTCCCGTCCGAGCATTTACATTTCTTATGTCCTATTAAGCTTGCAAATAGCTCAATGTCAAAAATTTAATTATAACATATAATAATAAAAACGATACGTTTTACTCATCCTTTCTTCGTCTTCTTCTTCTTTATTATTATTATTTCTCCTTTTTCTTCTTGTTATTATTCTCTCTCTCTCTCTCTCTCTCTCTCTCTCTCTCTCTCTCTCTCCTCTCTCTCTCTCTCTCTCTCTCTCTCTCTCTCTCTCTCTCTCTCTCTCCCCGTCAATGTTATTTTTCTATGTAGGCCTATATAGCGGCGTAATGGAAGTAGGTGCGAGTATTTTTTATGTTATTTTATCTATTTGTTTTTATTATCTAAAGAAGTCAATTTGTTCAATATATATATTAGTGCACTCTCTCTATACGATGATGAAACTTTTCTTAATTATGCCAAATATCACAAACAGTACCCTTTTATGCATGTATGTAAAGATTTTTTCTTATCTTGAAATACTAAAAGTGATCTATAATCGGCTGGTGGACCCAGCATGCTTACTGCATTTCACAAAACCAACTCTACCCCCCCCCACCCACACACACACACTGGCAGGATGATATGATATTGTGGAAGGTTTGGCGCTGGATTTCGTAGTGCCTTCCAGTTAAAAATGGTTGAGAGAGAGAGAGAGAGAGAGAGAGAGAGAAGAGAGAGAGAGAGAGAGAGAGAGAGAGAAAAGCACAAGAAAGAATACACAGTCTTTTTTTTTCCTAAAATAATAATATAATAATAATAATAATAATAATAATAATAATAATAATAATAATAATAATAAACACCTAGCGTGACATGCCTGCAAGGCCCTTGACTGACCATCCGGCTGCTGGCCTCTCATCCACATGTCTTAAACACAGGGCCAGTGGTCAGCATATGGGATCCCCAGCCGTTAGATTTCGTACTAATAATAATATAAATATTAATATCAATAATAAAGAAGAGCAAGAAGAAATAGAAAGGAGAAATTAAGTACGTAAGAAGGAGCAACAAAGAAAGAAAGAAAGAAACAAACAAACAAACAAACAAACAAAGAAAAAAGTAATTAAATTGAGTTGTTGTCATTGTAGCGGTTGGCTCACGTCAGTTGCGGTTAGGTTAGGTTAGGTTTAGAAGTAGGTTCGATTTTGGTTCCGGTTCAGGCTAGTTTCATGTTTGGTTAGATAATGCTACGCACCATTTACCTTATATTTTTGCTTGGGTTAGGTTTAGTTTACGTTGAGGTTAGGCTAAGGTTTATGTTAGGTTAGGTTAGGTTGGGTTAGGTTACATTCGATTTCGTTAGAGTAGGTTTTTTCTTCTTCTTTTATTACGCTTTTCACTTCAAAGGGTGGTTTTTTACAGGTGTAGGAGTTGAGAGTCTATTAATATATTTATAAGGAGAGTGAAGGGTATAAATGCTGTAGAAATTGGCTTTACTGACATTAAATTCCACGTCATTTCATTTCAGCACCAATTTAACCTCAAAAATGTATTATTATTGATATTATTATTATTATCATTATTATTATTATTATTATTATTATTATTATATATTATTTGCCACACAAATAAATTGCGACTGCAAGTAAAAACGTCAATAAAGAAATACATTAATTAATTAATTATATGGGAATGAGGGGAAAAAATTGAGGAAGTGACTAAATTCAAACCACCAGAAACATGCTGAATTCTGCTAATTGATACGTTACAGAGAGAGTTTTGACGCCCGAAATGCTTTCAAAAAACGTTAAACTGAAAAATTATGTTTTTTAACCAATAGAATTTAAATATAAAATCATGTGATGTATTAAAGTTCTTTAAAAGTATAATAGAATTACACTGGTCATTCTGCATATAACTTTCAACAAAGATAGAAGCATGAAGAGTTCTCAACACAAAATGTAATATACATTTTAATTGATAGTGAAGAATAATGCCACATAAATTTACTTAATATGCTGGGAACCTACAAAGTGAATACATTTGAAATTATTTATACAAGAAACAGTTCCCACTGATTTTTATGATTGTGAAGTGTTTTCCTATCCAGTATACCAACTTCCGACCTTGGGAAGAGATTCCTGCTCTACCGAAAATCTAACCCAAACTGAACAAGTAATTCTTTTTTTGGATACTAAAATCCTTTATTACATCACATGATTTTATATTTAAATTATATTGGTTAAATTAGCCCATTAAATACAAGGTTTAAATTTGATTCGTTAAATCAAAAAAGTTAATTTGTTTTAGCATCCAATCAGATTTTAGTATATTGTTATTTAAAAGTATGAAGTTAAGCAGGTGTTCTTATTACAGTTATAACAGAAAGCTTTTTAATTCTGACAACAATGATTTAAAACAATTTTTAAAAGCATTCTTTAGAAAGACTGTTATGTAATACAATTTCTTTAAATGTTACTGAGATATTTTTTATTCAACAATGAACAAGATTTAATTATTTAGATTATTTCCTTTATTTAAGTTATATTTAAATATTAAAAGAGTTTGAAAGTACAAAATTATTAAGTTAAGCTTCCATAATTATTATGACATTAAAATCCTGCATAAATTGGAAACACCATCTTGAAAGAATGAGTTCAAATCGGATCCCCGAAACTGTTTATAATTATATACCAAGAGGACGAAGATCACTGGGCCGTCCTATGAAACGCTGGAAGGAAAATTTTCTATAGGATCGTAACAGGCCTTGGCCTAATACTTGGAAGGAAGAAGAAGACATATTATTGACACACACACACACACACACACACATATATATATATATATATATATATATATATATATAACCAGTAACAACAGTTTAAATAAAACAAAATTAATTTCTCAAAATGTTTTTGAGATAGCTTAACAAAATATGGTATATGGTAGTGTCACTATCATACTGTGGTTGTTGTGGTATTGGTTAAAATTTTGAAGTTGATCTGAAGAAATTTATATTATTTTTTTTATATAATAATTACCATTTTATAAGTAATATAAAAGTGGGCGTATTTCCTACAAGAAGCTGCTTTTTCTTCTTCCATGCTACATGACCTGCCATCGCACATTTCAATTCTTTCTTCTTCTCATTACATCATGCTTCCTATAAAGACCATTTTAAGTTCCATGTCGTGCAGTCTTCTCCATTCACTTCCCTTTTCACAATCTGTTCAAGATTTTTCCTAAGAACTGTGTTCGGAAATACTCGTAATCTCTCATTTCCTCGCCATGTTTCGCAGGCGAATAAAACTGTTAGTAGAATGAAAGTGTTATTACATAATTTTTCAGTTTAATGTTTTTTGAAAGCATTTCGGGCGTCAAGACACTCTCTGTAACGCATCAATTTCCAGAATTCAGCATGTTTGTGGTAGTTTGAATTTTGTCACTTCCTCAATTTTTTTTCCCTCATTCCCATACAGTTAATTAATTAATGTATTTAATTATTGACGTGTTTACTTCCAGTCCCAATTTCATTGTGTGGCAAATAATATCTAATAATAATAATAATAATAATAATAATAATAATAATAATAATAATAATAATGATAATAAATTTTTGAGGTTAAATTGGTGCTGACATGAAATGACATGGAATTTAATGTCAGTAAAGCACATTTCTACAGCATTTATTCGCGTGACTTTATTTATAAGTGTATTAAGAAACTCTCAACTCCTACAGCTGTTAAAAAACCACCCTTTTTAGTGAAAAGCGTAAAAAAGAAGAAAAAACCCTAGTGTAACGAAATCTAATGTAACCTAACCCAACCTAACCTAACATAAACCTTAGCCTAACCTCAACGTAAATTAAATCTGACCCAAACTTTAGTATAAGGCAAATGGTGCGTGGCCTAATCTAACCTAACATGAAACTAGCCAGAACCGGAACCAAAATCGAACCTACTTCTAAACCTAACCTAACCTAACAGCAACTGACTAGAGCCAACCGCTACAATGACAACTACAATTAATTACTTTTATTGTATGTTTGCTTGTTTGTTTGTTTTTTTGTTTGTTTCTTTCTTTCTTTCTTTGTTGCTCTTTGTTACGTACTTTATTTGTCCTTTTTTTGCTTCTTCTTCCTCTTCTTTATTATTGATATTATTATTTTTATTATTATTAGTTCCAGCTCTAACGGCTGGGATCCCATATGCTGACCACTGGCTCTGTGATCAACACATGTGGATGTGAGGCCAGCGGCCGGATGGTCAGCCAAGGGCCTTGTAGGCCTGTCGCGCTTGGCGTTTATTATTATTATTATTATTATTATTATTATTATTATTCTTACTATTATTATTATTATTATTATTATTTTATTATTTTAAGAAAAAAGACTCTGTATTCCCCCTCCCCCGTCTCTTTTTCTTTTTTCTGCTGCTCTTCCTCTCTCTCCCTCTCTCTCTCTCTCTCTCTCTCTCTCTCTCTCTCTCTGTCTCAACCATTTTTAACTGGAAGGCACTACGACATCCAGCGCCAAACCTTCCACAATAATATATCCTCCTGCCAGTGTGTGTGGACGGGAAGGGGGGGTTGAGTGGGTGTTGTGAAATGTGGTAAGCATGCTGGGTAAACCAGGCCGATTATAGATTACTTTTAGTATTTCAAAGTAAAAACAATCTTTACATATATACATACATATTTACTGTTTGGGATATTTGGAATAATTAAGAAAAGTTTCATCGTCGTATAGAGAGAGTGCACTAAAATATATATTAAAAAATTGACTTCTTTACATAATAAAGAAATAGATAAAATAATATAAAGTAATCGCACCTAGTTCGATTACACCGCTATATACATAGAAAAAACATTGACGGAGAGAGAAAGAGAGGGAGAGAGAGAGAGAGAGAGAGAGAGAGAGAGAGAGGAGAGAGAGAATAATAATAATAAGAATAAAAGAAGAAGAAGACTAATAATAATAATAATAATAATAATAATAATAATAATAATGATAGTAACCCTCCATGGTATCTTTACCTTGTCGTGGTGGAGTGGCTTGCGTGCTTAAATGATCCTGAGAGCTATGCCGGCGGTAGCATTGCTGCCGATAGGGTTACCCATGCCGGACTGGTCGAAGGTGATAAGCCGGACGAAAAAAGTACCTTGGTCGAAAGAGTGACGATCTTTCACCGTAAAAATACAACCGTCAAGAAATGCGGACATGGGTTCTACTGGGGTTAAAATTTTCCGGAGGTCAAATAGTCCCCCATTCGGTTCTCCGGGCGGGGACTACTTCAGGGAACCCATGCCAAAGGCTCAAACACAGGGACATGTTCCTAGGAACATGGAATGTTAGGACTTTATGCAATAGTGGGGCACTAGAGATATTAACGCGGGAATTGGATAAATCGCCCTTGGATATAGTCGCTTTACAGGAAGTTAGGTGGCCAGGAGAAGGTAGTCAGGAATCAGGAAGCTTTTCATTATACTATGGGGGTGCAGAAAGACCTGCATTTGGAACGGGTTTTTTAGTCAGAAGGAGGATCCTATCCGCTATCCGAGATATTAAGTTTGTTAGTGATAGGATATCATACATAATTCTAAAGGGTAAACGACATGATTTTATAATTGTAAATGTACATGCCCCCACAGAAGATAAAGATGACAAGATCAAGGATGAGTTCTATGAAGAATTAGAATGCTTATTTGATAGCCTTTCACGATATCATATGAAAATTGTCTTAGGAGATTTTAATGCAAAAGTGGGGCGGGAAGATATATTCAAACCAACAATAGGCAAATTCAGTCTTCATGAAGATAGTAACGACAACGGGGTTAGATTAGTCACATTTGCCACATCAAAGAATCTGATTGTTAAGAGCACAACATTTCAGCATAAGGATATTCATAAATACACCTGGACGTCCCCAGATGAAGAAACTCGGAACCAGATAGATCATGTATTAGTGGATAAACGCTGGCACAGTAGCATCATTGATGTTAGATCAGTTAGAGGGACAGACTGCAATTCAGATCATCATCTGGTCAGGGTGAAAATCAGACAACGGCTATCGCTTATGAGAGGAACAAACGCTAAAGATGATTCTGTAAAATATGAATTAAAAAACTTGAAAAATGATGAAATGCGGCAAGAATACCAAATCAAAATTGCTAATAGATTTGAAGTACTGGAATCTTCAGATGACAATGTGGCAAACGAAGAAGAAACTGACATAAATAAAGAATGGGAGGCTATAAGAGATACTATTAAGTTGTCAGCATCAGAAAGCATTGGTTGTTTAAAAAAGAGGCAAAACAAGAAATGGTTTGATGAGGAATGTGCCGACATTGTAAAGAAAAGAAAGCTAGCAAAAATGAAATGGTTACACGAGCCAAATGAGGTAAATTTAGAGCAATTGGGTAGTGTTAGACGGGAAACTACCAAGTTACTAAAGAGCAAAAAGAGGGAATATTTGAGAGAGAAGATTAATGATCTTGAAATGAATGCAAAAAATAGGAACATTAGAGAATTATATCAGGGAATTAGTATAGGGAAGAAAGGGTTTCAGGCTAGAACAAACATAATTCGGAATGAAAATGGGGATATGATTGCAGATTCCAAGAGTATATTAAATAGATGGAAAAGTTATTTTAATCAGCTATTAAATGTACATACAGAACAGGACATTGAGGAGGATAAGTTACAGACAGCAGAAATGCTAGTCGCAGAGCCAAGTGCATTAGAGGTTGAAATGGCAATTGAAAAATTGAAGATGTATAAAGCATCAGGTTCAGATGAGATCCCAGCAGAACTGATAAAATCAGGGGAGAAAAATTGATGGACAAGATACGCTGGTTGCTTAGTATGATTTGGGAAAAAGAAGCTCTTCCAGATGAATGGAAGGAATCAATTATCGTACCAATTTATAAGAAAGGAGATAAAACTGATTGCAACAACTACAGGGGCATCTCATTACTTTCAACTTCGTACAAAATTCTAACAAATATATTAGTAAGCAGACTTACTCCCTATATTGATGACATTCTAGGAGATCATCAATGTGCATTTAGAAGAAACAGGTCTACAACAGATCAGATTTTTAGTATAAGACAGATTTTAGAAAAGAAATGGGAATATAATGGTACTGTACATCAACTATATGTAGACTTCAAAAAAGCATATGATTCAATTAAGAGGGAGAAGTTATATAGTACCTGCTGGAGTTCGGAATTCCTAAAAAGTTAGTTAGACTTATACGAATGTGTCTAAATGGCACAAAGAGTAGGGTGCGTGTAGGCAAACAGTTTTCGGACACTTTTGAAATCCAGAATGGGTTGAAGCAAGGAGATGCACTATCTCCTCTACTATTTAATTTTGTACTAGAGCATGCCATTAAATCTTTAGAGAATGAGGAAGGCTTACAACTCAATGGTATTAATAAGCTGTTAGTTTATGCTGATGATGTAGTATTGTTGGCCGATAGCGAGGAGATACTAAAGGCCAACACGCACACACTATTGAGTAACACTAAGAAATTAGGACTGGAAGTAAATATCAATAAAACTAAATATATGGTCACACGTAGAAATTCATTATATAATGGAAATGGACAGCTAATGACAAATGAGGGAAATTTTGAGGAAGTGGCTGAATTCAAATACCTAGGAACAATAATCACAAATAGGAATGAGATGCACAAAGAAATTAAACATAGGCTCAATTCTGGAAATGCATGCTATTATGCATTGCAGAGACTTTTGATGTCCCAACTCCTTTCAAAAAACGTTAAACTGAAAATATATAAAACTATTATTCTACCAGTTATATTATATGGATGCGAAACATGGACTCTTACTTTAAGGGAGGAAAGGAGATTACAAGTATTTGAGAATAAAGTACTTAGGAAAATTTTTGGACCAAAGAGAGATGAACAGACAGGTGAATGGAGAAGACTACATAACAATGAACTACATGGTCTTTATAGGAAGCCAGATATAATAAGAACAGTTAAGTCTCGTAGACTGCGATGGGCAGGACATGTTGCGCGTATGGGGAATGAAAGACTTGCATGGAAGCTTCTTGTAGGAAAGCCAGAGGGAAAACGCCCAGTTGGTAGACCAAGAATGAGGTGGGAGAATAACTTTAACTGTGATTTGAGGGAAGTAGATTATACAGGGAATGTTTGGAAAGCATTAGCTCAGGATAGGGATGCATGGAGAGCTTATGTCCGCGCGGCCATGAACCTACGGGTTCGATAGTGTCAGTGAGTAAGAGTAAGTAAGTAAGTATAATAATAAAGAAGAAGAAGAAGAAAGGATGTGTAAAACGTATCTTGTTTATTATTATATGAAACCTAGCCTTTCACGGAATTATTTTAGATGAAGCCTCCAAAAATCAAGACAGGAGGATTGAAAATGAAGGATGGCCAAAAATATACTAATTGGTCACATCCCCCCCCGCCGTGGAAGAAATAAACGTGGCAGACCAAGATGCAAATGGGGAGAAACCTACGTGTTAAAAGTCTCGTAGACTGCGATGGGCAGGACATGTTGCATGTATGGGAGGAATTGAAAAATACTTACTTGCATGCCAGAGGGAAAAAACGCCCAGTTGGTATGTATATAATCCCTCCCCTTTTACTTTTATTCAACTAAATGCTAAAAAACTTAATAATTTTAATAATAATAAATATAATAATAATAATAATAATAATAATAATAATAATAATAATAATAATAATAATAACACTGGCCAACAAGATTTGAATTCTTTTATGTTACAAGGGAGAGAATGTGTGTTTCTAATTTACTCTTCTCTGCTGATTTCAAATCTTTTTACGGAAATTTTTCATCTCCCAGGATTTTCGAGTAATCACATGAAAAACATTTTTCGTGTCTATACAGTACAATTTATTATATGTTAGCTGAAATTATATTTGCTCACCCAAAATGTATGTGATTTGGATTTTCGGCTGTACTTCGCTTTAGGAATATCCCTCTTCAGTGTCCAGCAGTAATATGCTAACATATTTGGACACCATTTTCCCAGATAGCGCCTTTCCATTTCCGCGATGTACTGGTGGAAGCGCTCCCCGTGTTCGTCGCTCACAGCCCCTAGATTTTCAATGAAGAAATCAAGATGGGAGTGCAGAAAGTGAATTTTCAAGACATATTACATCCCATTATCTTGTAGTTCTCATTCATCTCAATGACAAGTTCTCTGTAGTTACCAGACCTTAAGTTCCCCAGAAAATTTGAGACAACATTTTTGAAAGATTGCCGTGCAGCTGCTTCTTGCATATTTAACTTGTTCTGAAACTGCGTATCTTTCATCAGTTCCCTTATTTGAGGGCCAACAAATATCCCTTCTTCCAATTTAGCTTCACTAATCCTTGGAAATTTACTTTTGAGGAAGAGAAATGCACTGCCATCCCGATCCATTGATTTCACAAAATTTTTAATCAAGCCTAGTTTAATATGTAGTGGAGGCAATAAGATTTTTTCAGAACGTACAAGTGGATGGTGAA
>JASPKZ010005294.1:332500-374059 GCA_030220185.1 Diploptera punctata
TGTAAAACAAATCAATATTAATTTCATCAGATCAACTTCAAAATTTTAACCAATATCACCACCACCACAGTATGATAGTGACACTACTATATGCCATATTTTGTTAAGCTATCTCAAAAACATTTTGTGAAATTAATTTGTTTTATTAAAACTGTTGTTACTGATTATATATATATATATATATATATATATATATGTCAATAATATGTTAAGCAGGATTTTAATGTCATAATATATATTGAAGTTTAAGTTAATAATTTTATACTTTAAAATTCTTTTAATATTTAAACATAACTTAAATAAAGAACAACATCTAAATAATTCATTCTAGTTCATTGTTGAATAAAAAATATTTCAGTAACAATTAAAGAAATTGTATTACATAACAGTCTTTCTAAAGAATTATTTTAGAGGAAGCCTCCAAAAGTCAAGACAGGAGGATTAAAAATGAAAGATGGCCAAAGATATACCAATTGGTCACCCCCCCCCCGTGGAAGAAATAAACGTGGCAGACGAAAATGGAAATGGGGAGAAACCTACATGTTAATGTCTCGTAGGCTGCGATGGGCAGGATATGTTGCATGTATGGTGGCAATTGAAAAATACTTACTTGCATGCCAGAGGGAAAAAACACCGAGTTGGTATGTATATATTCCCCCCTCACCCCTTTACTTTTATTCAAATACATGCAAAAAAAAAGCTTAATAAATTCAATTGTATTAAATATAATTATAATAATAATAATTTTCCGCTACGCAAGATTTATTAAAAATATTAATTTCGTATGAAATGCGTTTTTTTAGCATAGAAAATAACAAAAATGTTGACGCAATAACAACTCCCGTTGCGGAGCTGCCCCAATGTATGCAAAAATCGAAGAAGTCAGTTTTAGTTTGAATTTAATAAAATACACATAATTTACAGGTTTAAATCTAGTTTGCAATCGTACATTTGTGGAATGAAGAATGCGCAAGTCTTCCTTTATCAGGTAAATACTAAATACATTCAGAAATACCATTATTTATATATAACATATATGTTTCTGTTTTTATATATATTTTTCACGTATCATTTTAAATTACAACGCAACTTTTTAATAAAATTTATATAATTACTCCTTTTAAGTTTATATATATATATATATATATATATATATATTTGAGACATGATAAGAAAAATAAATAAATTGCTCGGGCGGGACTTGAACCCGAACCCCTGGATTTATCCCAGTGCGCTACCGATTACTCCATCATATATATATATATATATATATATATATTCTCATTAATACTGGATATGTAGTTGGATATAAATCCAGAGGTCCCGGTTCAATTCCTGTCCGAGCATTTACTTCTCTTATGTCCTATTAAGCTTGCAAATAGCTCAATGTAAAAAATTTAAATATAACATATATTAATAAATACGATACGTTTTACACATCCTTTCTTCTTCTTCTTCTTCTTATTTTTCTTATTATATTATTACTAGTGTCATAATTATTATTATTATGCTCTCTCTATCTCTCTCTCTCTCACTCTCTCTCTTCTCTCCCCCCGCCAATGTTTTTTGTATGTATATAGCGGCTTAATGGTAGTAGGTGGTATATTACTTTATCTTTATTTTTATTATCTAAAGAAGTCAATTTGTTTAATATATATTTTAGTACATGCAATTTAAATTTAATTAATTTGCTGGGGACCTACAAATTGGATAAATGTGAAATTATTTATACAAGAAACAGTTTTCACTGATTTTTATGATTGTGGATTATTTTCCTCTCCAGTATACCAACTTACGACCTTGGGACGAGATTCCAGCTCTACCGAAAATCAAACCCAACCTGAAACAGTAATTCTTTTTTGGGATACAAAAATCCTTCTTCAAAATTTCACCACATCATGGGAGAGAAATTTACTTCTTCAATGTTCCTTGTACCAAAGGTTTACCATATGTGACTTTTTTTTATAAACTTAATAGAGTAATATATAAATAAACTGATGTCCAGGTTTCTTTCGACTTGAACTAGGTTAGTAGAAAAAAAAAATCTGTGTTTGTTACATAATTTCTCAATTTTATATGAATTACTTTTATATATGAAATGATTTTGCACATCACGTTTTTTTACTATGTAAATATGTCCTGAAAATTTCAAGCAGATTAGTAAAAATTATTGTGGCATGCAGAGCATTTTGAAAACTTAAAAAATGCTCAAAACATATAGATGAGAAAAATTACATTTAAAAAATTTAACGTGAAGGAACATGGGGGGGGGGTGAAACACTTTCATGCTTGTGTGATATTAGCATATCTCATCATCCTATTAGTGGAGGTGCACAAAAAAATTTCTTTTTACATATATGTGTGCTTGATACTAAAGAAGAGAAGAAGAAGAAGAAAATGAGAGATTACAGCAATGAATGCTGTCAGAAACAAAAGAACAAAGGGAAAGGGCAGGAAAAAATTAGGAGGAATTTATCCACACATATCTGGAGTGGAGTACCATAAAAAAAATTTAAATTAAAAAGGAGGGTAGGGGTAATTATTGATACATTTTGATAAAAACAATATGGAAAAGAAATTGATGAAAGAATTAATTTAATAAAAATTAAATGTCAAAAATTTTTGGAGAGTATATGCCATAAATGACGATGCAACCATAGAGAAAAATTGAATTTTTTCACAATGTGTCACAAAATTTTGGACAAAACTTAAAGAAATAAAAAACAAACATCAACAAGTGGTATAACAGGAGATTTTTTTAATAGTGGAAAATGACAATGAAGATATGATAAAGTTTATGTAAACAACATGGCTAATATGAAGTTAGAGAGTGTATATAGAAAACACCAGACTGGGGGAAAAATTCATATTAACAAGTAGAAAAAAAAATGTGGATATCTGTGAGGAGGATCTATTAGTAATACAAAAGCTAAAGTAAAAAAAATACAGAATAATTTTAACAGAGGAATGGATGCAGTTTATCTTCTTAAATTGTGTGTGGTATATAAAAAAATGTTTTATAGGAGGAAAAAGGTACATCATTTCATTCATTTCTTGTTTGGAGATGATGAAATAATTTTTTGCTGGGGATGAAAATAATTTCAAATGTATGATAAAATGGAAGAATAAAAAAAACTGAATATATATATACATGTGTGTGTGTGTGTGTGCTTGTGTTTAAGAAAAGGTATGGAAAAAAAATGGTTCAATAGAGAGAGAGGCATACAGCCTAAAACTTACAATGACATGGCATAAAACAATTTGGAAAAACTAAAATGGGAATTTTCTCATATATGGTAGTGAAACTTGGCCTTTCACGGAATTATTTTAGAAGAAGGCCCGAAAAATCAAGACAGGAGTATTGAAAATGAAAGATGGCCAAAAATATACAAATTGGTCAACCCCCCCCCGCCGTGGAAGAAATAAACTTGTCAGACCAATATGGAAATGGAAAGAAACCTACGTCTCGTAGACTGTGATGGGCAGGACATGTTGCATGTATGGGGGAATTGAAAAATAACTACTTACATGCCAGAAGGAAAAAACGCCCAGTTGGTATGTATAATCCCCCCCTTTTACTTTTATTCAACTAAATGCTAAAAAAACTTAATAATTTTAATTATAATAAATATAATAATAATAATAATAATAATAATAATAATAATAACACTGGCCAACAAGATTTGAATTCTTTTATGTTACAAGGGAGAGAATGTGTGTTTGTAATTTACTTTTCTCTGCTGATTTCAAATCTTTTTACGGAAATTTTTCATCTCCCAGGATTTTCGAGTAATCACATGAAAAACATTTTTCGTGTCTATACAGTACAATTTATTATATGTTAGCTGAAATTATATTTGCTCACCCAAAATGTATGTGATTTGGATTTTCGGCTGTACTTCGCCTTAGGAATATCCCTCTTCAGTGTCCAGCAGTAATATGCTAACATATTTGGACACCATTTTCCCAGATAGCGCCTTTCCATTTCCGCGATGTACTGGTGGAAGCGCTCCCCGTGTTCGTCGCTCACAGCCCCTAGATTTTCAATGAAGAAATCAAGATGGGAGTGCAGAAAGTGAATTTTCAAGACATATTACATCCCATTATCTTGTAGTTCTCATTCATCTCAATGACAAGTTCTCTGTAGTTACCAGACCTTAAGTTCCCCAGAAAATTTGAGACAACATTTTTGAAAGATTGCCGTGCAGCTGCTTCTTGCATATTTAACTTGTTCTGAAACTGCGTATCTTTCATCAGTTCCCTTATTTGAGGGTCAACAAATATCCCTTCTTCCAATTTAGCTTCACTGATCCTTGGAAATTTACTTTTGAGGAAGAGAAATGCACTGCCATCACGATCCATTGATTTCACAAAATTTTTAATCAAGCCTAGTTTAATATGTAGTGGAGGCAGTACGATTTTTTCAGAACGTACAAGTGGTTGGTTAAGAACATTTTCTTGTCCTGGATTAAGTGACTCTCTCTTTGGTCAGTTCTTTTTAATATAATGATTAAGTCTATCTCTGATATTCCACTTGCACAAGAAGCAGCAAAATTTAGTATAGCCAAGCTGTAACCCAAGTAAGATGGCTATAACTTTCAAATCCCCACATATCTGCCAGGAAAAGTTGTCATACTTTATAGCCGATAGTAAGAGTTTCATATTCTCGTAATTTTCCTTCATACCAACTGCATGGGCTAAAGGAATGGATGGATATATGTTTCCATTATGTAGTAACGTTCCTTTCGAACTTGTTTTCGAGGAGTCTATGAATAAACGCAAATCCTCATATTTATGCCCAACACCCAGTGACTGGAAAAAATTCTCAACATCATTGCAGAAAACTAGGTCCTTCCCTTTAGAAAAGAAGTCCGCAAATTCCTTTTGGCGATTGCGGAAAAGAGTAACTTTGGTGTCATCCTGCAGTAGCTTCCATCCTTTCAATCTTGAAACAAGCAATTCAGCCTTGCTTTTACTTAAACCAAGATCCCGAACCAATTAATTTAAATCCTCCTGTGTTAGAAAGTGAGTTTCATTTATAGCATCATCTTCCGCAAAATCTGAAACATTCTGTAAATCCTGAACATCAGAAAGTTCCTCATTATTGTTATGTGATCTGGTGGAATTGGTATGGGTAAACCTGGCCCATGAGTACCAGTCGAATTGCTGAATATAACATTGGATATTTAACGGTGTGTCCTGACTTGGAAGTTATTCCAGATATATTTGTCAAGCAGAAGTAGCAGTCTGTCAAATGATCCTTAGGTTCGCGCCATATCATTGGGACTGCGAAAGGCATATGACGGGATCCTTTCAACCAGCCAGTTAATAGTGTTACACATTTGGTACAACAGATTTCAGGGGCCCATATCTTGTTCTGGTCTATTTTGTAGTTAAAATAACAGTGATAAGCTCTTCTTATTAGAGGAGTTAACTTTCGCTTCTGCGCTTTGAAAGTGAGCTCACCACACATGAAACAGAAGTTGTTTCTATTATTAACACATTTAGAGACATATTTCTTATACAATTACAATTTTACTCTTCTCTTTACAAAACACTACAATACAATACACTACTTAGTCTTTACAATACACTTCTATCACAATTCACTTGACTACGGGAGTGAGCACAGAATTAGCTTCTTTCTTTTAAGAAAGCTTTTATTCTACTGCGAACATATAACATACAATCACAGTTTTGTAGAAGAATGTCATTGTTGTAAGTTATGAATTCAAGGCAACAATCGCAAAACATTATAAGTCCATTGTTGGCACAATGAAATTAAATATAAATGTGAAATAATCATTCTAATCATCATGTTATATACCAAAAAGGCTAATAAATAGGAAAATAATTATTTTCAAAATTACAAAAAAAATGGTGGGTAATGGAAAATTTCTGACTTCATTTTTGGAATCAGCAGATGGAAATACATAAGAATCGCCCAAAATCTTTATGTAACAAAATCACTGTTGACCGGTGTAATTTCCGTTACGCAAGATTTATTAAAATTATTAATTTCTTATGCAATGGGTTTTTTTAGCATAGAAAATAACAAAAATATTGACGTAATAACAACTCCCGTTGCGGAGCAACGCCAATGTATGTGAAAATCGAAGAAGCCAGTTTTAATTTGAATTTAATAAAATACACATAATTTGCAGGTTTAAATCTAGTTTGCAATCGTACATTTGTGGAATGAAGAATGCGCAAGTCTTCCTTTACCAGGTAAATATTAAATACATTCAGATATACCATTATTTATATATCATGTTTGAAAATATATATATATTACGTATTCAGATTTACACATATAACATATATGTTTCTGTTTTTATATATTTTTTACGTATCATTTTAAATTACAACCGCAACTTTTAAATAAAATTTATATAATTAATCCTTTTAAAGTTTATATATATATATATATATATATATATATATATTTGAGACCTGAGCATAGAAATAAATAAATTGCTCGGAACGAGACTTGAAACCCGAACCAACCTCTGGACTTATCCCAGTGCGCGAAAAAAAAAACCGATTACGTACTCCAATATAGATATTATTATATATATATATATATATACTCATTAATACTAGATATGTTAGTGGGATAAAAAATCCAGAGGTTCCCGGTTAAAATTCCCGTCCGAGTATTACGCTCCTTAATGTTCTATATTAAGCTTGCAAATAGCTCAATGTCAAAACGGGAAGGACCAAAAAAGAGAGGAACGACGAGCGAGGACACACCCCGCGCCGGCGGCTGCGGCGGTAGGAGGAGGAGGAGGAGGAGGATGAGGAGGAGGATGAGTAGGAGTAGGACGAGGAGGGAGGCGGCAGAGGAGGAGGAGGAGGGCTCAGCGCGGAGGAAGCGGTGATGAGGATGGATTAGGAGGTATAATTATTATTACTATCTCTCGTCTCTCGCCTCTCTCTCTATCTCTTCTTCTCTCTCTCTCTCTCTCTCGCTCTCTCTCTCTCTCTCTATCTCCCTCGTCCATCAATGTTATTTTTCTATGTTATAGCGGCGTTAATGGAAGTAGGTGCAAGTATCTTATATTATTTTATCTATTTTTTTTATTATCTAAAGAAGTCATTTTTTTAATATATATTTTAGTGCACTCCCTCTATACGATGATGAAACTTTTCTTAATTATGCCAAATGTCACAAACAGTAAATATGTATGTATGTATATAAAGATTTTTTTTCCCTCGAAGTATAAAAGTAATCTGTAATCGGCTGGTGGGCCCATCATGCTTACCACATATCACAACACCCACTCCACACCCCCACCCACCCACACACACACACACACACCTACAGGATGATATGATATTGTGGAAGGTTTGGTGCTGGATTTCGTATTGCAATCCAGTTAAAAATGGTTGACAGAGAGAGAGAGAGAGAGAGAGAGAGAGAGAGAGAGAGAGAGAGAGAGAGAGAGAGAGAGAGAGGAGAGAGAGGAGAGAAAGAGAGAGAGAGAGCAGCAGAAAAAAATAAAAAGAGACGGAGGTGGGGAGGAGAATACACAATCTTTTTTCCTAAAATTATAATAATAATAATAATAACAATAATAAACACCAAGCGCGACAGGCCTACATGACCCTTGGCTGACCGTCCGGCTGCTGGCCATACATCCACATGTGTTAATCACAGAGCCAGTGGTCAGCATATGCAATCCCCAGCCGTTATAGCTGGTACTAATAACAATAAAAATAATATCAATAATTAAGAAGAGGAAGAAGAAGAAAAATAGGAAACATTAACTACGTAAGAAAGAGCAACAAAAAAAGAAAGAAAGAAAGTAGAAAGAAAGAAAGAAACAAACAAACAAACGAAGAAAAAGTAATTAATTGTAGTTGTTGTCATTGTAGCGGTTGGCTCAAGTCAGTTGCGGTTTGGTTAGGTTAGAAGTAGGTTCGATTTTGGTTCCGGTTGAGGCTAGTTTCATATTAGGTTAGATTAGGCTACGCACCATTTGCCTTATACTTATGTTTGGGTTAGGTTTAGTTTACGTTGAGGTTAAGCTAATGTTTATGTTAGGTTAGGTTTCGTTGGGTAGGGTTCGGTTACATTAGATTCCGTTATACTAGATTTGTTTCTTCTTTTTTTTACGCTTTTCACTGCAAAGGGTGGTGTTTCTACAGCTGGTGGAGTTATTGTGGCATGCAGAGCATTTTGAAAACTTAAAAAATGCTCAAAACATATAGATGAGAAAAATTACATTTAAAAAATTTAACGTGAAGGAACATGGGGGGGTGAAACACTTTCATGCTTGTGTGATATTAGCATATCTCATCATCCTATTAGTGGAGGTGCACAAAAAAATTTCTTTTTACATATATGTGTGCTTGATACTAAAGAAGAGAAGAAGAAGAAGAAAATGAGAGATTACAGCAATGAATGCTCTCAGAAACAAAAGAACAAAGGGAAAGGGCAGGAAAAAATTAGGAGGAATTTATCCACACATATCTGGAGTGGAGTACCATAAAAAATTTTAAATTAAAAAGGAGGGTAGGGGTAATTATTGATACATTTTGATAAAAACAATATGGAAAAGAAATTGATGAAAGAATTAATTTAATAAAAATTAAATGTCAAAAATTTTTTGGAGAGTATATGCCATAAATGACGATGCAACCATAGAGAAAAATTGAATTTTTTACAATGTGTCACAAAATTTTGGACAAAACTTAAAGAAATAAAAAACAAACATCAACAAGTGGTATAACAGGAGATTTTTTTAATAGTGGAAAATGACAATGAAGATATGATAAAGTTTATGTAAACAACATGGCTAATATGAAGTTAGAGAGTGTATATAGAAAACACCAGACTGGGGGAAAAATTCATATTAACAAGTAGAAAAAAAAAATGTGGATATCTGTGAGGAGGATCTATTAGTAATACAAAAGCTAAAGTAAAAAAAATACAGAATAATTTTAACAGAGGAATGGATGCAGTTTATCTTCTTAAATTGTGTGTGGTATATAAAAAAATGTTTTATAGGAGGAAAAAGGTACATCATTTCATTCATTTCTTGTTTGGAGATGATGAAATAATTTTTTGCTGGGGATGAAAATAATTTCAAATGTATGATAAAATGGAAGAATAAAAAAAACTGAATATATATATACATGTGTGTGTGTGTGGTGTTTGTGTGTAAGAAAAGGTATGGAAAAAAATGGTTCAATAGAGAGAGAGGCATACAGCCTAAAACTTACAATGACATGGCATAAAACAATTTGGAAAAACTAAAATGGGAATTTTCTCATATATGGTAGTGAAACTTGGCCTTTCACGGAATTATTTTAGAAGAAGGCCCGAAAAATCAAGACAGGAGTATTGAAAATGAAAGATGGCCAAAAATATACAAATTGGTCAACCCCCCCCCCGCCGTGGAAGAAATAAACTTGTTAGACCAATATGGAAATGGGTAGAAACCTACGTCTCGTAGACTGTGATGGGCAGGACATGTTGCATGTATGGGGGGAATTGAAAAATACTTACTTGCATGCCATAGGGAAAAAACGCCCAGTTGGTATGTATATAATCCCCCCTTTTACTTTCATTCAACTAAATGCAAAAAAAAAAAAAGCTTAATAAATGTCATTATAATAAACATAATAATAATAATAATAACAATAATAATAATAATTTCCGCTACGCAAGTTTTATTAAAAATATTAATTTCGTATGAAATGGGATTTTTTTAGCATAGAAAATAACATAAATGTTGACGTAATAACACCTCCAGTTGCGGAACAACGCCAGTGTATGTGAAAATCGAAGAAGTCAGTTTTAATTTGAATTTAATCAAATACACATAATTTTACAGGTTTAAATCTAGTTTGCAATCATACATTTGCGGAATGAAGAATGCGCGTGTCTTCCTTTATCAGGTAAATACTACTCACATTCAGAAATACCATTATTTACATATCATGTGTGAAAAAAAATTATATATATATATGTATATATATATATTACGTATTCAGATTTACACATATAACATATATGTTTCCGTTTTTTTATATTTTTACGTATCATTTTAAATTACAACCGCAACTTATAAATAAAATTTATATAGTTACTCCTTTTAAGTTTGTATATATATATATATATATATATATATGTTTGTGACATGATAAGAAAAATAAATAAATTGCTCGGACGGGACTTGAACCAGAACCTCTGGATTTATCCCAGTGCGCTACCGATTACGCCACTATATATATATATATATATATATATATATATATTCTCACTAATACTAGATTATGTAGTGGGATATAAATCCAGAGGTGTCGGTTCAATTCCCGTCCGAGCATTTACATTTCTTATGCCCTATTAAGCTTGCAAATAGCTCAATGTCAAAAATTTAATTATAACTGTTATGAATACATAGTCTTTTATATAGATTTTTAATTGTTTTACAGATTATTTTAATTCTTCAAGCAAAGTCTGTTGAAATAGAGTTTAGACATGGTATAGTTCAGAGCAAAGTTTTGTTTAGCTAACTGTAAACATCCCTACATTTAGTTTATTGGAATGTTAGTGAGTACAGTTAGGGTAACTAGAGGTCAAATTGAGTATATAATACTTGAGAAGTGAGAGTCTCATGTCTGTTGATGTGTGACAACCAGAGGTGTTGATGGGTGAGTAAGCTACCATTTTTCTTAATATGTATTCCGGATTTTCGAAATCTAATCAAGTACAATTAACTATTTTGATATTAAATTTTCAAAAGGGATATAACATTTTTTAAACATGTAGATTAGGGTAGAAATATAACTTCCACAACCCCCTCTCTCTCAAACCCCAGAAAGTACTGTAGTTTTTAATATAGGCTTACTTACTTACTTACTTACTCGCTGGCACTATCGAACCCGTAGGTTCATGGCCGTGCGGACATAAGCTCTCCATACATCCCTATCCTGAGCTAATGCTTTCCAATCATTCCCTGTATAATCTACTTCCCTCAAATCATAGGTAATATTATTCTCCCACCTCATTCTTGGTCTACCAACTGGGCGTTTTCCCTCTGGCTTCACTACAAGAAGCTTCCATGCAAGTCTTTCGGCTTAGATTATTTATTTAGGGCTAGAATACTTAGGGATTCCAATTATTTATACCTTAGTAATAAAATTGTTTAAAATAAGACTTCTTTTGTTTATTTCAACACATGTATAACTGTACATCCTCATACCAACGCTCCGCTAGATAAACGCTACCAGATTTTCCAAGTCCCGAAGGTCCTTTAAGCTTAAGAAATCCAGCTGGGTTTATAATATTGGCGAGCATTCGGTGTTATATCGTATAAATTATGTTTTATTATTTTTTCTGATAGGGAAACGGACCCTTGCAAGCTTTCTGGACCGTTTGGAGTACAATAAATATTAAATTTTGTGATCGCACATTTTTTTTAGGTTAAAATCAGCAATGTAGATTTATGTAGAACGTATGATATTTATTATTTAATAGAAATTAAGTAAATAAAAAGATATTCATTCTGGATTGGTATTTAAATTAATCAGACCTTGTAAGAGAGAGGCAGATGTGGAAGAAAAAAAAAATTGATGTGGCCTATAGTATTGAGCAACCATTTTTTTTCGCTTGTAAAATCTGTGTATGATAGATTAAGAGAGTATACTATTTTTTTTTGTCTAGAAAATATGTCTGATAGGAGTGAATAGGATAAATAATAACACAACATTATAGATTGGCAAAACTCATGCTGAAACGTGGCCCTCCAAACGGGATATGTCGAAGTAGCGTATCAATTTATGTTGCTTGAGGTGCAGATAAAATACGGGATGTTCACGAATTTGGGTGCTCTTGATAATTAAAGGAAATATTTAGGCACGGAAAATTAGTATTTTACTTATTAGGAGGAGCTAGTTTAAAACATTGGCATGGATATTGATCGTGGATACGTATGCAAATTGAACTCGTGGCTCGTGGACGGGGGTGACGCCATGGTGGTTGTGACCAAAAATAATTTCTCTACAAATAATAAGTACGAATAAAATAGCATGAACTAATTACCTTCGTGGAAAATTATTTCCATACAATATTGAAATACCAATGGTTTAAATGTCTCGGGTTATTAATTACCTCAGGGCAACTCAAGCGATACCAACATACGAAGCTATGAACGAAATGTTGAATTAACTGAGAAAATTTAGAAACGTTATATAGGGAGGATAGGAATTATTTTTAGATATTTTCCTGCGAACAGATCGTTTCTGCATGCGTTGGAAAATATATAAATGTAGAGATTAAATAAATAAACGGACTGTGTGTCACTCCTAAGTTGGCAATACATAATGTCAAGTCGAAATCATACCGACTTTGTTTAAATAAGTGGAAAATTACAGTTCGTATGTATATGTATGTATGTATATATATATATATATATATATATATGTGTGTGTGTGTGTATATGTAGCCTATATATAATAATTTACGGGGTAACTACAGGGTATTGTTGATAAAATATTTAGCAAAAGGAGCCTCGGGTTCGAACCCCTGGTGGCTAGCTTTGCAAGATGGCGGCTGGAGTGTTCTAAATTAGCTATAATACAAGTTTATTCCTAGCAGGAATGTTAAGATATGTCGGAGGAATATTTAGTCTGAAATATCTCCCCGTCTGCGAGGCTATCTAACGGTTTTTGATAAAGATTCTGAAAATTTTCCAACTTGAATGAGGGAGTTACACTTCAAATAATTCGCTCTACACTATACATGTTACCGAACCATCAGATCAAATATCCAAAATTATAAAGCGTATCAAATTTTTTTTAAACAGATTGATCTGGCAACACGTGTAATATGTTGGCTAGGATGTCGTCACTAGAAGTCTTGGATTCGAACTCAGGGAAAATGTATTCAGTATTTGGTTAATCTCTCCAGAATAGCGCAAGATGGCCATAGTGTAAAATTGATTCAAGGTTTTTGGAACTTGAACTAGTAAATTATTTTCCATTTTTTATACAAGTCAGGAATATTTAGCATTTGTCGGGAGTAAATTGGAAATTTTCCACAACTCGTATAACTAATTTATATAGGGAAATATGGAAGTATGGAACTTAGCTTCCTTTACAGATTAAATAACAAAACTTATTTAAAATAAAATAAAAGTGGCTCATGGAACTCAGCTTCCTTTACAAAAATAAATAATTAACTTAGTATAAAATGTTGTTTTCAAGGGAGTTTATTTAAAGTGTAACTTATAATAGACCTAATTATACTTGGATTGGAAACCTGTAATGGGCACTACATCAGACTAGATCTCGTAACGGTGTATTGAAAATAGATTCTGAAAACTTTCCACAACTGGTACAAGGTATGTCAGCTGATGGTTCGAACTGGGACACATATTTGTCGCATAACGTCCTTATAATTTAGAAACAAAAAGAACATAATTGAGGGATGTAGAATTTTGATCTATCTTATCGAATCGGTCGATGAACGTTAATAACCATAAGCGGTGAATTTATTAAATAATGGGTTGGATACAGGATAGGATAGCACCTAGTTGATGGATTACAATGACTTAAATGATGTTGATTCATAAGACGAGAGATAGTACTGCTGAGGGAACCTTGATGCTGACCATTCTTATAATTCTCTGTCCGAGTGAACGACTTTGCCCGCATAAGACAAAGCATTTAATTAAATAATAATAAAACTTTATGATTGGCAAATTAAATACACTGATATATTCGAAGATGTTTAAAAAATTACTAGGAATCATAAATATTCATTGAGGACATCAAGCTTCTCTTCAATCTACCAGAAACCCAGGCATATAAAGACGCCATCAAAGAGAGACAAAACAAAGCCAATGCAATACCGATGGAAATAATGGACACAGAAACAATGAAAACCGATGTGTGGAAAGGACCGAACTTCCAACTTCGCCACCTATACACACGCTTCGCCGCGCATGGTTTCCACTGGAAAATATGTCAGAATCCGTCATACCACGACCCGAAGGAGGACTGCAGATGTAAGCTTTGCGACGAGCCATGCTCCAGGTACCACCTAATGAAATGCCAAAGCAGAACTCAGCCTCTCACCAAAATTACAAAAGACTGGTGAAAATTGTAAATGTACACATTGTGTTTAATAAAATCAATAAATATTCTATATTTAACGATCGTAATGAAATTAATGATAGGAAATACCTAAAGTATATCACATACAGGAACGTGCCAATAAATGCTAAAGGAAATACAGGAGCGCGAGAGTCAATTTTTTTATTAAAAAATTAGGAAACTTAAATAGTATTATATATAAGTGTGGTGATAATTACGTCTATTTTAAATCACACTTCAGAAGGAAATAATAAAAAAATAATATCCGCAAAAAAAATGAATAAATACGTGGAATTGTCTATTAATCCTAACCCCAAGTAATATGATACTGCATAACCAGGGGTTTTTTGAGTTTCTGTTGTGAATTATAAGTCTTATGTTTTATCTACCGTATAAATTTTTTTTTTTTGAATATTCAACCGACTTTATACAAATTAAGACCTTTGAGTAATTATTTGACAACCCATATGTTGAATGGTGACTCGCAGTTTCCCCATAGAGATTTTATGCAGTGAAGAGTTGGATCAAATCAAGAGTGTCTAGTGTTTTAGGCATTATCTTTAATGCGACTACATACTTAAAACAATATAATTCAGATTTCATGCTGGCAGCATTTTTGTAAAATTGTGAACTGTTCCGATAAATTTTATAATATTATTGGATCATTTAATTTCATAGTGAGGTGAGCCAATCTGGTCATAGGTCTTTTTGGCATTTTATGGCAGCAAGCGAAGTTGATAATTGAAACGTGGTGATAATGCCGGCGCACTGTAGGACCCTAGAACTCTGGAAATAATTTCGTGTCATTTTAAGTGCAGTTTCGAATATTTGAGGAATGAGAACATGTGGGAAGTTAGAACTCAATCAATGGACGCCTTAATAATAATAAATAACCAATAAACAATGATATCATTAAAATACTAAATAATAACCTTACTAAAATAAGCTAATAATCTGTGAATTTAAACTAACTAATTTAAAAGTAAAACCTGGGCGAGTAACTGAAGTAACGGGAAACGGTAAATAATGCTGAGGGAAGTAATAGATAATCTTACTTGCTACATTAAATTAAACCCGAAGATTATGAGAACCACGAGTAATCTTAGCAAACTAAATTAAATAATATTAATAATTAAATAATTAATGAAAAAAAGTAGTTTGAAAGGTATAAAGGAGCATCAGATTACGAAGACAGGTCATGAGGTAAAAGAGGATGACCGAGACTCAGTGAATAACCAACGGGCAATCTGAGCCAGAAAAGAAAAACATGATAACTAATCGACATAATAATGAAAATAATGATAATAAAAATAGTAATAATCATAATCATAATAATAATAATAATAATAATAATTCACAGAAAATTAATAAACAATAATAATAATAACAATAATAATAATACTAGTAATAAATAAAACTAATTGCAATAACATAATGATTAGCATAAATTAATAAACCACAGTAATAATAATGATGATGATGAAATAAGAGCGAACTACCAGAAATAAGACTTATGCTTATGAATAAAATGAAAGATAACGAAAAACCACAATCTCAATTTCAGCAATTAGGACTCATTTAAGTATGAATGGGTTCCGGGATAAGTAGTAGGCTAGTTCGCGAGAAGATAACGTGAAAGCAGTCCAGATAGAGGCACGTAGTATGTTAAGCCTATAGCGGAAGACGAATGATAGGTTCAATTAACCAACAGTTATGCCAACACCGAGGGTAGAAATTATTTTAACATCGCGAGAAATAAGGAGTGACAACAGTTCAGTTGAAGAAGGAAGGATGTACATTATCCAACTTGGTTAAAAAAATATTACAAAGAGAACGGAAGAGGGGCCTGGGAACTTAGGAAAATTTATAAACTTTTTTGAAACGCAATGAAGAATAGGACAAGAGTTGAAAGATTTTCCCAGAATTACCGAGTGCCAAACATGCAGAAATGAGCGAAAACAAATTAATTTATTCCCATAGCAATTTAGAAGATGTAGGTTAGGATACTTCACCGATAGTTGGGTTTCTTAATCTATCTAGTGGAGAGTATTATCATAAATTGGGAATTCAAGGGCTACACTGAATATATTTCTAATGGAAATTACACAACAATTATTATACTTGGCTGATCATGACACTTGACTCAGGTGCCTACAGGAGGAAACAGAGAAAGAATCTGCGGCCGGGATCTCTCCCTCTGTATACCTTGATAGCACATCAGTGGGACTAGTGACCAGTTGAGGATAGACACACACACACATGGGATTTGGAACTTAATTGCATTAGTGAATGACCACTAGATCGCTCTAAGACTCACCAGACTTGGGCCCACAATCACTCGGAACCATATTCAGATAATACGAGCGAATAGACTGTAACCTAGGTCAATCTTGGCTAAGCGATGTTAGGGAAATCACACAGAAACCCACAAGAAGTTAGAAGAGTAACAGAATTAGGATAGGAAGTAAAGGAAGGCATTCTATCTTGATGGAGGCCTGGCATATACTAGAGCCACTGGGATAGAGATGCGAACAGAGACCCTGGCATTCTATCTTGATGGAGGCCTGGCATATACTAGAGCCACTGGGATAGAGATGCGAACAGCGATTCTTAGGAAAGAACGGTGCACAGACGAGAGAGACAGAGAAATAGTGAGGAGTTAGGGAGTGCGCAATTGGAAGGTGGGACACCCCCGTAATAAAAGGATCTGGAGTCACAGACCTCCTCGGTGATCCTGGGGCACTGGCCATAAAACCTTGCCGGCTTGGCACTGACGTTTAGGACCATGGAACAACAGCAGATAGAGAGTTAGGCATCGGAGAACGAACATTGAACGAGAACACGGATTCTCGATGAAATAAACTTTAGTCAAACACCCGGGTGATAAGAAAGGTGAGCAAGATACGAACCCTGTCACGGGAAATCGGATCAAATCCAACCCCAATGACACAACGGTGATTCGGTGAAGCCACCAGATATTAAGATCGAAAATTCTGAAGGATCAGAATGAGAGGGTGTGTTAGGAGGAACTCGGGACCCCTTTGGCAGATTAGGACATGAACCCCTTTCCTTGAGGCGATGGCTCGACTAACCTCGGGACCCCTTGGACTGGGAGGGACCTCCTTCTATATGTCATTGAGGCGATTCGCTCGACGACCTTGCTAACACGACCATGAAACAGTGCTAGGGAAGCACAATTGGGAGTGAGGAAGACGGAACTCGGGACCCCTTTGTCGAGAGTGGTGCTAATCCCACTTTCTTGAGGCGATGGCTCGACTAACCTCGGGACCCCTTGGAAGTAAGGGAGAGCCATTCCCCGCCATTGAGGCGATTCGCTCGACGAGCTGTCTAGGGCCTCCCCCGTAGTTGATGATGATGTCAGGAAATCCGCCGGTGGTGAGAAAGCGGAAAGTAATACCGCGAAGTAAAGACGTACGCACAGATAGAATGTGGTCCTAACGGGTAGATAACTAATACTAGCAAAATAACACCGGAAACACTAGTGCACTAGAGGGAACAGAAGGAAAATTGGGAAACGCACATACATACGATTGTGCCATCGACAGGTAGAGCCAAGAGGGACAGATTGACCTAGGATGGAAAGGGAAGAGGACGTCATAAAACGAGAGGTTAAACACCTATGGTGGTGTAGATAAATTTAAGCCCTTAGGATACAGAGCAGGTGCAGGAAGGAGGAGGAGTTCCGAGTGAAAGAAGACATAAGGAAAGAACCCCTGGAATAGGACGTGGGAAAATGGTTCAAAGTGAAAGGAGGAAAAAACGAATCCAAATAAATGATATGTATGTAATGGGAAATCAAGAAAGCCCCGGGAGTAAGAAGTAGGGAAAAAAAAGCAGTTTAAATACATGTAGATCAAGAAACAATCAGGGAATAAAGTATACAAAACGTAAAATAAATGTATAAAAGTTCAACAAATCAGCTATGAGAATTTGCCATTCAAACTAACAGTTAGGTGAGGGAAGAGTGTAAAGTACACCGTATCAGAAGTTAGGGCAGCAGAAGGGAGAATGAGGACAAGGACTCAGGTTAAGTAACATACTGTGACCTTCTAAAATCGAATCAGTAAGGATTAAGAAGTTAAACTAAGTGGATTTATATATTAGTAGTAAGATCAGATGGTCAGGAAAAACTAGACAAATGAATATTGAAAACCTGAATCCCTGTCCAGACACAAGTAGCTTAAAAATCATATCTCAATTCAGATCTCCCTCTATAAATGGGGTATGAACCCATTAGCTTGATTTAGCTTACTTTTCCTCTATAATTATGTTTTAGTGTATGGTGCACAGGAATTTTTGATATGTTTAATTAAAACATTACATTTTCATTGTACAAATATTGAATTATTTCAATTATAAACTTATTTAAGAGGATTTGGGAATTGATTAGTACCATTAATACTAGGGGCACCTGACATAGCATTCCCCCGAATAAATAACATAAGATTTTGACTTCTCCCCCCTTCTTTAACTCTCCTTCTAGCAAGAAGAATAGTTGAATTAAGACTAGGAAAGGGAGAGTTAAGAAATAGAGGCAGCTATTTCAGAAGTGGAGAAAGGGAAAGAATGCTCTCAAACTCAGGACCCTAAGGAAACGATGACAGAAATTCAGGATGCGAATATTAATTGGTGTTTGTAAGGACTAATTCGGCTTTGGTCAAGTAGCATTTACATGATAAATAAGTGTAGTATATGTCCTTCCGACTGATGTGAAGACGAGCGCACCCAGTCGAACCCAGGACTCTCTTATAAAGAAAGGGACTAGATAAAACCCCTAGAATTAGGCAAAAATTTAGGGCTGCTAAATATGGTAAAAATCGACCGATCTAATTATGGAAATTATGTGTATATATACACCTGAAGTACTGTCAAATTGAAAGTTTTAGGGAAGATAAAAAGATGATTGAAACTGATATTTGTTGATGATGGCTATACAAATTGATAGGCATAAGAGCACTCTTTTCGGTTTCCAGTTTAAAATCTAGCAACGCCAAAAGATAAAACAGGGATAAAATTTGTATAGGAACGAGGTTGGCAGTTTAAAGTTTAATGCAAAATACAATTTTGGTGGTTGCACCATTGAGATATGACTAACTAAAAGTAAATTTAGAGGAACTGAACCTAGGAAAATTATAAAAGTAAAGATGTACATGGTTGCTCAAGATTCGGGGTTTAGTTAAGAGGGATACTATTCTTAGTAAGAAACTAGGATTTGGTTTTGAAACCCCAGTAGGTACTATTGATTCATTTCTAAAAGTCCATATGGAATTTATTAAGAAAAAGGTAGTGCAAACCCATAGTATTTAAACAAATAAAAATAAAAATAAAGAGAAAAAACCAACAAAACTAAACAAAAAAGAAAACGATAAAAGTAAACCAGTAAACACCCTCAGCACAAGAAGAACGACTACGCACATGATCTAACATTACGAGCACGACTGGGCTGACTATCACGACTGGGCTAACTAGAAACGATGAAGGATGTTGAATCACCTAGGACATTCACTACACCACGAAACCTAGATCAGCTGATACCAGGAAAAAGGAGGAAGGCAGGACCTATGCGGGTACAACTTTACTACAACGGAGAGACAGCCATTCGGCATGGAAAATGTCCACCAGTCAATACGGTGCGACATGAGAGACCAAGAAAATACCTTAACCATATCAAACCGAAAATCTGATGGTCCGTGGATCATATAGTAATTCCCAACCAGTATTATACAGTAAGAAATTGGATAACCACGCAGAAATCCTATTAAACCTATCCTCAGGATAATCAATGGCTCCTAAAAGAAATTGCTGGTCTCGAGAACTTCAAAGGACAGACCCAGTATCCGGCATGGCTCTTTCCCGACCGAAGGAAGATACCATCACCGAACGTGGTCCCAGGCATCGGATTCAACCAGGGATGCTGTAAGAGATCAACATGAGCGCGGACATGCGCGGCGCCAAACAAGAACTAAGTGCTCAAGTTTCTCGGTGGACGCGGCTAGTGGAAAAGCCGAGTGGTGTGAAGAAAGTGATAAGCTCTAATTAAAGTTTTAGATTTTTCTTTTTTTCAGAATGACAGTGTGGAAAAGAAACAGCATTGAAGTAAACAGTTTTAAAAAAAGAAAAAGAAGAGTAGATAAATTGTGTTTTATATATGTTTTCTTGTTTGAGGTTCGTAGTGACAAGCTAATCCATTTTCCAGATGTAATTTGAAAACCAGATAAATGTGGTTTGATAAAGTATGAAAACGTCTATGTCCCATATAGAGGAAGGGAACTGCGGTTAATTGTAAAGAGAAAATGGATTAACTTGAACACACTAATTGTTATGACTATGTTAAAATTGTTCCTCTTAAAATTCCTGTTTATGAATACTATATTAGAAAGAGTTAAGTAGCCTTTAGGAACAGGAGATAGAGCAAATCTGTAGTATCAAATGTAAACAAAAGCCAGATCAACTAAAAAGCTTGTGCGTAGTCTAAGTACACAACTTCAGCAGCCCCAAAAAGGGCCTTAAAAAGACCCTTTCTTGGGTTTGAGAAGGGGGGAATTTTGTTATGAATACATAGTCTTTTATATAGATTTTTAATTGTTTTACAGATTATTTTAATTCTTCAAGCAAAGTCTGTTGAAATAGAGTTTAGACATGGTATAGTTCAGAGCAAAGTTTTGTTTAGCTAACTGTAAACATCCCTACATTTAGTTTATTGGAATGTTAATGAGTACAGTTAGGGTAACTAGAGGTCAAATTGAGTATATAATACTTGAGAAGTGAGGGTCTCGTGTCTGTTGATGTGTGACAACCAGAGGTGTTGATGGGTGAGTAAGCTACCATTTTTCTTAATATGTATTCCGGATTTTCGAAATCTAATCAAGTACAATTAACTATTTTGATATTAAATTTTCAAAAGGGATATAACATTTTTTAAACATGTAGATTAGGGTAGAAATATAACTTCCACAACCCCCTCTCTCTCAAACCCCAGAAAGTACCGTAGTTTTTAATATAGGCTTAGATTAGTTATTTAGGGATAGAATACTTAGGGATTCTAATTATTTATACCTTAGTAATAAAATAGTTTAAAATAAGACTTCTTTTGTTTATTTCAACACATGTATAACTGTACAATAACTGTACATCCTCATACTAACGGTCGGCTAGATAAACGCTACCAGATTTTCCAAGTCCCGAAGGTCCTTTAAGCTTAAGAAATCCAGCTGGGTTTATAATAATAACATATAAAAATAAATACAATACGTTTAACACATCCTTTCTTCTTCTTCTTCTTTATTATTATTATTTCTTCTTATTATTATTATTATTATTATTAATATTCTCTCTCTCTCTTTCTCTCTCTCTCTTCTCTCCCCCCGTCAATGTTATTTTCCTAATGGACGTAGGTGCAAGTATTTTATATTATTTTATCCATTTTTATCTAAAGAAGTAAATTTGTTTTATATTTTAGTGCACTCTCTCTATACGATGGTGAAACTTTTCTTAATTATGTCAAATGTCACAAACAGTAAATATGTATGTATGAATGTAAAGATATTTATTTTACCTTGAAATACTAAAAGTAATCTATAATCGGCTGGTGGACCCAGCATGCTTACCACATTTCACAACACCCACTCTACCCCCCCACACGCACACATTGTCAGGATGATATGATATTGTGGAAGGTTTGGCGCTGGATTTGGTAGTGCCTTCCAGTTGAAAATGGTTGAGAGAGAGAGCGAGAGAGAGAGAGAGAGAGATAGAGAGCAGCAGAAAAAATGAAAAAGAGACGGAGGGGGGCGGGGGGAGAATATACACTCTTTTTCCTTAAAATAATAAAATAATAATAATAATAATAATAATAATAATAGTAATAAAAATAATAATAAACACCAAGCGCGACATGACTACAAGGCCATTGTCTGACTATCCGGCTGCTGGCCTCACATCCACATGTGTTAATCACAGAGCCAGTGGTCAGCATATGGAATCCCCAGCCGTTATAATAATATCAACAATAAAGAAGAGGAAGAAGAAAAAATGAAAAATTAAGTACGTATGAAAGAAGAACAAGGAAAGAAAGAAAGAACGAAAGAAAGAAAGAAAGAAAGAATGAAAGAAAGAAAGAAAGAAACAAACGAACAAACAAACAAAGGAAAAGAAAAGTAATCAATTGTAGTTTTTGTCATTGTAGCGGTTGGCTCAAGTCAGTTGCGGTTAGATTAGGTTAGGATAGGTTTAGAAGTAGGTTCGATTTTGGTTCCGGTTCAGGCTAGTTTCATGTTAGGTTAGATTAGGCTACGCACCATTTGCCTTATACTTATGTTTGGGTTAGGTTTAGTTTACGTTGAGATTAGGCTAAGGTTTATGTAAGGTTAGGTTAGGTTAGGTTAGGATAGGTTGGGTTGGGTTACATTAGATTTCGTTACACTAGGTTTTTTCTTCTTTTTTACGGTTTTCACTAAAAAGGGAGATGAGAAAGATTTCATTTCGACTTGGCGCTGGTTTTTTCGGACTTCTATATTCCATCATAGGGTGCACAACTTCTCTGGATCGACCTTGGGCTGCTAATGTACAAACTCGCGAGAAACCGCGAAAATAGGCGTGGCAATATCACACAGCCTCCGGATTGGCTCAGAGACACGACTGCGTTTTAGGCACTTTAAATAATCAAACTTAATTGAAAACACGTCAAATGCATTCATGGACCACATAATATATCACAGAATCGAAATAACATCAATTTATATTTCGAATCGTCCAAAATAACACATTTTCAAAAAAAGGGCGTGGCAACCCCAGACAGCCACGCGAATGGCTAATACAAATTCGTGACAATAATATATTTTAAATTAAATTAAACTAATAATATCTCGGTATTAGATTTAAACAAGCATTAAGAACACCATGGATATCACTCGAACATGATATCCTAATAAATTAATACAAAAAATCAAGCTTCAAAAAATCACCAGCCTCTGATTGGCTGACGGCCACAAGCGCCATATTCAAAAATTACGAATTCATATACTAGTCGGAGCACAACGTCGCTACCATGCAGGTTAGAATGATGGTTTTCGTTTTAATTTATTATCAAATATCGGTACTTATTCATTTTCTAATTTACACCGGATCTAATGCTTAAGCAGGAACCCGGGGCTCTCCTTTCTAGGACATCCTGGAGAGTCAAAAGGAATTGCTCACCGCTTGTCATTAATTTGGCAAGCCGCAGGGCCTTTCCACCAAGACTACATTCAGACTAAAAAGGGAGGTTATTTTTACAGGTGTAGGAGTTGGCAGTCTCTTAATACACTTGTAAGGAGAGTGACGGGAAGAAATGCTGTAGAAATTGGTTTTACTGATATTAAATTCCACGTCATTTCATGTCAACACCAATTTAACCTCAAGAATGAATTATTATTATTATTTTTAGATATTATTTGCCACACAAAGAAATTGGGACTGGTAGTAAACACGTTTATAAAGAAATACATTAATTAATTAATTATATGGGAAAGAGGGAAAAAATTTGGGGAAGTGACTACATTCAAACTACCACAAACATGCTACATTCTGGAAATTGATGCGTTACAGAGTGAGTCTTGACGCCCGAAATGCTTTCAAAAAATGTTAAACTGAAAAATTATGTAATAACACTTTCATTCTACTAACAGTTTTATTCGCCTGCGAAACATGGGGAGGAAATGAGAGATTACGAGTATTTCGGAACAAAGTTGTTAAGAAAAATCTTGAACAGATGGTGAAAAGAGAATTGAATGAAGAAGACTGCACGACATGGAACTTAAAATGGTATTTATAGGAAGCATGATGTAATGATAAGAAGAAAGAGTTAAAAAGTGCGATGGCAGGTCATGTGGCATGGAAGAGACTAGAAGCAGTTTCTTGTAGGAAATACGCCCACTTTTATATTACTTATAAAATTGTAATTATTATATAAAAAATCTATATAAATTTCATCAGATCAACTTCAAAATTTTAACCAAAACCACCACCACCACGGTATGATAGTGACACTACTATATACCAATTTGTGTTAGGCTATCTCAAAAATATTTTGTGAAATTAATTTGTTTTATTGAAACTGTTGTTACTGATTTTATATATATATGTCAATAATATGTTAAAGCAGGATTTTAATGTCATAATAAATATGGAAGTTAAAGTTAATAATTTTACACTATTAAAATTTTTTTAATATCTAAATATAACTTAAATAAAGAAAAAACTTCTAAATAATTCATTCTTGTTAATTTTGAATACAAATATCTCAGTAACAATTAAAGAAATTGTATTACATAACAGTCTTTCTAAAGAATGCTTTTAAAAAATGTTTTAAGTCATTGTTGTCAGAATTAATAAGCTTTCTGTTGTAACTGTAATAAGAACACCTGCTTAACTTCATATTTTTCAATAAAAGTATACTAAACTCTGTTTGGATGCTAAAACAAGTTATCTTTTTGATTTAACAAATCAAATTTAAACCTTGTATTTAATGGGCTATTTTAACCAATAGAATTTGAATATAAAATCATGTGATGTAATAAAGTTCTTTAAAATTATAAAAGAATTACACTGGTCATTCTGCAAATAATTTTCAACAAAGATAGAAGCAAGAAGAGTTCTTAAGACAAAATGTAATATACATTTAAATTGGTAGTGAAGAATAATGCCACATAAATTTACTTAATTTGCGGGGAACCTACAAAGTGAATAAATGTGAAATCATTTTATACAAGAAACAGTTGTAACTGTTTTTTTATGATTGTGAACTGTTTTCCTATCCAGTATACCAACTTCCGACCTGGGAAAGAGATTCCAGCTCTACCGAAAAGCAAACCCAACGTGAATCAGTAATTCTTTTTTGGGATATAAAAAACCTTCTTCAAAATGTAACCACAACGTGGGAAAACAATTTAAATCTTCAATGTTCCTTGTACCAAGCGATTTACCATATCTGACTTTTTTCTTTTAAACTTAATAGAGTAATATATAAATAAACTGATGTCCAGGGTTCTTTCAATTTGAACTAGGTTAGTAGAAAAAAAAATCTGTGCTTGTTACATAATTTCTCAATTTTAATGAATTACATTTTATATATGAAATGATTTTGCACATCACTTTTTTTTACTATGTAGATATGTCCTGAAAATTTCAAGCAGATTAGTAAAAAATATTCTGGTATGCAGAGTATTTTGAAAACTTAAAAAATGCTGAAAAAATATACATGAAAAATATTACATTTAAAAAATTTAACGAGATGGAAGAAGGGGGGGGGAAACACTTTCATGCTTGTGTGATATTGGCACACCTCATCATCCTATTAGAGGAGGTGCACAAAAAAAAATTACATTTATGTGTGCTTGATACTAAAGAAGAAGAAGAAGAAGAAGAAGAAGAAGAAGAAGAAGAAGAAGAAGAAGAGATGATTCGAGGTTACAACAATGAATGCCCTCAGAAAAAAAAGGTCAAAGGGAAAGGGTAGGAAAAAATTAGGAGGAATTTATCCACACATATCTGGAGTGGAGTACCAAACAAAAAATTGTAGAAGAAAAAGGAGGGTGGGGGCAATTATTTATCCATTTTGTTAAAAATATATAGAAAAGAAATTGATGAAAGAATTGATTTTTTTTAAATTTAAAATGTCAAATCTTTTTGGAGAGTATATGCCATAATTGAGGATGCAACCATAGAGAAAAAATGAATTTTTTCACAAAGTGTCACATAATTTTGGACAAAACTTAAAAAAAATAATAAATAAACATCAACAAGTAGTATAATAGATTTTTTTTAATAGTGGAAAATGACAATGAAGATATGATAAAGTGTATGTAAACAACATGGCTAATATGATGTTAGAGAGTGTATATAGAAAAAACCAGACAGGGGGGGAAAATTCATATTAACAAGTAGGGAAAAACAAAAAATATTTGGATATCTGTGAGGAGGATCTATTAGTAATACAAAAGCAAAAGTAAAAAAAATACAGAATAATTTTAACAGAGGAATGAAGGGGATGCAGTTTTATCTTCTTAAATTGTGTGTGGTATATAAAAAAATAATGTTCTATAGGAGGAAAAATACTTCATTTCATTCATTTCTTGTTTGGAGATGATGAAATAATTTGTTTGCAGGGGATGAAGATCACTTCAAATGTATGATAAAATGGAAGAATAAAAAAAACAGAATATATATAAATATACATATGTGTGTCAGTGTGTGTGTGGGAAAAGGCAGGAAAAAGAATGGGTCAATAGAGAGAGAGAGTGAGAGAGAGGGAGAGAGAGAGAGAGAGAGAGAGAGAGAGAGAGAGAGAGAGAGAGAGAGAGAGAGAGAGAGAGAGAGAGAGAGAGAGAGAGAGAAATCATACAGATTAAAACTTGCAATCACATGGAATAAAATAATTTGGAAAAACTAAAATGGTAATTTTCTCCTATATGGAGTTAAACTTCGCCTTTCACGGAATTGTTTTAGAAGAAGCCTCCACAAATCAAGACAGGTGGATTAAAAGTGAAAGATGGCCAAAAATATACCAATTTGTCACACCCCCCACCCCCCGTGGAAGAAATAAACGTGGCAGACCAAGGTGGAAATGGGGAGAAACCTACGTGTTAAAGTCTCGTAGACTGCGATGGGCAGGACATGTTGCATGTATGGGGGGAATTAAAAATACTTACTTGCATGCCAGAGGGAAAAAACGCCCAATTGGTATGTATATAATCCCCCCCCCTTTACTGTTATTCAACTAAATGCAAAAAAAAAAAAGCTTAAAAATTCATTTATAATAAATATAATTAATATAATAATAATAATTTTCCGCTACGCCAGATTTATTAAAAATATTAATTTCGTATGAAATGGGTTTTTTTAGCATAGAAAATAACCAAAATGTTGACGTAATAACAACTCCCGTTGCGGAGCAACGCCAATGTATGTGAAAATCGAAGAAGTCAATTTCAATTTGAATTTAATAAAATACACATAATTTACAGGTTTAAATCTAGTTTGCAATCGTACATTTGTGGAATGAAGAATGCGCAAGTCTTCCTTTATCAGGTAAATACTAAATACATTCAGAAATACCATTATTTATATATCATGTTTGAAAATATATATATTACGTATTCAGTTTACACATATAACATATATGTTTCTGTTTTTATATATCTTTTACGTATCATTTTAAATTACAACCGCAACTTTTAAATAAAATGTATATAATTACTCCTTTTAAGTTTATATATATATATATATATATATATATATATTTGAGACATGATAAGAAAAAGAAATTAATTGCTCGGACGGGACTTGAACCCGAACCTCTGGATTTATCCCAGTGCTATAGCGATTACGCCATTATATATATATATATATGTATTCTCATTAATACTAGATATGTAGTGGGATATAAATCCAGAGGTCCCGGTTCAATTTCCGTCCGAGCATTTACATTTTTTATGACCTATTAAGCTTGCAAATAGCTCAATGTCAAAAATTTAATTATAACATATAAGAATAAATACGATACGTTTTACACATCCTTTCTTCTTCTTCTTCTTCTTCTCCCTTATTATTATTACTATTATTAGTCTTCTTCTTCTTATTATTATTATTAGTAGTAGTAGTAGTATTATCATCATCATTATTATTATTATCCTCCCCCCTCTCTCTCTGTCTCTCTCTCTTCTTTTCCCCCGTCAATGATATTTTCCTAATGGAAGTAGGTGCGAGTATTTTATATTATTTTATCTATTTTTTTATTATCTAAAGAAGTCAATTTGTTTAATATATATTTTAGTGCACTCTCTCTATACGACGATGAATTCTTAATTACGCCAAATATCACAAACAGTAAATATGTATGATGTATGTACAGATTTTTTTTACCTTGAAACACTAAAAGTAATCTATAATCGGCTACTGGACCCAGCATGCTTACCACATTTCACAACACCCACTCTCCCCCCCCCCCACACACAAACTGTCAGGATGATATGATATTGTGGAAGGTTTGGCGCTGGATTTCGTAGTGCCTTCCAGTTAAAAATGGTTGAGAGAGAGAGAGAGAGAGAGAGAGAGAGAGAGAGAGAGAGAGAGAGAGAGAGAGAGAATCATACAGATTAAAACTTGCAATCACATGGAATAAAATAATTTGGAAAAACTAAAATGGTAATTTTCTCCTATATGGAGTTAAACTTCGCCTTTCACGGAATTGTTTTAGAAGAAGCCTCCACAAATCAAGACAGGTGGATTAAAAGTGAAAGATGGCCAAAAATATACCAATTTGTCACACCCCCCACCCCCCGTGGAAGAAATAAACGTGGCAGACCAAGGTGGAAATGGGGAGAAACCTACGTGTTAAAGTCTCGTAGACTGCGATGGGCAGGACATGTTGCATGTATGGGGGGAATTAAAAATACTTACTTGCATGCCAGAGGGAAAAAACGCCCAATTGGTATGTATATAATCCCCCCCCTTTACTGTTATTCAACTAAATGCAAAAAAAAAAACTTAAAAATTCATTTATAATAAATATAATTAATATAATAATAATAATTTTCCGCTACGCCAGATTTATTAAAAATATTAATTTCGTATGAAATGGGTTTTTTAGCATAGGAAATAACCAAAATGTTGACGTAATAACAACTCCCGTTGCGGAGCAACGCCAATGTATGTGAAAATCGAAGAAGTCAATTTCAATTTGAATTTAATAAAATACACATAATTTACAGGTTTAAATCTAGTTTGCAATCGTACATTTGTGGAATGAAGAATGCGCAAGTCTTCCTTTATCAGGTAAATACTAAATACATTCAGAAATACCATTATTTATATATCATGTTTGAAAATATATATATTACGTATTCAGTTTACACATATAACATATATGTTTCTGTTTTTATATATCTTTTACGTATCATTTTAAATTACAACCGCAACTTTTAAATAAAATTTATATAATTACTCCTTTTAAGTTTATATATATATATTTGAGACATGATAAGAAAAAGAAATTAATTGCTCGGACGGGACTTGAACCCGAACCTCTGGATTTATCCCAGTGCTCTAGCGATTACGCCATTATATATATATATATATATATATATGTATTCTCATTAATACTAGATATGTAGTGGGATATAAATCCAGAGGTCCCGGTTCAATTTCCGTCCGAGCATTTACATTTTTTATGACCTATTGTGGCAAGTAAAACCACGCTCTGCTTTAACTATTTGTAGCGTGTTATCATTCCACTCTCTGCTTAACTCTTTGTACGTAGAGAGAGAGAATACGATGCTACCCATGAATAAACCACGCATCTAATGCCATTTATAGCTGCTACCATCCGGGATCGCTGGGTTATGGTAATGCTGTATTTTAGTAAAGTGTTCCAGATATCTAATGAAGTTATACACAAGGAATCAGCCTGCCTCGGGCCCATATAAGGCGGCTAACCATTCATCTTTCTTTCCTAATTGAACATACTTATAAATATAAACACTGACTATAACTTGCATGGACCTAACTAACTTCGTTATAGGATAGAGAATGATAGTAACTCTTAAATGAGAACAAAGGGCGTAACATAAAAGATAAGCTTTTAATAAGAAAATAAGTGTGGATTATATAAAAAACAAAATAATGAATACATAACAGAAATTGATCTCTGATCAGTCGATCAGTCACAAACAGTAACCAAAATATAATAGAACAATAACGTACCATTTAAACTATCACACGCATACATGTCTAAGTCCTATTGGAAATCCTTCTTCCATGTTTACTTAGACGAAATCAACTCTAACCGTGCCTCGGTTACAATCCACTTGCTCATCTTCTCATTCACCATGTTATCCTCGCAAGTTCATGGTGCACTTGAGTTGGATTCACACACTGAATCCCCTTTTAAAGAACCAAACACCACTTAGTGAGCCGATCGAATGATGAAGTCCCTTGAGATAACCGAGCATATATCAGGTTCGCGAATGGAAGGGATATGCGCAGTAGAGATGCGCGAGGAAAGGGTAAAAAGGGAAGGGGTAACCACACGGAACACAGGAACATTGGCAGGCTTCACAAATGTTCTTCAGTAGGGAGGAGCGCACAGATGTATAACTGAACCGAAAACAAAGGCACTTTCGGTTCAATAGCTCTCCCTACACCCTCCGGGTAACAGAAAAGAGTCCATAGGCTTCACAGTAATGTCCAGAGAAGCAATCCCACGTTGGGAGGGGAACATAAGCACTATCGGATTCCAGCGGTAACTTCAAAGCAAATCTTCCATCGTCCCCAATATCACGATCACCACACCTGCTTTCATGTAGACTATTCCGGCGCTGAAAAATATACTCCAATTTGCTTCAGCCGCCATAGCACAACATTGCGGTGTTCCAGGTGAAGACTCGGGTGACGATAATCATCGGATTGCCGGATCGCAATCCCGTTCCACCGCTTTCCAGGAATCCATAGTTCCAAAGCCACTATGTCGGTCAGCTGGGCACTCGGGGGTCGGCCGGATCCTCCAAGCGCTCGACTGCCGAACACTCCAGGCATACAGACTGTAGAACTGCCAATGTTTAAGGAAAGGTAACTGAAACAAAGAACAGGCGCAAACAGGAAAGCAGAACCATAGATATGCTAATTTAACATGTATCATTATACAAAGTATTTAGCTTTAACATTCAGCTCTTTTCATTTATAACAAACATGTTTGAATTTACTGGATATCATTACATATTTTTAGCTGACTCACATGTTGTTTCATAACATGGCCATTGACGCTTTCCAATTCCAGAGTAACTGGTGTTAGAAAACGTTTTACAACATACGGTTCAGACCATTTGAACATAAGTTTTCCCATACGTTGCTCCCCACGATTACTGAGTGGGTAAAGGCGATAACGCACTCGATCGCCAACTTTATAAGAGACATCCTTCCTATCCTTATTATACCTATTAGCTACGTTCTCTTTAGCGAGCTTAAGGTTCTTGAATGCTTCCTCCCATTTCTGAACTTTATCGGCTTGTTTCAAATCACTTAAATCGGCTTCCGTGATATGCCAATTTAACTCTAAGGGATGCATAATACGTCTACCCAAAAACAATTCGGCAGGGGTAGTTTTTGTCGACTCATGGACCGCATCATTACAACCCAAAGCAAACAACGGCAAATGTTGATCCCAAACATTTTGCTTGACATTATGAAAAATGGTAAGCCCTGCTTTCAACGAGCGGAAAAACCTCTCACAAAGGTTAGGTTTTGGATAATGGGAGAAGTAGTAATGCGACGAACACCCCAATCGAAACACATATCTTAAACATACGAGAAGTAAAGGCCTTAGCATTATCCGAAACAATGGATTCAGGCACACCAAAGCTCGGAAAAAAGTTTCTAGTGAAGAATTCTACAACTGCATTAGATTTCAAGGATCTCACAGGATGAAGCACCACGTATTTAGAGAACCCGTCGACAACTGCTAGAACCCCAACATTACCTCGCTTAGAGCGAACTAAGGGACCAAAGAAATCAATAAAGAGTCTTTGCATGGGAGCTGTGGAGGGCTCCGCCGAATGAAGACCAACTTTAGTATTAGGGGCAGGCTTAGCTCGCTGACAATCAACGCAATTCAGAATGTATTTACGCACATCCTCACCCATACGAGGCCAATAATATTGTCTATTGAGCTTTTCCATAGTCTTGGCAATGCCCAAATGCATGCCCAAAGGAGAATCGTGATAATACTTAAGCAAAACAGGCCGCAGTACTACGGGAACCAACACACGATTCTTCGGACCTTTTCGAGGATTATACACTAATAGACCTCTATGTAAAGAGAAATCTGGACTATTAGTGCCAGCTCTAACTTGAGCATACAATCTCTTACAATCATCATCTTCTTGTTGATGCAATTTAAGATCTTTAAATGATGCAGGAAAGTTCGATAGAAGATTGACTTGAGGGTGCTCCGGAACTTCATCTTCATGGAACAGTCGCGATAAACCATCAGCTACCGCATTATCAGATCCTCTAACATGAACTACTTCAAAATTGAAAGCAGAAAGACGCACAACCCACCTACCGATTCTACCCAGGGTACCACTGTTCTTACATAACCAAGAAACTGCTTGATTATCTGAGTGAACCACAAAACGGTTATGTTCCAAAAAGGTACGGAACTTCTCACAACCGAAAACAATAGCTAAAATCTCTCTTTCGTAAATGCTGTATTTAATTTCGGCTTCATTTAAAGTGCGACTAGCATATCCCACCGGCGCTAAATTGCCTTCAATTTCCTGATTAAGAACTACACCTAACGCCCTATCACTGGCGTCACACTGAAGAATAAACTTCTTATTGAAATCGGGAACCTGTAAAGTGGGAGCCTCGCAAAGAGCTAATTTAAGACTTTGAAAAGAAGCTTCGCATTCTTGACTCCATAAGAATTTAGTTTTCTTTTTCTTCAAGTTATTCAAAGGAAGGGCAACCTGAGAGAAGTTAGGAATAAATCTGGCATAAAAGCCCACCATTCCCATGAAACTTCTAACGCCTTTCAAATTCTTAGGGTGTAGGAAGATTTTTGATGGCTTCAACTCTCTCCGGGTTCACCTGGATACCTTCGGCTGACAGCAAATGACCCAAAAACTTTATCTTAGAACATCCCAAAGTGATCTTTTCAGGATTAACAGTAAATCCTTTATTGTTTAACCTTTCAAAGACTTCTCTCAAATGAGCAAGATGTTGCTGCATATCAGAAGAATACACAATGAGATCATCACAGTATTGAAAAACATACTTGTATTTCAAATCTCCAAACAACTTGTCTAATTCACGACTCAATACTTGACTACCTACACTCAAACCCATAGGCAACATATTAAATTCGTAAAGGCCGTTAGGAGTGACAAAAGCTGTGTATTTTCTACTGGATGGAGTTAACGGTATTTGGAAGAAGGCGGAATGCAAATCAATTACGGAAAACACTTGGCTCCATGAAATATTTGGAAAGCTGCTTCCAAAGTGGGCAATGGGAAGCAATCAAACACTACTTTATTATTAAGCTTCCTATAGTCGATGACTAACCTATGGCCTCCACTAGGTTTTGGAACAAGAAAAGCTGGGCTCGCATAACTAGAACGACTTGGCCTAATAACACCTTGTTGCATAAGCTTATGAATTTCGCTTTGTAATAACTGCAACTTAGGTGGAGAAAACTGAAAAGGTGGAGACCGTACAGGGACATTATCCAACAATTCCAGTTCACAAAAACTGTTTTTTGCTCTTCCTAATTGATTACTAAATAATCCGGGGAATTCTTTCACCAATTTAGATAATTCCTTATCCTCCTCAAGATTATTGAGAGACATAACACAACGTTGTTTCGAAGGATTCTTACCACACGCATGCCCATACATACAAGGATGTACGTTAAACGGCAGCGAAACGTCTCGAGCAAATCGGAAATTACAGACTCTGTTCTGAAAATCGATTTTCATGCCGGATTTCGACATAAAGTCGTAACCTAGAATAATGGGAACAGGCAACTCTGGGGCCACATAAAACAACTGGTCCCATGAAAACTTATTTATCTTTAAGTGCAAACGAACCATTTTATCTACAAAGAAAACTTGATTGTTGACTGATTTACACTTCAAAGAAGTCTTCTTCAAAAATTTCTTAGGCAAAGCAGAGATAAAGTCTTCTCGCACAAGAGAAATAGAAGCACCACTATCCAACAAACCGTCTATTTTCTGGTGGAAAACTTCCAGTGGTAAATGAGGCAAATTTGCCACAAAAGATGACGGTCTATTATTCCCTGAAGGAAATATTCTCTTAGAAGTTTGAATTCTTTTCTTATACCTTCTCGAGGATAAAGTCATAACATTAACCTGAGGAATGGCTTTATCTTTGGACCGACATTCTCTAGACAGATGCCCATACCGCTGACATTTCCAACATTGAAGACTCTTTTTCGACTGCCAAGAAGGACGATTCGTCGAAGTATTAGACTTACTTAAATTGTCAGTTTTACTTCTTTCACTAAAGTCCCTCTGTCTTTCAGCAATTTCAAAATCCGCCACTTTCCTGGCTAAGAGACACATTTCGGCTACATTCTGAGGTCTTGTAGCAAAAATCAAATGCTGTCTAGTAGCCGGGGACATATTTTGCAGAATGAGATCAATTAACTTTTCTTCAGAAAATAAAGGATTCAACACAAGTGAAGCTCCTTGTATATTGGCGATAAATTCCAACAAAGATTCCTTAGGCAGTTGGAATCGACGTGACACAAATTTAATCCAAAAGTCTTCCAACAATCTAGGAGGCAACAACGAACACTTCACATGTTCTAAACTTTCCATCCAAGAGAATCTCAACTTAACAACTTCACTCCAGATTTTTAATAAAATTCCTCCGATGCAACTCAAAATCGAGTTTACAAAATACTCATCGGGAACCAATTTCAATTCGAAAATCGAGTTAATTTTGATGAGGAAGACCACCAGCGATTCCTTATCTTCACCATCACAGGGATCTACCTTTCCAATCAACTCTCGGAAAATCCGCTGATTATTCTGCTCCATAAAAGAAGAAAGGTTGGAGACAGTTCCACTAGATAAATCTTTGGTAGAGCTAAATCTACGATCACTCATATCCTTGTGCTGTTCTGCCAAATAATCCTCTTGAGTTGCGTTATCGACAATGAACTTACGTTTTATTAATATTTGTTCAGGCTGGGAGAGAGAATTCATATGATCTTTAAGCCGCTGACGTAATATGTTTACATCACCTTCAGCCTCTATACCTAGCAGGTTTAATTCACGAACAAGCTTGTCTTTGGATATAATATCTACCCAGCTAGGCATGTTTACTAAGTATAATAAACACAAGACGTAAACAACTATAGGCAAACGTAGTATTACATGCATAAATCAGTATCTGTTCTGGTATAAAGAAAGATGAGTTGATGTTTACGTAACATAAAACAAACACGTAAACTAATGCTTAATAACTTCAACTTAAATACAGCATATCTTTCAATATGAAAAACACAAAGCGAATGCCGTGCTACCATTTTTTGCGCAATTAAAACCCCAAAAAACCAAACCCTTAACCACGCTCTGCTACCATTTGTGGCAAGTAAAACCACGCTCTGCTTTAACTATTTGTAGCGTGTTATCATTCCACTCTCTGCTTAACTCTTTGTACGTAGAGAGAGAGAATACGATGCTACCAATGAATAAACCACGCATCAAATGCCATTTATAGCTGCTACCATCCGGGATCGCTGGGTTATGGTAATGCTGTATTTTAGTAAAGTGTTCCAGATATCTATTGAAGTTATACACAAGGAATCAGCCTGCCTCGGGCCCATAGAAGGCGGCTAACCATTCATCTTTCTTTCCTAATTGAACATACTTATAAATATAAACACTGACTATAACTTGCATGGACTGAACTAACTTCGTTATAGGATAGAGAATGATAGTAACTCTTAAATGAGAACAAAGGGCGTAACATAAAAGATAAGCTTTTAATAAGAAAATAAGTGTGGATTATATAAAAAACAAAATAATGAATACATAACAGAAATTGATCTCTGATCAGTCGATCAGTCACAAAACAGTAACCAAAATATAATAGAACAATAACGTACCATTTAAACTATCACACGCATACATGTCTAAGTCCTATTGGAAATCCTTCTTCCATGTTTACTTAGACGAAATCAACTCTAACCGTGCCTCGGTTACAATCCACTTGCTCATCTTCTCATTCACCATGTTATCCTCGCAAGTTCATGGTGCACTTGAGTTGGATTCACACACTGAATCCCCTTTTAAAGAACCAAACACCACTTAGTGAGCCGATCGAATGATGAAGTCCCTTGAGATAACCGAGCATATATCAGGTTCGCGAATGGAAGGGATATGCGCAGTAGAGATGCGCGAGGAAAGGGTAAAAAGGGAAGGGGTAACCACACGGAACACAGGAACATTGGCAGGCTTCACAAATGTTCTTCAGTAGGGAGGAGCGCACAGATGTATAACTGAACCGAAAAAAAAAAAGCACTTTCGGTTCACTATTAAGCTTGCAATTAGCTCAGTGTCAAAAATTTAATTATAACATATAATAATAAATACGATACGTTTTACACATCCTTTCTTCTTCTTCTTCTTCTTCTCCCTTATTATTATTATTACTATTATTAGTCTTCTTCTTCTTCTTATTATTATTAGTAGTAGTAGTAGTAGTATTATCATCATCATTATTATTATTATCTTCCCCCCCTCTCTCTCTCTCTCTCTCTCTCTTCTTTTCCCCCGTCAATGATATTTTCCTAATGGAAGTAGGTGCGAGTATTTTATATTATTTTATCTATTTTTTTATTATCTAAAGAAGTCAATTTGTTTAATATATATTTTAGTGCACTCTCTCTATACGACGATGAATTCTTAATTATGCCAAATATCACAAACAGTAAATATGTATGATGTATGTACAGATTTTTTTTACCTTGAAACACTAAAAGTAATCTATAATCGGCTACTGGACCCAGCATGCTTACCACATTTCACAACACCCACTCTCCCCCCCACACACAAACTGTCAGGATGATATGATATTGTGGAAGGTTTGGCGCTGGATTTCGTAGTGCCTTCCAGTTAAAAATGGTTGAGAGAGAGAGAGAGAGAGAGAGAGAGAGAGAGAGAGAGAGAGAGAGAAGGAGAGAGAGAGAGAGAGAGAGAGAGAGAGAGAGAGAGAGAGGGAGAGAGAGAGAGAGAGAGTGAGCTGAGGAGAGAGAGAGAGAGGAGAGAGAGAGATGGAGGAGGAGGAGATGAGAGAGAGAGGAGAGGAGAGAGAGAGAGAGGAGAGAGAGAGAGAGAGAGAGAAATCATACAGATCTTACAGAACTTGCAATCACATGGAATAAAATAATTTGGAAAAAACTAAAATGGGTAATTTTCTCCTATATGGAGTTTAAAACTTCGCCTTTCACGGAATTGTTTTAGAAGAGAGCCTCCACAAATCAAGACAGGTGGATATAAAAGTGAAAGATGGCCAAAAACTATACCAATTTGTCACACCCCCCACCCCCGTGGAAGAAATAAACGTGGCAGAACCAAGGTGGAGAGAAATGGGGAGAAGAAACCTACGTGTTAAAGTCTCGTTAGACTGCGATGGGCAGGACATGTTGCATGTATGGGGGGAATTAAAAATACTTACTTGCATGCCAGAGGGAGAAAAAAACGCCCAATTGGTATGTATATAATCCCCCCCTTTACTGTTATTCAACTAAATGCAAAAAAAAAAAAAGCTTAAAAAATTCATTTATAAATAAATATAATTAATATAATAATAATAATAATTTCCGCTACGCCAGATTTATTAAAAATATTAATTTCGTTATGAAATGGGTTTTTTTAGCATAGAAAATAACCAAAATGTTGACGTAATAACAAACTCCCGTTGCGGAGCAACGCCAATGTATGTGAAAATCGAAGAAAGTCAATTTCAATTTGAATTTAATAAAATACACATAATTTACAGGTTTAAATCTAGTTTGCAATCGTACATTTGTGGAATGAAGAATGCGCAAGTCTTCCTTTATCAGGTGTAAATACTAAATACATTCAGAAATACCATTATTTATATATCATGTTTGAAAAATATATATATTACGTATTCAGTTTACACATAAAACATATATGTTTCTGTTTTTATATATCTTTTACGTATCATTTTAAATTACAACCGCAACTTTTAAATAAAATTTATATAATTACTCCTTTTAAGTTTATATATATATATATTTGAGACATGATAAGGAAAAAGAAATTAATTGCTCGGACGGGACTTGAACCCGAACCTCTGGATTTATCCCAGTGCTCTAGCGATTACGCCATTATATATATAAATATATATATATGTATTCTCATTAATACTAGATATGTAGTGGGATATAAATCCAGAGGGTCCCGGTTCAATTTCCGTCCGAGCATTTACATTTTTTATGACCTATTAAGCTTGCAAATAGCTCAATGTCAAAAATTTAATTATAACATATGATAATAAATACGATACGTTTTACACATCCTTTATTCTTCTTCTTCTTCTTCTTCTCCCTTATTATTATTACTATTATTAGTCTTCTTCTTCTTATTATTATTATTAGTAGTAGTAGTAGTAGTATTATCATCATCATTATTATTATTATGCTCCCCCCCTCTCTCTCGCTCTCTCTCTCTCTCTTCTTTTCCCCCGTCAATGATATTTTCCTAATGGAAGTAGGTGCGAGTATTTTATATTATTTTATCTATTTTTTTATTATCTAAAGAAGTCAATTTGTTTAATATATATTTTAGTGCACTCTCTCTATACGACGATGAATTCTTAATTATGCCAAATATCACAAACAGTAAATATGTATGATGTATGTACAGATTTTTTTTACCTTGAAACACTAAAAGTAATCTATAATCGGCTACTGGACCCAGCATGCTTACCACATTTCACAACACCACTCTCCCCCCCCCACACACAAAACTGTCAGGATGATATGATATTGTGGAAGGTTTGGCGCTGGATTTCGTAGTGCCTTCCAGTTAAAAATGGTTGAGAGAGAGAGAGAGAGAGAGAGAGAGAGGAGAGAGAGAGAGAGAGAGAGAGGAGAGAGAGAGAGAGAGAGAGAAATCATACAGATTAAAACTTGCAATCACATGGAATAAAATAATTTGGAAAAACTAAAATGGTAATTTTCTCCTATATGGAGTTAAACTTCGCCTTTCACGGAATTGTTTTAGAAGAAGCAGCCTCACAAATCAAGACAGGTGGATTAAAAGTGAAAGATGGCCAAAAATATACCAATTTGTCACACCCCCACCCCCGTGGAAGAAATAAACGTGGCAGACCAAGGTGGAAATGGGGAGAAACCTACGTGTTAAAGTCTCGTAGACTGCGATGGGCAGGACATGTTGCATGTATGGGGGGAATTAAAAATACTTACTTGCATGCCAGAGGGAAAAAACGCCCAATTGGTATGTATATAATCCCCCCCCCTTTACTGTTATTCAACTAAATGCAAAAAAAAAAAGCTTAAAAATTCATTTATAATAAATATAATTAATATAATAATAATAATTTTCCGCTACGCCAGATTTATTAAAAATATTAATTTCGTATGAAATGGGTTTTTTTTAGCATAGAAAATAACCAAAATGTTGACGTAATAACAACTCCCGTTGCGGAGCGAGCAACGCCAATGTATGTGGAAAATCGAGAGAAGTCAATTTCAATTTGAATTTAATAAAATACACATTAATTTACAGGTTTTAAATCTAGTTTGCAATCGTACATTGTGGAATGAAGAATGCGCAAGTCTTCCTTTATCAGGTAAATACTAAATACATTCAGAAATACCATTATTTATATATCATGTTTGAAAATATATATATTACGTATTCAGTTTACACATATAAACATATATGTTTCTTTTTTTATATATCTTTGACGTATCATTTTAAATTACAACCGCAACTTTTAAATAAAATTTATATAATTACTCCTTTTAAGTTTATATATATATATTTGAGACATGATAAGAAAAAGAAATTAATTGCTCGGACGGGACTTGAACCCGAACCTCTGGATTTATCCCAGTGCTCTAGCGATTACGCCATTATATATATATATATTATATATATATATATGTATTCTCATTAATACTAGATATGTAGTGGGATATAAATCCAGAGGTCCCGGTTCAATTTCCGTCCGAGCATTTACATTTTTTATGACCTATTAAGCTTGCAAATAGCTCAATGTCAAAAATTTAATTATAACATATAATAATAAATACGATACGTTTTACACATCCTTTCTTCTTCTTCTTCTTCTTCTCCCTTATTATTATTACTATTATTAGTCTTCTTCTTCTTATTATTATTATTATTAGTAGTAGTAGTAGTAGTATTATCATCATCATTATTATTATTATCCTCCCCACTCTCTCTCTCTCTCTCTCTCTCTTTCCCCGTCAATGATATTTTCCTAATGGAAGTAGGTGCGAGTATTTTATATTATTTTATCTATTTTTTTATTATCTAAAGAAGTCAATTTGTTTAATATATATTTTAGTGCACTCTCTCTATACGACGATGAATTCTTAATTATGCCAAATATTCACAAACAGTAAATATGTATGATGTATGTACAGATTTTTTTTACCTTGAAACACTAAAAATAATCTATAATCGGCTACTGGACCCAGCATGCTTACCACATTTCACAACACCCACTCTCCCCCCCACACACACAAACTGTCAGGATGATATGATATTGTGGAAGGTTTGGCGTTGATTTCGTGTGCCTTCCAGTTAAAAATGGTGTTTGAGAGAGAGAGAAGAGAGGAGAGAGATGAGAGCGGAGAGAGAGGAGAGGAGATAATCATACAGATTATAAAAATTGCACATCACATGGAATAAAATAATTTGGAAAAAAAAACTAAAATGGTAATTTTCTCCTATATGGAGTTAAACTTCGCCTTTCACGGAATTGTTTTAGAAGAAGCCTCCACAAATCAAGACAGGTGGATTAAAAGTGAAAGATGGCCAAAAAATATACCAATTTGTCACACCCCCCACCCCGTGGAAGAAATAAAACGTGGAGACCAAGGTGGAAATGGGCTGAAACCTACGTTGTTAAAGTCTCGTAGACTGCGATGGGCAGGACATGTTGCATGTATGGGGGGAATTAAAAAATAATTACTTGCATGCCAGAGGGAAAAAAACGCCCAATTGGTATGTTTATATCTCCCCCCTTTACTGGTATTCAACTAAAATGCAAAAAAAAAAACAGCTTAAAAATCATTTATAATAAATATAATTAATATAATAATAATAATTTTCCGCTACGCCAGATTTATTAAAAATATTATTTTCGTATGAAATGGTTTTTTGTAGCATAGAAAATAACCAAAATGTTGACGTAATAAACAACTCCCGTTGCGGAGCAGCAACGCCAATGTATGTGAAATCGAAGAAGTCAATTTCAATTTGAATTAATAAAATTACACATAATTTACAGGTTTTAAATCTAGTTTGCAATCGACATTTGTGGAATGAAGAATGCCGCAAGTCTCCTTTATCAGGTAAATACTAAATACATTAAGAAATACCATTATTTATATATCATGTTTGAAAATATATATATTACGTATTCAGTTTACACATTATAAAATATATGTTTCTGTTTTATATATCTTTTACGTATCATTTTAAATTACAACCGCAACTTTTAATAAAATTTATATAATACTCCTTTTAAGTTTATATATATTTGAGATATTTGATATGAGAAGAAAAAGAAATTAATTGCTCGGACGGGACTTGACCGAACATCGGCTGTATCCCAGTGCTCTAG